>WNWK01001668.1:0-259150 GCA_009830355.1 Cherax destructor | reverse complement strand
TCGGAGTAAGGAGCCAGTGATCGGTGTAAGGAGCCAGTGATCAGTGTAAGGAGCCAGGATCAGTGTGGAGCCAGTGATCATGTGTAAGGAGCCAGTGATCATGTGTAAGGAGCCAGTGATCATGTGTAAGGAGCCAGTGATCGGTGTAAGGAGCCAGTGATCGGTGTAAGGAGCCAGTGATCGGTGTAAGGAGCCAGTGATCGGTGTAAGGAGCCAGTGATCGGTGTAAGGAGCCAGTGATCGGTGTAAGGAGCCAGTGATCAGTGTAAGGAGCCAGTGATCATGTGTAAGGAGCCAGTGATCGGTGTAAGGAGCCAGTGATCAGTGTAAGGAGCCAGTGATCATGTGTAAGGAGCCAGTGATCATGTGTAAGGAGCCAGTGATCGGTGTAAGGAGCCAGTGATCGGTGTAAGGAGCCAGTGATCGGTGTAAGGAGCCAGTGATCAGTGTAAGGAGCCAGTGATCAGTGTAAGGAGCCAGTGATCATGTGTAAGGAGCCAGTGATCATGTGTAAGGAGCCAGTGATCGGAGTAAGGAGCCAGTGATCGGTGTAAGGAGCCAGTGATCGGTGTAAGGAGCCAGTGATCGGTGTAAGGAGCCAGTGATCAGTGTAAGGAGCCAGTGATCAGTGTAAGGAGCCAGTGATCGGTGTAAGGAGCCAGTGATTGGTGTAAGGAGCTAGTGATCAGTGTAAGGAGCCAGTGATCATGTGTAAGGAGCCAGTGATCGGTGTAAGGAGCCAGTGATCAGTGTAAGGAGCCAGTGATCGGTGTAAGGAGCCAGTGATCATGTGTAAGGAGCCAGTGATCGGTGTAAGGAGCCAGTGATCGGTGTAAGGAGCCAGTGATCGGTGTAAGGAGCCAGTGATCAGTGTAAGGAGCCAGTGATCAGTGTAAGGAGCCAGTGATCAGTGAAAGGAGCCAGTGATCATGTGTAAGGAGCCAGTGATCATGTGTAAGGAGCCAGTGATCGGAGTAAGGAGCCAGTGATCGGTGTAAGGAGCCAGTGATCGGTGTAAGGAGCCAGTGATCGGTGTAAGGAGCCAGTGATCAGTGTAAGGAGCCAGTGATCAGTGTAAGGAGCCAGTGATCGGTGTAAGGAGCCAGTGATTGGTGTAGGAGCTAGGATCAGTGTGGAGCCAGTGATCAGTGTAAGGAGCCAGTGATCAGTGTAGAGAGCCAGTGATCAGTGTAAGGAGCCAGTGATCCGTGTAAGGAGCCAGTGATCATGTGTAAGGAGCCAGTGATCATGTGTAAGGAGCCAGTGATCGGTGTAAGGAGCCAGTGATCGGTGTAAGGAGCCAGTGATCGGTGTAAGGAGCCAGTGATCAGTGTAAGGAGCCAGTGATCAGTGTAAGGAGCCAGTGATCATGTGTAAGGAGCCAGTGATCATGTGTAAGGAGCCAGTGATCATGTGTAAGGAGCCAGTGATCGGTGTAAGGAGCCAGTGATCGGTGTAAGGAGCCAGTGATCAGTGTAAGGAGCCAGTGATCATGTGTAAGGAGCCAGTGATCGGTGTAAGGAGCCAGTGATCGGTGTAAGGAGCCAGTGATCAGTGTAAGGAGCCAGTGATCATGTGTAAGGAGCCAGTGATCGGTGTAAGGAGCCAGTGATCGGTGTAAGGAGTCATTGATCGGTGTAAGGAGCCAGTGATCGATGTAAGGAGCCAGTGGCCGGATGTAACGAGCATGAGAAAGGCTACAAGTCGCCAATGGTTGAATATTAAGCCCCATCAGGAAGATACAATAACACCAGTAAGCGGATACAAGGCAACAATAGCCGGGTATAAAGCAACATCAGCTGTGTAGATGGCAACAACAGCAGGAAATAAAGTGTCACTGAAAGGGTCCAAGGCGTCAGAGGCCGGATATAATGATGAGTATTAATGAGATGGTGAAGGCAGCAGGCCCGGCCGCTGCTGCCTTCACCAGCTCCTTCATGGCTTAGTGGGTGTAGTTGGTAGTGCAATGTGACGCACCTGGATTACTGGAATGGTACTCCAGGACGTTGATCTTCCGTGGTGGTGATGGTGGTGGTGTGGTAGAAGGGTGGTGACCGAAGTTATGGAGTGGTGGTGATTGTAGTGGTGTTACGGCCCCCTATCTAACAATGGTAGTTAGGTAATTACCTCACCGGTCGGCAGTCAAGGGGTTACGTCATCAGACCTGATGTTTGACTGCCGAGCCGGCTTGACTGACAGTGTCATCGAGACTCTCCCTTAGTCAACACTGGAGAGTCCACCAGCTCACTGATACACTACTGGAGTTCGCCAGGCAGACCTGCTTGAGAGTTGTAGACTTTCGCAGTGTGGTGCTGGTGACAGGTCTACAGTGCTAACGAGACTCCCATATACAACACTGGAGAGTTCACCAGCTCCCTGATACACCTAGGGAGTGTACGAGACTCTCCCATATACACTGCTGGAGAGTGTCAGCGAGACTCTCCCCTATACAACACTGGAGAGTTCACTAGCTCCCTGATACACCTGGGAGTGTTCAACAGACAGACCTGGAGATTGACTCTTCGTGCTGGTGACGGCCTTAGACTATCTACTGGCTTATTCACCGTACCGACTGTGTTCCGGAGACTATGTACCTGAAAATGGACTGTTGTCCTGAACTTATGTACCTGAAAGTGTGTGACACTGGTAACAGGTGGTGTCTTGTGTGACACTGGTAACAGGTGGTGTCTTGTGTGACACTGGTAACAGGTGGTGTCTTGTGTGACACTGGTAACAGGTGGTGTCTTGTGTGACACTGGTAACAGGTGGTGTCTTGTGTGACACTGGTAACAGGTGGTGTCTTGTGTGACACTGGTAACAGGTGGTGTCTTGTGTGACACTGGCAACAGGTGGTGTCTTGTGTGACACTGGTAACAGGTGGTGTCTTGTGTGACACTGGTAACAGGTGGTGTCTTGTGTGACACTGTGGTGTCAGGTATTTAGTGGTGTAGTCAGTCAGAGTTTGTGACGGTGGCACGACACAGGTTGAGTCGTGTATTTGATGTGTGTCATAACGCGGTGAAAAGGTTTTATTAGAGATGGGTTCATGATGCAAGGAAGGTGTCTTATGGGCACAGAGAGAAGGGTGTCGTGTGACACAGAAGAGAAGGCGTGTCGGGTGACACCGGGGGCGTGTCATGTGACACAGAGAACGGGTGTCAGGGGACCCCGTGAGAAGGCGTGCCATAAGACAAAGAAGTATCATGACAAGGTGTGGTAGTGTCCTGCGTGACACTAGAAGATGGTAGCGACTTGACACTACACCGAATACTTGATTTTACTTGTGACTTTTATCTTGTACTGTGATTTTGTGTAAATAGGTTTTTACACAGAGTATTAGATTATGTTTTTATTCAGATTATATGCTTTTATATTAATAATATATATTTAATATAATAAAAATCTGAAATACGATATTTTACTTAGTATCCCAAACAGTCGTTTGTTACAAATGCTTCTTTATTTGTAATAAGTGGCGATGGGTGAGATGGAAATGGTGGTGGCAGCCTTAGATAGTAATGATTGGCGTCCTAGGTTCTAACTTTTAGATAGTCTGAGGGACAGAAATTCTAAATGACCAAAAATAAGACAATAACGATGTGGGTATATATACAGTGGACCCCCGAGTTACGGTCACCTCGGAAATCGTACAATTATGTAAGTATAATTTTGTAAGTGTATTTTTTTGGGGTCTGAAATGGACTAACCTACTTGGCATTATTCCTTAAGGGAGTATATTCGTTCGGTAATGGCACTTGAGCAGGCTTCTGGTATGAATTATGCTCGTTACTAGGGGGTCCACTGTATACGTCAGGCCTATATTGGGGTATGCAGCACCAGTTTGGAAGGTGTGGGTTCCAAACTGGTGCTGCATCAAGCACGTAAAGAAATTAGAGAAAGTGCAAAGGATTGCAACTAGACTAGTTCTAGAGCTAAGGGGAATGTCCTACGAAGAAAGGTTAAGGGAAATCGGCCTGACGACACTGTAGAACAGGAGGGTCAGGGAAGACATGATAACAACATACAAAATACTGCGAAGAATTGACAAGGTGGACAGAGACAGGATGTTCCAGAGATGGGACACAGAAACAAGGGGTTACAATTGGAAGTTGAAGACTCAGATGAGTCAAAGGGATGTTAGGAAGTATTTCTTTAGCCATAGAGTTGTCAGGAAGTGAAATAGTCTGGCAATCGACGTAGTCGAGGCAGGAACCATACATTGTCTTAAGATGAGGTATGATAAAGCTCATGGAGCAGGGAGAGAGAGGACCTAGTAGCGGCCAGTAAAGAGGCGGGGCCAAGAGCTATGAATCGGCCACTGCAACCACAAATAGGCGAGTACACACACACGAAAAAATCGAGAAATAATTTCTTTCAGAGAATTTAGGAAGTAAGAACAGGACAATCCCAGGACAAGAAGCGGACACAAAGCTTGACATCAGGGAAAAGTGATCCTTGATCAAAGACGTACGGGAATCCTTCCCGAAGGACGAGTTACAGAGAAAGATGACCAACCTAAATGGCGAGATCCAATATTTGTGTCAGATCTGTCTTCAGGTAAATGGCCGTCATTGTGGAAAAGGCCAACTAAAATCCCAGTAAAGAATATCAAGAAGGGACAAAAATAAATAACCACAGAATGCTGTCCCAGCCGTCAGAGAAAATCATCTGAGCAAAATATTTAGTAAGAAGTAGAAGGATGAGGCATAGTGTCCACAAAATCCTTTTCCAAATAAATCTTTTTCAACATCAACGTGATGACGGATTTTAAAATGCAACTTTCTCCATGTGACAGCTGAAGTGACATCGTTTTTACACAGCTTGTCTAATCTACACTGTCCTGTACATGTGAATCTCTAGAGGCGCGTAACACATCTCTTGGATAATATGTCTCTGGTCTGACACAATGTGTGATTGTGGTCTGATATTTACCCAGTGTTTTAGTAGTGTGACACAGTATGTGGTCGAGGCATGGTGTGGTCTGATACACTGTGTATGTGGTCAGACCCTATCGTTGTGTAACTGTGGTCTGAGACTTACACTATGTGGTCTGACCCTAACATTATATGTCTGGAGTCTGACAGAGTGTGTTTCTGGGGTCTGACAGTGTGTTTCTGGGGTCTGACAGTGTGTAGTTCTGGGGTCTGACAGTGTAGTTCTGGGGTCTAACAGAGTGTAGTTCTGGGGTCTAACAGAGTGTAGTTCTGGGGTCTGACAGAGTGTAGTTCTGGGGTCTGACAGAGTGTAGGTTCTGGGGTCTGACAGAGTGAACTTCTGGGATCTGACTGTGTGTGTTTCTGTTGTCTGACATCTAAGTTGTGTGTCTGTTGTCTGAAACTTACACTGTCACTGTATAGTTTGTTTGAAACTTATACTGTGTGTCTGGTCTGCCACTAGGTGACTGTGATCACCCACACTGTGTGTCTGTGATATCACTGTGATATAACACCTACACTGTGTGTGACTGTTTTAACACCTACACTGTGTGTGACTGTTATAACACCTACACTGTGTGTGACTGTTATAACACCTACACTGTGTGTGACTGTTATAACACCTACACTGTGTGTGACTGTTATAACACCTACACTGTGTGTGACTGTTATAACACCTACACTGTGTGTGACTGTTATAACACCTACACTGTGTGTGACTGTTATAACACCTACACTGTGTGTGACTGTTATAACACCTACACTGTGTGTGACTGTTATAACACCTACACTGTGTGTGACTGTTATAACACCTACACTGTGTGTGACTGTTATAACACCTACACTGTGTGTGACTGTTATAACACTTACACTGTGTGTGACTGTTATAACACTTACACTGTGTGTGACTGTTATAACACCAACACTGCTTGTGACTGTTATAACACCTACACTGTGTGTGACTGTTATAACACCTACACTGTGTGTGACTGTTATAACACCTACACTGTGTGTGACTGTTATAACACCTACACTGTGTGTGACTGTTATAACACCTACACTGTGTGACTGTTATAACACCTACACTGTGTGTGACTGTTATAACACTTACACTGTGTGACTTATAACACTAACACTGTTTGTGACTGTTATAACACCTACACTGTGTCACTGTTATAACACCTACACTGTGTCACTGTTATAACACCTATGTGATTGTTTTAACACCTACACTGTGCATCTCTGATATAACACTCCGGTCTACGATAGCAGCAATCTTCTTTATCCGGAGTTATTTCTATCATGTTCCCTTTCTTCATATGTCTGTGTTATCTCTATCATGTTCTTTGTCTTCATTTGTCTTTGGAATCTCTATCTCCTGCCTTTTATCATATATTTCCTGTTATCTCTATCACATTCATTATGCACATTACGTTATCTTGATTACGTTCTTAGTTTTCGTAATCCTGCAGTAATTTCTATCACGTTTCTACACTAAATAATTTTAAATTATCTCTGTCTCTCTCCTTGTATTCTTATCCTGTTATCCGTCTCTTCCATTCACCATTCTCTAACTCGCTTGCTTCTCCTCCTCGTGTTTTACGACCCTTTACTTCCAGTCCATTTTCATTGGCATAAATCACCCATCTCCTTCATCCGCACTTTCTTCCAATATCTCCTCACTCATCAATCGCGCGACAGCATCACCGTCAAAACCTCCGCTAACATCAACCTGAACACAGTACCGACAGCCTTGACTGTGAGCGCCACTGACGGCATTGATACACACTGCAACGGCCACATTGATGAGAACAGAGCCAAGACATCAACGATGTCAGCACTGAGGTAAAAGTATTCGTTTAGACGTTCGGAACACTTTCGACAACATTCGTGTCACCAGCCAAGACATCAACGATGTCAGCACTGACGGGGAGGGTCCATGTCAATATTGACATGACTACCATACACACCCATAGATACAAAGTAATCGCTGCCTCTTTGTATGAAACTCTTACAGCAACCCAGACAGTAGGTATGCTATATCCAGGTGTACTAAAAATGCCGCAAGAATACCAGAGGCGAGAGAGACTTAAATAAACCAGTGGAGAGTGGGAAAACATAGGCATGCACACACGCGCACAGCACACACTCGCGCACACGCAAGAACAGCACGGACGCACTCACACATATGCGACTAGTGAAGAGGTGGAGCCAGGAGCTATGACTCGGTCCCTGCAACCACAATTAGGTAAGTACACACCCACAAAGGCTGAACGGTAATGTGAGAATGACAACATCGAAAGCCAAATCTAAAGTTACTATACAGCCTCAATATAACGAAGGCAACAGCGAATGACCAGGTAAACAGTCTGAAGGAGGGAAGGTTACTAGTAACGCCCAGGAAGTCGGGGTGAAACTTAAAAAAATATTTAAGGAGGTAGTCTCAGTGGCAACAGGCACATTACCAGAGAGTGAAGGAGGAAGAGTGCACGAACGAGTACTGGATACAACTCTCACAATGAGAGAAAAATTGAAGAAACTACTGAGTGAGCCAGATAGCTTAAAGGGAACACGATCAGACATCTTCCCGTGGGTTCTTGAAGAGGAGCTTCAGAACTGTGAGAACCACGAGCCGAGATCTTCAACAAGTCAGCTGAAACGATGTTGCTGCTAGAGGAGTGGAGAACAGTGAATGTAGTTCCGATATTTAAGAAAGGAGTCATAATTAAACTACAGGGAGGCCTGGTCAAGGACTGGGCCGCGGGGGCGCTGATCCCCGGAACACCCTGCAGGTAGGTAGGCTAGTGTGCAGAGTCATAGAGAAAATCATCATGGAAAGAGTAATGGTGGTCTAAATACATCTACCACTCCAAATTTAGCCTGAAAAGGTATAACTAGAAAAAAGAGTAGCAATATTGCTCATCTTTTCCTCTTGAAATAGCAAATGCAATACCTAATAAGAGATCGGGACAAAAGCTGGAGGGGCAGACAGGAATAACAGGGGAAAAAATCACAAACTTGATCAAGAAATACTTAACAGAAAGGAAACAACGGTATGAGGTGTCGGAGTGGGCGAAGTAACACGCGGGGTTCAGCAAGGATCAGTACATTTATTCCTTGTGAATGTCAACGACAGGACAGAAGAAAATGACCCAGAAGACGCTGTTTGCAAACGACGTGAAACTAACAACGACAATACACACTGTAGCAGATCAAGAAAGATTACATAAGAATCTGGACAATCTGCAGGATTGGTATAATTGACTATTAGAATTTATCCCCAGCAAATGCAAAGCTACGAAATTTGGAACAGAGCAAAGACCACCAGAAATAGAGTACAGATTAGGTGGAAAAAAATTGCAAACCACCCTGAAAGAGGAGGACCTCGGGGTGAACATAGTTCTTAGTATATCACCTGAAGCGTACATAAACCGAATAACTACCGCAACAAATGCGAGACTGGCAAATTTAAAGGTGACTTTCAGGCCCCTGAACAAGGAGGCAGTCACAGCTCTATACACAGCATATTTCTGGCCCATCCTCGAGTAATCTTCACCAAGATGGAACCCACATCTGATTAACCATAATGATAAATGAGACACTTGTGCAACATTTGGGTATCTTCATTCTGGAAATGTGTCGCCACGTAGTGGCTTCTTCAGTCCAATGCGGAGAAAGATGGAAGATGAGGTGTTTAGGGTAATCAGTCCCTCAACCTGGAGTCGATGTGTTCTGTCAGTCTTGACAAAAGTGCAGCACTCGTGTCAAGACTGATGGACTGTTGAGGGACCTCTCCAACACAATTGTCATCAAAGATTTGTTAAGTTATACCATGAATTAAGAAAAGATCCCAGACTTCACCTTACGAAACAGACAAAGCAAATGCGATAGTAATTATGGACAAGGTAGATTGGAGATTGGTGTTGGAGAGGAATGTAAGTGCGAGTGTTAGATGTTCTGAGTACGACAGCTAGTGGACGATCACTTTTCCGGTAATGGAATTAATACTGGATTTGGAGGCACTGGATTTTATCCTCCATTTTTGTTCCCAGAAAATGTTCCCGTCGGCCTCTTGTGTTGTGTGTGTGTGTGTGTGTGTGTGTGTGTGTCTACTCACCTAATTGTACTCACCTAATTGTGGTTGCAGGGGTCGAGACTCAGCTCCTGGCCCCGCCTCTTCGCTGTCTGCTACTGGGTCTCTGCTCTCCCTGTTCCATGAGCTTTATCATACCTTGTCTTAAAACTATGTATGGTTCCTGCCTCCACTATATCTTTCTCTAGTCCATTCCACTTCCTGACTACTCTGTGGCTGAAGAAATGTTTCCTGACATCCCTTTGACTCATCTGAGTCTTCAGCTTCAAGTTGTGTCCCCTTGTTTCTGTGTTTCCTCTCTGAAACAACCTGTCACTATCTACCTTGTCAATTCCCCGCAGTATTTTGTATGTCGTTATCATGTCTCCTCTGACCCTTTTGTGTGTGTGTGTGTGTGTGTGTGTGTGTGTGTGTGTGTGTGTGTGTGTGTGTCTATGCAACGTTGAGTAATGAGTTGTGTTGTGTCGTCTGTATAGGCTATTGTGATGGTGTTGTTGTATTCAGGTGTTGGGATTTTGTAAATTATGTAGAGGATAGGGGAGAGGACAGAACCCTGGGGTACTCCAGCATGAAGAGGAAAATAGTCAGAATGACAGTCAAGGAATTTAAGTCTCATGGTGCGGCCGTCAAGGAAGTTGCAGAGTGAGACGAAGGTTATAGTTAGACCAGAGTTTGTATTTTAGCCTGTCGTGCCAGACTGTGTCGAATGCTTTTCCGACGTCTTTCGCGACTAAGACTGTCTTGTTTCCTTTCTTTGTGGTGATGTGTATGTACTTATGACGTTTATGGCGTTATGTGTAGAGCAGCGCGTTCTAAACCCAAATTCTGTGTTTGTGAGAAGAGCGTTGTGTTCGAGGCGTCTTCGAAGACGACGACTGATGAGTTTCTCGAAGAGTTTACCGAGAGTTTCAAGAAGACTGATGGGGTGATAGTTTTAAGGATCAGAATGGTCTCTGTTGGGATTACGAATGAGGATAGTAGTGACAGAGATGAGGGGTAGAGGGAAGTAGCCAGAGGCGAGAGAAGCATTGAGTAGGTTAGTGTAAACAATGATGGAGTCTGGGAGGTGTTTTAAAATGATGTGGTTAAGATCAGAGGCACCAGATGCCTTGGGAGGAAGGTGTCTGAGAATTGTCTTAATGTCTGTGTTGGTGAAATGTGTCTCGAGTTCCTGTGTGGAGGCGAGAGAGTCAGGATGGATGTATCTGTCTGGTGTTGTTTCGTGTGTGTGTGTAGTGTTCCAGTGTTCTATGTATTGTGTGTTGCAAGGCGGTGGAATGAGGGGGTGAGGGTAAAAGATGGTCTCCTGAATTTGAAAATGTTAGTAGCTTCCTGCGGGTCTGTAAAATGTGTGTTGTTGTGGTTGATGTGTTTGAATTTGAGTGTGTGGGTGCAGTGCCTATAGGATTTTAATGATGAAATTGCGGAAGGTAGTGTGGTCTGTTATGCTGTGTTTATCTTCTTGTTGGATGAGTTGTGTCCAGTGGCTGTTGTGGTCTTGGTCTAGGTTATGGATGATGTTATTTCGTAGGTGTGTGAGATCTCGGTGGACTTGATTAAATCTGTGTGAACTGTTGGTGAAACGGTTGTGGTAACAGATGAGAAGTCTCCTAGTTCTGATGGATGATTTGAAGGAATATCGAACGGTGCGTTGTCTTGGGAATTGCTGTGTTATGGTGCCTTTAATAAGAATGAGTTGAGTATCAATATAAAAAATGGGTTTGTTACTGTTAGTCAAAGGTGAGGTTGGTGTTATCTATGTGTTGTTTGAAAGATTCCCAGTTTTCTTGTAGAAGAAAGAGTGGTTGGGAAGAGAATAGTGTTAAAAGATATATGTAAAATGACTGGGATATTATCAGCACCTGTGATGGGGCAAGGGGAGACGTAGTAGTGGTGGTATAGGTAACTTGCTTGGTTGGAGAGGAGGATGTCAGGTTTACCTTGACTCTGGTGGACATAAAAAGTTTTGAAATAGCTCCTACATAAAGATAAACACTACTCTTTCTCGCGTTTAAGTACAAGCATACATAATAAAGATATACTGTCAACCTGTTTATTTTATCCTTAAATTTAAATACATTATATTATTGAATATATTCAACATGTAAACAACTTTTCCCACACCTTAAATAAAAAAAAAAAAAAACGAGAAAACTGAAAGGTTTTCTGCAACAGCTGAGATAAGAAGATAAATAACGCTTGAACTTGCAACTCGAGACATTCTAAGAAGCAGAGGAGACGAGGTCACAACCCATAACATCTTCAAAGACGCAGTTAGACGGTATTGAGACGTAGGAACTGACAGTTAAATTAGCCACAGAGCTGAAAGATCTACAAAATTAAATGTTTTAATAGTATAAAATTATACCACTACTTCAAATAATAATAATAATAATAATGAGGATGATGAAGATAATAATAATAATAATAATAATAATAATAATAATAATAATAATAATAATCTACTCCCTCTTTTCTCAAATTCATTTTCCCCATCTCTTCCCTCTCTCATCTCTCTCTCATCTCACTCTGTCTGTCTGTCTGTCTGTCTGTCTGTCTGTCTGTCTGTCTGCTCTCTCTCTCTCTCTCTCTCTCTCTCTCTCTCTCTCTCTCCCTTGTCTCACATTTTCCCCTCATAATCTATCACTAGCTGATTCTCAACTCATCCCTCTTCTCCATTTTATCAGTTCTTCTTTCTTTCACTTCCCATGATCCTCCATGATCCTCCACGATCCTCCATGATCCTTCCAATGATCCTCCTCCTGCTCGTGCCTATCATCCTCGCTTCATACCCTTCCAATCCAATCCCCTTCTCATTTCCCTTCCCTTCTCTGTCCCAATACCTCCCCTCCCTTCTTCCCTTTCTCAAATATTCTCACCTTTATCTCTCACCTACGTCACCTTTTCCCCTCTTCCTCCTCCTCCTCCTTCCCCTCACTCTGGCATTTTTTCCACCCTCGGTATATTAAACTTTTCCCTCATGTCCATCCATCTTCTACGGTTCCCCTCACCCTCAACACAACAGTGACCCTGAGCCAATATTATTAATCCACGAGCAGTAGATGACCCCAGGTTACTGGGACACCAGGTGTCCATATTATATATATATATATATATATATATATATATATATATATATATATATATATATATATATATATATATATATAGGTATATATATATATATATATATATATATATATAGGTTGGTAGACAGCAACCACCCAGGGAGGTACTACCGTCCTGCCAGGTGACTGTGAAACAGAAACCTGAAACTGTTTTACATGATGGTAGGATTGCTGGTGTCTTTTTTTTCTGTCTCATAAACACGCTGGATAACAGGTATATCTAGCTACTTCTACTTACACTTTAGGTCACACTACACTGGCATACACATGCATATATATACATACACACATCTAGGTTTTTCTTCTTTTCTTAATAGCTCTTGTTCTTTTTATTTTCTCTATTGTCCATGGAGAAGTGGAAAAGAATCTTTCCTCCGTAAGCCATGCGTGTCGTATGAGGCGACTAAGATGCCGGGAGCAATGGGCTAGTAACCCCTTCTCCTGTACAAATCTACTAAAAACGAGAAGAAGAAAAACTTTATAAAATTGGGTTGTCTGAATGTGCGTGGATGTAGTGCGGATGATAAGAAAGAGATGATTGCCGATGTTATGAATGAAAAGAAGTTGGATGTCCTGGCCCTAAGCGAAACAAAGCTGAAGGGGTAGGCGAGTTTCAGTGGGGAGAAATAAATGGGATTAAGTCAGGAGTATCTGAGAGAGTTAGAGCTAAGGAAGGGGTAGCAATAATGTTGAAGGATCAGTTATGGAAGGAAAAGAGGGAATATAAATGTGTAAATTCAAGGATTATGTGGATTAAAATAAGGGTCGGATGCGAAAAGTGGGTCATAATAAGCGTGTATGCACCTGGAGAAGAGAGGAGTGTAGAGGAGAGAGAGAGATTTTGGGAGATGTTAAGCGAATGTATAGGAACTTTTGAACCAAATGAGAGAGTAATTGTGGTAGGGGACCTAAATGCTAAAGTGGGAGAAACATGCAGAGAGGGTGTAGTAGGTAAGTTTGGGGTGCCAGGTGTAAATGATAATGGGAGCCCTTTGATTGAACTTTGTATAGAAAGGGGTTTAGTTATAGGTAATACATATTTTAAGAAAAAGAGGATAAATAAGTATACAAGATATGATGTAGGGCGTAATGACAGTAGTTTGTTGGACTATGTATTGGTAGATAAAAGACTGTTGAGTAGACTTCAGGATGTACATGTTTATAGAGGGGCTACAGATATATCAGATCACTTTTTAGTTATAGCTACAGTGGGAGTAAAGGTAGATGGGATACAAGGAAAATAGAATCAGTAAGTAAAAGAGAGGTGAAGGTTTATAAACTAAAGAGGAGGCAGTTAGGGTAAGATATAAACAACTATTGGAGGATAGATGGGCTAGTGAGAGTGTAGGCAATGGGGTCGAAAATGTATGGGGTAGATTTAAAAATGTAGTGTTAGAGTGTTCAGCAGAAGTTTGTGGTTACAGGCGAGTGGGTGCAGGAGGGAAGAGGAGCGATTGGTGGAATGATGATGTAAAGAGAGTAGTAAGGGAGAAAAAGTTAGCATATGAGAGGTTTTTACAAAGTAGAAGTGATGCAAGGAGGGAAGAGTATATGGAGAGAAAAAGAGAGGTTAAAAGAGTGGTGAAGCAATGTAAAAAGAGAGCAGATGAGAGAGTGGGTGAGATGTTATCAGCAAATTTTGTTGAAAATAAGAAAAAGTTTTGGAATGAGATTAATAAGTTGAGGAAGCCTAGAGAACAAATGGATTTGACAGTTAAAAATAGGAGAGGAGAGTTATTAAATGGAGAGTTAGAGGTATCGGGAAGATGGAGAGAATATTTTGAGGATTTGTTAAATGTTGATGAAGACAGGGAAGCTGTGATTTCGTGTGTAGGGCAAGGAGGAATAACATCTTGTAGGAGTGTGGAAGAGCCAGTTGTGGGTGTAGGGGAAGTTCGTGAGGCAGTGGGTAGAATGAAAGGGGGTAAGGCAGCTGGGATTGATGGGATAAAGATAGAAATGTTGAAAGCAGGTGGGGATATAATTTTGGAGTGGTTGGTGCTATTATTTAATAAATGTATGGAAGAGGGTAAGGTACCTAGGGATTGGCAGAGAGCGTGTATTGTTCCTTTGTATAAAGGCAAAGGGGACAAAAGAGAGTGCAAAAATTATAGGGGAATAAGTCTGTTGAGTGTACCTGGTAAAGTGTATGGTAGAGTTATTATTGAAAGAATTATGAGTAAAACAGAAAGCAGGATAGCAGATGAACAAGGGGCTTTAGGAAAGGTAGGGGTGTGTAGACCAAGTGTTTACAGTGAAACATATAGGTGAACAGTATTTGGATAAGGGTAAAGATGTTTTTGTGGCATTTATGGATTTGGAAAAGGCGTATGATAGGGTAGATAGGGGGCAATGTGGCAGATGTTGCAGGTGTATGGAATAGGAGGAAGGTTACTGAAAGCAGTGAAGAGTTTTTATGAGGATAGTGAGGCTCAGGTTAGAGTGTGTAGGAGGGAAGGGGACTATTTCCCAGTAAAAGTGGGCCTTAGACAAGGATGTGTGATGTCACCGTGGTTGTTCAATATATTTATAGATGGGGTTGTAAGAGAAGTGAATGCGAGGGTCTTGGCAAGAGGTGTTGGGCTAAAAGATAAAGAAGCAAATACAAAGTGGGAGTTGTCACAGTTGCTTTTTGCTGATGACACTGTGCTTTGGGAGATTCTGAAGAGAAGCTGCAGAGGTTGGTGGATGAATTTGGTAGGGTGTGTAAAAGAAGAAAATTGAAAGTGAATATAGGAAAGAGTAAGGTGATGAGGATAACAAAAAGAATAGGTGACGAAAGATTGGATATCAGATTGGAGGGAGAGAGTATGGAGGAGGTGAATGTATTCAGATATTTGGGAGTGGACATGTCGGCGGATGGGTCTATGAAGGATGAGGTGAATCATAGAATTGATGAGGGAAAAGGGTGAGTGGAGCACTTCGGAGTCTGTGGAGACAAAGAACCTTGTCCATGGAAGTAAGAGGGAATGTATGAGAGTATAGTTATACCAACGCTCTTATATGGGTGTGAAGCATGGGTGATGAATGTTGCAACGAGGAGAAGGCTGGAGGCAGTGGAGATGTCATGTCTGAGGTCAATGTGTGGTGTGAATATAATGCAGAGAATTCGGAGTTTGGAAATTAGGAGGAGGTGCGGGATTACCAAAACGATTGTTCAGAGAGCTGAGGAGGGTTGTTGAGGTGGTTTGGACATGTAGAGAGAATGGAACGAGACAGAGTGACTTCGAGAGTGTATAAATCTGTAGTGGAGGGAAGGCGGGGTAGGGGTCGGCCTAGGAAAGGTTGGAGGGAGGGGTAAAGGAAGTTTTGTGTGCGAGGGCTTGGACTTCCAGCAAGCATGTGTGAGCGTATTTGATAGGAGTGAATGGAGGCATATGGTTTTTAATACTTGACGTGCTGTTGGAGTGTGAGCAAAGTAACATTTATGAAGGGATTCAGGGAAACCGGCAGGCCGGACTTGAGTTCTGGAGATGGGAAGTACAGTGCCGGCACTCTGAAGGAGGGGTGTTAATGTTGCAGTTTTATAACTGTAGTGTAAAGCACCCTTCTGGCAAGACAGTGATGGAGTGAATGATGATGAAAGTTTTTCTTTTTCGGGCCACCCTGCCTTGGTGGGAATCGGCCGATGTGTTAATAAAAAAAAAAAAAAAAATATATATTATATATATGTCGTGCCGATTAGGTAAAACTTGCGATTTTGGCTTAAATAACAACGCTCACCTTGCCATATAAGACAAGTGATAATTTGTGTATGCAATAATTTCGCCAAAATCATTCTGAACATAACGAAAAAAATATATTTCATTGTGTTTGTTTATTATTAAATTAATGTTAACGTATCTAAAATATATTTAGTTGGGTTAGGCTAAATTAAATTTCGCTTGTTATAATAAGGTTAGGTAAGTTTTCAAAGTTTCTCTTGGTACAAAATTATAAATTTTTACATTAACATAAATGAAAAAAAATATATCTTTAAACGTATAAGAGAAAATTTTAGAAAGGACTTAATTTTAGATGAGTTCTTGCTAATTGACCAGTTTTACCTAATCGGCACGACATATATATATATATATATATATATATATATATATATATATATATATATATATATACATTCTAACCACGAACAAGTGGTATTGATCAATAACAACACTGCGACTAGTCAAGGACTTGAACCCATGTTGTTTTGGCCCACCTCATGGTGAGCAAAAACTACATGGGGCTCTATATATATATATTATATATATATATATATATATATATATATATGTCGTGCCGATTAGGTAAAACTTCCGATTTTGGCTTAAATAACAACGCTCACCTTGCCATATAAGACAAGTGATAATTTGTGTATGCAATAATTTCGCCAAAATCATTCTGAACATAACGAAAAAAATATATTTCATTGTGTTTGTTTATTATTAAATTAATGTTAACGTATCTAAAATATATTTAGTTGGGTTAGGCTAAATTAAATTGCGCTTGTTGTAATAAGGTTAGGTAGGTTTTCAAAGTTTCTCTTGGTAAAAATTATAAATTCTTACATTAACATAAATGAAAAAAATATATCTTTAAACGTATAAGAGAAAATTTTAGAAAGGACTTAATTTTAGATGAGTTCTTGCTAATTGACCAGTTTTACCTAATCGGCACGACATAATATATATATATATATTTATATATATATATATATTATATATATATATATATATATATATATATATATATATATATATATATATATATATATATATAATATATATAATATATATGTCGTGTCGATTAGGACTAAACATTTGATTTTGGCTTTTGAAATAACAACGCACTCTTGACATATAAGACAAGCGAAAGTTTTGTGATGAGGAATAATTTCGCAAAATCATTCTAAACCTAACGAAAAAATATACTTAATTGTGTTTGTTTATTATTAAATTATTGTTAACGTATCTAAAATATATTTAGTTGGGTTAGGCTAAATTAAATTTCGCTTGTTATAATAAGGTTAAGTAAGTTTTCAAAGTTTCTCTTGGTACAAAATTATAAATTTTTACATTAACATAAATGAAAAAAAATATATCTTTAAACGTATAAGAGAAAATTTTAGAAAGGACTTAATTTTAGATGAGTTCTTGCTAATTGACCAGTTTTACCTAATCGGCACGACATATATATATATATATATATTTATATATATATATATATACATACATTCTAACCACGAACAAGTGGTATTGATCAATAACAACACTGCGACTAGTCAAGGACTTGAACCCATGTTGTTTTGGCCCGCCTCATGGTGAGCGAGAAACCACATGACGCTCTAACCCATCAAATCCTACAAGAATCACCCACCCAGCAGAGCTAGGTGTTTTACCGTGATTCGAGGACATACGATGGTGTGGACGCCTCTGAGCTAATTTCTACTCCCCGTTTGGTGTACTAGCCTCAACAAGCAGTATTTTATATTACTGTAACCACGAACAAGTCGTATTGATCAGTAACAACACTGCGACTAGCCAAGGACTCGAACCCATGTTGTTTTGGCCCACCTCATGGTGAGCAAAAACTACATGAGGCTCTATATATATATATATATATATATATATATATATATATATATATATATATATATATATGTCGTGCCGATTAGGTAAAACTTGCGATTTTGGCTTAAATAGCAACGCTCTCCTTGCCATATAAGACAAGTGAAAATTTGTGTATGCAATAATTTCGCCAAAATCGTTCTGAACATAACGAAAAAAATATATTTCATTGTGTTTGTTTATTATTATATTAATGTTAACGTATCTAAAATATATTTAGTTGGGTTAGGCTAAATTAAATTGCGCTTGTTGTAATAAGGTTAGGTAGGTTTTCAAAGTTTCTCTTGGTACAAAATTATAAATTCTTACATTAACATAAATGAAAAAAAATATATCTTTAAACGTATAAGAGAAAATTTTAGAAAGGACTTAATTTTAGATGAGTTCTTGCTAATTGACCAGTTTTACCTAATCGGCACGACATATATATATATATATATATATATATATATATATATATATATATATATATATATATATATATATATATATATATATATATATATATATATATATTTCAACGAACCTTAAAAGAAAACGAAAGTCTCTCTTTTTAACTTTAGTAATGCCTACAGGAGAAGGGGTTACTAGCCCCTTGATCCCGGCATTTTAGTCGACTCTTACGACACGCATGGCTTACGGAGGAAGAATTCTGTTCCACTTCTCCATGGAAGAAAAGGAATAACAGGCAATCGAGGCTAAAGGTGTGTACTCACCTAATTGTACTCACCTAATTGTGGTTGCAGGGGTCGAGACTCAGCTCCTGGCCCCGCCTCTTCGCTGTCTGCTACTGGGTCTCTGCTCTCCCTGCTCCATGAGCTTTATCATACCTTGTCTTAAAACTATGTATGGTTCCTGCCTCCACTATATCTTTCTCTAGTCCATTCCACTTCCTGACTACTCTGTGGCTGAAGAAATGTTTCCTGACATCCCTTTGACTCATCTGAGTCTTCAGCTTCCAGTTGTGTCCCCTTGTTTCTGTGTTCCCTCTCTGAAACAACCTGTCACTATCTACCTTGTCAATTCCCCGCAGTATTTTGTATGTCGTTATCATGTCTCCTCTGACCCTTCTTTCCTCCAGTGTTGTTAGTCCTATTTCCCTCAACCTTTCTTCATAAGACAGACCCCTGAGTTGTGGAACTAACCTTGTCGCAAACCTTTGCACTTTCTCTAGTTTCTTGACGTGCTTGACCAGGTGTGGGTTCCAGACTGGTGCTGCATACTCTAGTATGGGCCTGACGTATACGGTATACAGTGTCTTGAACGATTCCTTGTTAAGTAACGGAACGCTAATCTTAGGTTTGCCAGTCGCCCATATGCTGCCGCGGTTATCTGGTTGATGTGTGCTTCCGGAGACGTGCTTGGTGTTATACTCACCCCAAGGTCTTTCTCCTTTGATGAGGTTTGTAGCCTTTGTCCACCTAGCCTGTACTCTGTCAGCGGTCTTCTTTGCCCTTCTCCGATCTTCATGACTTTGCATTTGGTGGGGTTAAATTCGAGAAGCCAGTTGCTAGACCAGATGTCAAGCTTGTCCAGGTCACTTTGAAGTCCTGCTTGGTCTTCATCCGATGTGATTCTCCTCATTAATTTCACATCATCTGCGAAAAGAGACACTTCTGAGTCTATCCCATCCGTCATGTCATTCACATATAGCAAGAATAGCACTGGTCCTAGGACTGACCCCTGCGGTACACCACTCGTCACAGGCGCCCACTGTGATACCTCATCACGCACCATGACCCGTTGTTGCCTCCCTGTGAGGTATTCCCTGATCCATTCCAGTGCCCTTCCTGTTATACACGCTTGGTCTTCCATCTTTTACTAATCTCATGTGAGGAACTGTGTCAAAGGCCTTCCTGCAGTCCAAGAAAATGCAGTCAACCCACCCTTCTCTCTCTTGCCTTACCTCTGTTACTTTATCATAGAACTCCAGGAGGTTTGTTACACAGGATTTGCCTTCCCTGAAACCGTGCTGTCTGGCGTTGATTAACCTGTTCTGCTCCAGATGCTCCACCATTCTTTTTCTGATGATTTTCTCCAAGACTTTGCACACTATACACGTAAGTGACACCGGTCTGTAGTTTAGTGCCTCTTTTCTGTCTCTTTTTTTAAAGATGGGGACTACGTTGGCCTTTTTCCATATCTCAGGTAGCTGCCCAGTTTCAAGGGATGTGTTGAAAATTTTGGTAAGTGGCACACTCAGAACCTCAGCTCCTTCCCGAAGGACCCATGGTGAGATATTGTCCGGACCCATTGCCTTTGAGGTATCAAGGTCACTGAGTAACTGCTTCACCTCCCCCTCAGATGTGTGTATTCCCTCCAGCACTCGATACATCCCTTGTTGGTGATGCACCCTGTCCTGTCTACCCAACTGCCTCCCTTCCTCCACTGTGAATACTTCCCTAAACCTCGAGTTGAGCTCCTCACATACCTCTTGATCATTACTTGTGAGTTCCCCATCTTCCCTCCTCAGCCTTATCACCTGATTGTGTGTGTGTGTGTGTGTGTGTGTGTGTGTGTGTTTGTTTGTGTGTGTGTGTTTGTTTGTGTGTGTGTGTGTGTTGTGTGTGTGTGTGTGTGTGTGTGTGTGTGTGTATGCACTCACCTATATTTGGTTGCAGGGGTAGATTCACAACTCCTGGTTCCGCCTCATCGCTGGTCACTTAGATATTTATGCGTGTGTGAATGAGTGTGTATGTGTCTGTATGTGTGCGTGTACGTGTGCATGTGTGGGCGCTCGCTTGTGCGTGTTGTTGTTGTCCTTGTTTCAATAACAGAGCTTAGTCCAGTGATAGCCAGTGTTTAGTTAACAAAATGATCGTATCAGTCTCCTCACACTATGTCATCAGTGATCACATTCACTTGTCACTCACTCTGTAAACAAATATTTCCTATTATCTCACTTTATTTATTTAAAAAAAATATTGCCTCTTGTTCTCCCTATTGCTATACAGTGAGCGGGGGTCCAAGAGCAGTAATGTGGAGGACCAGTGATCATACATCTAGGTGAACAGGTGTAACAAGTGCAGGAAGATTTCCTTTTAAATCTCTACTTGTCCGGGACTCTGGATCAGACCCACGTCATTCAGACCAATCTTCGACCATTGAGTCACTAGTTACGGTGTTCTCAGTTTTAACTACCTTCTACGTGTTGTTGTATGTCTGTATCTCCTTCCTTTTCTACTTCCCTGACACACTGTATCACGTTAGTGGTTTGCTGAAAGTAATATTCAACAATATCATTCCATATCTCACGAAATCACAAATCATTATAAACTGCTCTGCCTCGGTGTCCTTTCCAAAACTTCCCGCTGCTGTCAGCAAGTTATTTGCGTCTCTTTTACCGCCTTTTCCTTTGCTGGAATCGCATTATTTCGCCACTTTTGGCTAATGAAAAACCATCACAACAGTTGATTTTTTCTCAGTCCAAGTCTCACTGTCTAAACTGACCGGTTTTCGTTGATTTTCCCTTTTGTTTTTTCTTCCTCACGTCTATCGATGTGTCAGTTTTATTTTAGTAAATTTCCAAAAGTTGGTTTCTTTGCTACCCCAATTCTTCCCATTCTTTCAGTTCAATTTTCATCACTATTTTTTCTTCTTCTGGTGTGCAAAGTTCTTTCTCATCCCTGTGTGTTGCCTCTTCCCTTTTCCAAAAGTTTTCCACCTTTCATTCTTCTTCTGCCTCTACATTCTGATTTCTGCTTCTATTCACAATTCTCTCTTTGATACTATTATTATTTTTCTCTATCTATTGTTTCACGTATTTAGCATGTTTCTACATACCTTGGACCAATGGTCCAAGCAGGACCGAAACGTCATTATTTTCTCTCACCTAAGTTATTTGTGCATTGTTTCAGCCACAATATTATGACGTTTTTATTCTCAATCTGTCAATTTTATATTCCATTAGCATAATACTTATCTAACACAGTAACATCTTGGAATCTTGTTACATAATATTTTTCTGAAGCTCTAGTTCTTGTCTAATTAACTGACATGACCGACTTCTAGTAGTAGGTTTCACCCCCTAGTGACGCCATCTCCATGCTGTTTCACCTCATCTGAATCCACTATAGTCTCCATCCTCGGACGTCCACTCTTGATTCACAACAACTATGGGACTGAAAAAAATCTCCTATCAAGACTGTGGGACTGATCACTTCAAACTACTACTGCCACTGTTTCCGGTAATTATTCTCTATTGGACCGAGAAAGTTAATTGTTGGTGAAATGCCTCATGTGTCTTAATTCATCTGCTTGTAGATCTTGTATGCCATTAACATAATTAAGGTCCCTGGATCGAAGCGTTTTCTAATAAATATGTCCTAGTGTTTACTCACGTGTTTTTCTAAAACAATCATTTATCAAAACTAATGGCAATTTGGAACCAAACCTTGTTTTTATTTTGTAATATATTCTGGGAGTACCAGAATATATATGCCTAAATATTATCTTTCTCCAAGGTTTCTGTTTATAACTAGAGAATGCCTAATGCAGATGAGTACACACTTTCCTGTATGTACTCACCTGCATGTACTCACCTGTATGTACTCACCTGCATGTACTCACCTGCATGTACTCACCTGCATGTTGTTGCTGGAGTGAAGTCTAAACATTGTGCTCCCAACTCTGCATTGACCACTACTGAGTTCTCTCTTAACTGGCAGCATAAACCCGTCATATCTCTTCTTAGGGCTGTGTATTGATTATGCCATTTAATCACCTTACCAAGGACTCGAACCAAGTTCGTTCCACTTCCTGACCACTCTTGAGGCTGAAGAAATTTTTTCTAAGATGATAACTCGCCTGTATTTTTAACTTCCTGTTGTTACCCCCGTGTTCCTTGCTTCAGTCACTCGTGTAATCCTTACTCTGTCGAGTTTACCAGTTCTTCTCACTGTTTTGTACGTCGTTATGTCACCCCTTGTTCTTCAGTCTTTTAGATGGCGTAAGGGTTAAATTTTTTAGTCTCTCCAGAGATCATTTCCCTAGCTCCTTGAATAGTTTTATTGGAATTATTTTTATATTATTATTAACACATCGGCCGTTTCCCACCAGACAGGGTGGCCTGAAAAAGAAAAAAACTTTCATCATCATTCACTCCATCACTGTCTTGCCAGAGGCGTGCTTACACTACAGGAAATATTTGCATTTTTGTCGCAATTTCTTAACATGGTTTCCCAAGTATGGCTGCCAATACTGGTACTGCAGGTTGCAATTTTTCAGTTTAATACGTGCAAACAATGCAGCAGTTTATCTGTGATAACTTGAGAAAACCTCTTCTGGAATTGAGGAAGGTTCAGATGTGCCTTTTTTTTGAGGTTGGGGGGAATATTTTATTTTGTTAGAAATTATGAATGCATCATCTGAATGCCTTCATGCTTTCAATGCTGGTACATTTTCCCCAGAAGGAAATGTTTGGAATCTTACTGGGCTGTGAAAATCCCAATTTGCCAATTACAGTGACCGAAATGCAGTAGTTTTCTGAGTGATAATTGGAGAATACTTCTTTTCAGCTTCTTACTTTCAAATCTTTGTCATAGGAACGAATTAGAATTAAAATGTGTATGAGACCATTTAACAATTGGACTTAGACTGTATGAGACAATCTAACAATTTCAATGAATAGATTGTGATCCAGGTTTCCATGACTATATTGAACGTGTATGGTAATGAAGCCTCTAATACATCCAGCTTCATTAAATTTGTTACCTTTTCCCATCTTGTGTGTATCGTGTCCGATACTTATTAGCGTTCCCTTTTCCTAGGCTGTCACATGTTACCACTACTTCCATACAGCAGACTTCCACACAGGAGACTTCCACACAGCAGACTTCCTTGCTGCTTTTCGTGAGCTCTTCTACTTTATTCTTCAGTCGAATTACCTTGTCTTTTACTGTCATCTTTCTTCCGATGTGGCTGTGAAGCAAATTAGATAGAATCTTGACTTCTGCTGCTATGCTTTTTTCACTCACGTGTCTGGGTCTTTTGCCTTCTTCTCTGTTCTCGTCTGCTCTTAGCTGTTTACCTGGAGAGAGTTCCAGGGGTCAACGCCCCTGCGGCCCGGTCTGTCACCAGGCCTCATCCTATCTGTGAATTTTTTTTTTCAGTGCTTTCATATTTTTCATTCTTTATCTCTTTGCTTCATAAGCTGAATCAAGGACTCTCTTTACCTATGTTATTTTCCCTATTTCTGGGTAGGAAAATCTCCTCTGCCTTCTGGCAATTTCAAGCAAAGTACTTAATTATCACTAATCTACCAATTCCCTTTCCTACTGCATTACACTCAAGCTCTCGCCTCTCTCTCTCTCTCTCTCTCTCTCTCTCTCTCTCTCTCTCTCTCTCTCTCTCTCTGGCATCCCGTCTACGTTCCCTCTTTTAAAGTCTGATTTCTCGCCACCTTCACTTCTTTTTTTTTTACACAGGATTTAACAAGGTTAGGTTAAGGTTCCTAACCTTATTTTCAAGCTACGAGCTGTTACCTACATCAGCTCACTGAAAACCCTTTTATTATTATAAGACATACAAGTATGGAACAGGATGAGGTTGGAGCCATCTGTGGGCCAGCAATTTCACTTGATCAACTAACTTTATTTCGTTGATATTATTATGTTGTACGAACATGTTCCGGACTCGAGTCATCCTGGATATAAATAATCTCAGATGTCCTGGAGAACTGTACAGAGTGAAGTTGTTGCTTACTGCCCATTTTTTTTGTGTAGAGGCTCACTTCTCGCTGTCCTGGGAGTGGAGTCGAGTGTGGTACTTTGACAATATTGACCTTGTACATAACAGTAAGGCCACCCACATCCCTCCGTTGTTGAAGGTTCTGCTGAAATGACATATACAGGCTGGGTCCAGGCGAGAGATGAGGCGTCTTGCTGTTCTTTATTCTGTCAAGAAAGTGGAGAAAACTCAAGGTGTGAGCGTACTTGTGCCTCATACAGAATCTTGCAACCCCTACTGTCAAGCAGATGCGAGATACGTCGAAGTGATGTAAGCTTCCTGGCTGCCTTGTTTGCAAGATTTACAAGGTGGTTCTTCACGGTCAGTCTGGAGTCGAATTTTACCCCAAGGATATCAACTTCATCACCGGTACCATACTTTCCCATTCATACTTACCTGCATTACCATCATGGTGCCTAAAGACCATCATCATTTGTGTTTTCTCAGGAGCAAATGCTACCACCCATCCAGATGCCCATCAATTACACAACCCAGGGCAGCATGGGTTTAGAGCAGGTCGCTCCTGTCTATCCCAACTACTGGACCACTATGACAAGGTCCTGGATGCTCTAGAAGACAAACAGAATGCAGATGTAATATACACAGACTTTGCAAAAGCCTTTGATAAGTGTGACCATGGTGTAATAGCATACAAAATGCGTGATAAAGGAATAACAAGAAAAGTTGGTAGATGAATCTATAATTTCCTAACAAATAGAACACAAAGAGTAGTAGTCAACAGAGTAAAGTCTGAGGCAGCTACGGTGAAAAGCTCTGTTCCACAAGGCACAGTACTGCCCCATCTTGTTCCTCATCCTCATATGTGACACAGACAGTGATATAAGCCACAGCGCAGTGTCTTCCCTTGTAGATGACACCCGAATTTGCCTGACAGTGTCCTCCATTGAAGACACCACAAGACTCCAAGCTGACATCAAACAAATCTTTAAATGGGCTGAAGAAAACAATATGAAGTTCAATGATGAGAAATTTCAATTACTCCGATATGAAAAACGTGAGGAAATTAAAACTACATCGGAGTATAAAACAAATTTCAACCACACAATAGAGCGAAAAACTAATGTAAAAGACCTGGGAGTGATCATGTCAGATCTCACCTTCAAAGACCATAACATTGTATCAATCGCATCTGCTAGAAAAATGACAGGATGGATAATGAGAACCCTCAAAACTAGGGATGCTAAGATTATGATGACACTCTTCAGGTCGCTTGTTCTATCTAGGTTGGAATATTGCTGCACACTAACAGCACCTTTCAAGGCAGGTGAAATTGCTGACCTAGAAAATGTACAGAGTACATTCACGGCACACATAACTGCGATAAAACACCTCAATTACTGTGAACGCTTGAAGTTCCTAAACCTGTACTCCCTAGAACGCAGGAGGGAGAGATACATGATTATATACAATTGGAAAATCCTCGAGGGATTAGTACCAAACTTGCACACGAAAATCACTCCCTACGAAAGCCAAAGACTCGGCAGACGATGCAACATCCCCCCAATGAAAAGCAGGGGTGCCACTAGCACGATAAGAGACAACATAACAAGTGTCAGGGGCCCAAGACTGTTTAACTGCCTCACAGCATACTTAACGGGGATTACCAATAGACCCATGGCTGTTTTCAAGCAGGCACTGGACAAGCACCTAAAGTCAGTACCTGACCAGCCGGGATGTGATTCGTACGTCGGTTTGCGTGCGGCCAACAGTAACAACCATGTTGATAAGGCCATGATCCACCATGAGGCCTGGTCTCAGACAGGGCCGCGGGGGAGTTGACCCCCGTAAACCCACTCCAGGTATACACGAGCCTGTACTTAGTCTGGGGTCTTCTTCTTCGTCCTTTCTCAAGCTTCATACTTTTGCCCTTCATGGGGTTAAACTCCAAGAGCCATTTGTTAAACCAGGTCTGTAACCTACCCAGATCGTGCGCGAGTATGTGTGTGCGTGTGTGTGAAAATTTCTCCGCAACAAGTTCTAAGCTCACTCCTTTTTCAGTTTTAATTTTTCATCCTGGGGACATAATTCCTCTCTCGGAATTCCCCACAATAGTAATTAACTTGTATCTCGTTAGTGCTGACCTATATTTTCCTAATTAAACTGTCGGGAAGATGGATCCCCCAGGAGCATTCTCTAACAGAGTGCAAAAATTAATGAGAAACGAAATTCACAGGAAATATCAAAGAACAAGACATTGTTACAACTCGGGAAATCGAGGAAATAACAGCAATGTTCAGTGGCTGAGTATTGGGGACAGGTACATGATACATACATGTATGCAAATGTCCACAACGACTACAACAATATCAAGATCCCGGTGGTTATGATAGAATGTTACGTAGATAAATTCAGTGGATGAATTGGAAGATTTTAAGAATGATTTATTTCGGAAAGGACATAAAAGCAATCCTCAGATAACGAGAAAAGAAAGAAATGTAAATAAATATACGAACAGAAGCTTAAAGAAACATTATATATATATATATATATATATATATATATATATATATATATATATATATATATATATATATATCGTGCCGAAAAGGTAAAACTTGCTATTTTGGCTTAAATAGCAACGCTCTTCCTACCGAATAAGGTAAGCGAAAATTTGTGTATGCAGTAATTTCGCAAAAATCATTCTGAACCTAACTAAAAAAATATATTTCCTTGTGTTTATTTATTATTTAATTATTGCAAACTTATCTAAAAATTATTTAGTTGGATTTGGCTAAATTAAATTGCTCTTGTTATAATAAGGTTAGGTAAGTTTTCTCAGGTTCTTTTGGCACAAAATTATTAATTTTTACATTAAGATAGATAGATAGATAGATAGATAGATAGATAGATAGATAGAGAGAGAGAGAGAGAGAGAGAGAGAGAGAGAGAGAGAGAGAGAGAGAAAAAAAAGGAGGCAAATGTAGTCCCTGATCGCAAAAAGAAAAAAAGTGTAAACCAGCAACTACAGAGCAGTGTCACCCCTGTCAGTCACTGGTGAGGTTCCTTGAGATGATAATCTTACGGCAGATGGCATCATTTCTCGACTTCCACTCCTTTGTGACCGTCGATATTGCTTCAGAAACGGTCGCTCTGCTGCTGCTCTGTTAAATCCCTCCACTATGTGGCAAAGTCGCTGGATGAATAAAAGATCTGCTGCATAGTAGCACTGGATGTTGCTGGCTGTTTTGACTGAGTATGGCACCAGGGACTCTTGACATAACTGCAAGCACTGTGAGTCTCTGGCTCTGTAGTACTACCTCTCCTTAGTAACTACCTTCTGGGTAGATTCTCTAAGGGTAGTTCTCGATGTGACAGTCAAAAAGACACACATTCAGTGCCAGTTTTCCACAGAGAAGTGTGCTTGATCCATTGTTATGGAATGGCGTCTTCAATAACGCTCTTCACCTCATCTCAGAATCCCATTCCTATGCAGATAACTGTACGATGATATTTACTTAACCAAGAGAGGAAATACCAGGGGATAAGGTGGAAATCCAAAGGGTGAAATTTGACTATAAACTGTCTATAAAGAATCACATAGTAAACCATGCAAGCCAAGAAGCTAACACCACCAAGATGTATTTCCTACTTCCTCTACAGTCAAGTCTGCAGTTCGCTCACACCTCGAGTGTGCTCCACTGTCTTAGATTGCCTGTCCCCCCCCCTCTCATCTACGACTTCTGTACAGAATAGACAACTGAGCAAGATGATTTCTCTCTCTCGCCTGGACCCAGCCTGGATAGATCTATCATTTCAGTAGAGCCGTCAACACCGGAGAGAAGCTGGTGGTCTTACAAGGCCAAAATTATCAAGGTGCCACACTTAAAGATAGAGATTTGACTTCTTTGCAATGTTTACAATGTGTGATTAGAATTTTGATATATTAAGTACAAAGAAATCCAGAATCATGCCGGGGCATTTCGGGCAGACCAATGACTTCCCATCGAGGACAGCGCGAAGACAGCTTCTACACAACAAGACGGGCAGGCAACAAGCAGCAACAACACTCTGGCTGTACTCTTCTCAAAAAAATCATTTCAACTCAGATCATTCATTTCTAGAATGACTCGAGTCTGGCACATGTTCCTACAGTATGACAACATCGATGAAATAAAAGTCAGATGACCAAATTAAATCTGTGGACCAAAGCTGAGTCCAACCTCATCCTCTTTTGTAATTGTCTCGTAACAATAAGAAGGATTTCAAATGAGCTGATGTAGGTAACAGCTGTTAGCTTGTAATAAAGTTAGGAACTCTTACCTTAACCATAGAGAGAGAGAGAGAGAGAGAGAGAGAGAGAGTAGAGAGAGAGAGAGAGAGAGAGAGAGAGAGAGAGAGAGAGAGACAGACAGACAGACAGACAGACAGACAGACAGACAGACAGACAGAGTAAATGAAGTTCAACATTTAGAGGGGACATTTAAGAATTTATTGTCATACACACTTTTTTTTTTAACATATCAATGCTTATGTGAGACAATTCATGGTCATAAATGAAGACTTTGCAGTGAATTACAAAAAAAAAAATCTTATTTTTGAAGCTAAAACTGAAAATAAAGTTAAATAATACAAAAACGAATTAGACGAACCAGTGACAGTACACTGCTGTACACAAGACCAATGCAGAGATTATTTTTAAGCGTAATCCCACAATCGGATCAATAACCTTAAGCTCTGCTTTGAAATAACATACAAAAAGCAAAAGTCTTATTCATGCAATAAGATCACAGTAAACAGGTGATATCCCAATATGCAAAACAACCACTGTGGAAAAAAATAGCGAAATTCCAAGCGCTTTCGTGATTCCTCACATTATCAAGGATTTTAACTATATTTCTCACAGTGAGAGATTCGCATCAAATCCATTTTTTTGGCGCTTGCTGCACTTTGCAAATTACCCTCGTATAATTCATGGTATTCCGTGTCTAATTGCTATAGGTTTAGCTAGCTAACTAAGCGTTCTGAAGGATATTTCCCAATGTTTACATATTGCAATTTGAAAATTCCTACCAGCACTTAATTTATAATTAGATCAAGTGACCAGGTCAATAATGTTTGAACCTGTGAGAGGTTTGCCTGAAGCTTTGCTTAGAAATATATATTCTAGTAACAGAAGATTTAATAACAATAAATATAAATGTATTCTGTCAATAACTAATTTGTAACAATATATAACATGTTCATAGAACTCTAAGTCCAACAGTGATATGCCAACAGTGACTCTCAGTCCAACAGTGACTCAGTCCAACAGTGACTCAGTCCAACAGTGACATACCAACAGTAACTTACTCCAACAGCGACTGTGATAGACCAACAGTGACACACCATTACTGACTGTGACAGACCAACAGTGATATACTAACAGTGACACACCATTACTGACTGTGACAGATCAGCAGTGACATACCAACAGCGATTGTGACAGACCAGCAGTGATATATTAACAGTGACATAACAGTGACAGACCAACAATGACATAACAGTGACAGACCAACAGTGTCATAACAGTGACAGACCAACAGTGACAGACCAACAGTGATTGTGAATGACCAACGAGCGGGACAAAAATCCATCATCCCCCAAAATTGCAAATTATCCATATATTGAGTCCCAAAAAAATCTATGCATATATATGGCTCTCAATCATTTTTTAAAATGTTTGTTTGTATTATAAAATTGTGTCAGATAAAATATATTGTAGTACTTGTTTCTGAGTACTTAATATATCCTTGATTATCATTATTATTAATTATATTATTTTTATTATTATTAATTATATTATAATTATTATTAATTTATTATAATTATTAATTATTTAATATAATTATTATTTAATTATTATAATAATTATTGATTTATTATAATTATTGATGTATTATAATTATTAATTATTATAATAATTATTATTTTATTAATGTTGTTTCTGTTATTATTATCAGTTATCATTATTACGATATTCACAGGGAAAGCTAAACACGTAGGCGTCCATAGGTAAATCACGTTTGATCCAAGGAAAGAGAGGAGTAACTCCTGTTGCTAAGATCATGAACCCTTGACTGGTTTCAAGACACTCTCCTTGAAGACTTTGGTGATATGTTCGTCGCGTTGCTTCCACCACACACTTAAACTTAATAACAAATATTTATGCTGAAAAATTAATTAATTTACAAATGTCATTTTTTCGGGTTATTAAATCATTTATGAATTACTAACGAGGCAGTTACCCGCATAGAGCCATATTAATATTATTCATGTTTATAGGGTAGCGTTGCCGCCATGATGGGAAGGTAGCAGCTGAAGGTATTGGCTGAAATATTATTCTGAATATCCATAGAAGCTCGGTTGGTAGCGCACTCAGCTCACGCACTGAGGTCCGTGGTTCGATCCCCGGTATGGGTGGTAACACTGGGGCGTGTTTCATTAAGGCACCTACTGTCCATGTTCACCTATCAGTAAAATAGGCACCTAGGAGTTAGTGGACTGGTGTGGGTCGCATTCTGGGACAAAATTGACCTAATTTGTCCGAAATGCTCTGCATAACAAGGGGCTTTCTATACAGTAGTATGTCATTGATGTCAGCTATGGTCTGTATAAGTTTTATCATGTATTTGCAGAAATAGAGATTATTATTATTATTTCAATTATCAACTTATCGTTTTTTTAAATCACTTATACACGGTCATGACCCATCACAGGCGTCCCTTTAACTATCTGAACAATGCCACCATCACAAGCGTCCCATTAACTATCTGAGCAATGCCACCATCACAGGCGTCCCTTTAACTACCTAAACAACGCCACCATCACAGGCGTCCCTTTAACTACCTGAACAACGCCACCATCACAGGCGTCCCATTAACTAACTGAACAACGTCATCATCACAGGCGTCCCATTAACTAACTGAACAACGCCATCACAGGCGTCCCATTAACTACCTGAACAACGCCACCATCACAGGCGTCCCATTAACTACCTGAACAACGCCACCATCACAGGCGTCCCATTAACTACCTGAACAACGCCACCATCACAGGCGTATTAACTACACACCCACTACAGGCGTCCCTAACTACCTGAACAACGCCACCATCACAGGCGTCCCATTAACTACCTGAACAACGCCACCATCACAGGCGTCCCATTAACTACCTGAACAACGCCACCATCTCCAAGACACAGTAAAAAACACACAATAAGGAGCAGACGATGGATAAAACTATCTGTGTCACTTGGAATGGATTAATACCATTAGTGTGGCGGCTTAGCACCTGCAGACAAACGCGCTAGCATTAGGGTGGTCAGGGCGCGCAGGTGACACACACCTGCTGGGAATTACACATTTGCTGTGACAAACACGCTCGTCAGCGTAATGTCGTCCTATATGTTTGGATTAGTCTTGGTCACTTGTAGATTTTTGGGTTGATAGCACTCCACTACGGTGGAGGTGTGGAAGGTAGTGTGGGTGTGGGTGGTGGTGTGGGAGGCAGTGTGGGTGTGAGTGGTGTGGGAGGTAGTGTGGGTGTGGGAGGTAGTGTGGGTGTGGGAGGTAGTGTGGGTGTGGGAGGTAGTGTGGGTGTGGGAGGTAGTGTGGGTGTGGGAGGTAGTGTGGGTGTGGGAGGTAGTGTGGGTGTGGGAGGTAGTGTGGGTATGGGTGGTAGTGTAGGTGGTGGTGTGGGTGGTAGTGTAGATGGTAGTGAGGGTGGTGGTGTAGGTGGTGGTGTGGGTTTTAGTGTTATTTGGTGTGGGTGGTGGTGTTTGTGGTGGTGTAGGTGGTAGTGTGAGTGGTGGTGTGGATGGTGGTGTAGATGGTGGTGTGGGGGGTGTGGGTGGTAGTGTGGGTGGTGGTGTAGGTGGTAGTGTGAGTGGTGGTGTAGATGGTGGTGTGGGGGTGTGGGTGGTTGTGTGGGTGGTGGTGTATGTGGTAGTGTGAGTGGTGGTGTGGATGGTGGTGTGGGGGGTGTGGCTGGTAGTGTGGGTGGTTATGTTTATGTGAATGGTAGTGTGGGTGGTGGTGCGGGTGGTAACGTGGGTGGGGGTGGTGGTGTGGTTTGTAGTGGGTGGTGGTGTGGATGGTGGTGTGGGTGGTGGTGTGGGTGGTGGTGTGAATGGTGGTGTGGGTGGTGGTGTGGGTGGTGGTGTGGGTAGTAGTATGGGTGGTGCTGAGTTGGTAGGCAGAGAGCTGAGAGGCAGAGAGAGAGAGAGAGAGAGAGAAGAGAGAGAGAGAGAGAGAGAGAGAGAGAGAGAGAGAGAGAGAGAGAGAGAAGAGAGAGGGGGCGGGAGAGGGAGAGCAGCACATGAACAACTTAATATTCACCTCTTGGGTGCTTAAGAATTCAGATAAAAACTTCTCTTATATTTTTAAAAAACTCTTCTCAGAATTTATCATAATAATTCATGATGACATTTCTCATTTGCTGCTAAAACTGAGCGAATATATGTTAATTATTTTTATTATTAAGTATAATATTTTACTCCCAGCTGCAGTTTTCAGACCATAACCAACAATTCTTCTATTTCTTAAAATATTTATTGCCAAATTGATATAATAATAATAATAATAATAATAATAATAATAATAATAATAATAATAATAATAATAATAATAATAAATCTACTACTACTGCTACTACTACTAATAATTATAATAATATTATTATCATTTCTACAAGTACATGTACAAGGTATACAGACCATAGCTGACATCAATGACATACTAGTACTATATAGAAAGCCCCTTGGTATGCTGAGCATTTCCCGCAAATTAGGTCAGTTTTGTTCCCAGGATGCGACCCACACCAGTCCACTAACACCCAGGTACCTATTTTATTGCTAGGTGAATCATAGAATTGACCAGGGAAAAAAGATGAGTATGCACTGAGGAGTCTGTGGAGACAAAGAACTTTATCCATGAAAGCAAAGAGGGGAATGTATGTGAGAATAGTTATACCAACGCTCTTGTATGGGTGTGAAGCATGGGTGGTGAATGTTGCAACAAGGAGAAGGCTGGAGGCAGTGGAGATGTCATGTCTGAGGTCAATGTGTGGTGTGAATATAATGCAGAGAATTCGTAGTTTGGAAATTAGGAGGAGGTGCGGGATTACAAATACTATTATCCAGAGAGCTGAGGAGGGGTTGTTGAGATGGTTTGGACATGTAGAGAGGATGGAGCGAAATAGAATGATTTCTAGAGTGTATAAATCTGTAGTGGAGGGAAGGCGGGGTAGGGGTCGGCCTAGAAAAGGTTGGTGGGAGGGGGTAAAAGAGGTTTTGTGTGCGAGGGGCTTGGACTATCAGCAAGTATGCGTGAGCGTGTTAGATAGGAGCGAATGGAGACAAATGGTTTTTAATACTTGACGTGCTGTTGGAGTGTGAGCAAAGTAACATTTATGAAGGGATTCAGGGAAACCGGCAGGCCGGACTTGAGTCCTGGAGATGGGAAGTACAGTGCCGGCACTCTGAAGGAGGGGTGTTAATGCTGCAGTTTTATAACTGTAGTGTAAAGCACGCCTCTGGCAAGACAGTGATGGAGTGAATGATGATGAAAGTTTTTTTTTTACGGGCCACCCTGCCTTGGTGCGAGACGGCCGATGTGTTAATAAAAATATATATATATTTTATTTTTTTAATTAACACATCTGTGGTCTCCCACCAAGGCAGGGTGGCCCGAAAAAGAAAAAACTTTTATCATTCAAGTTATCACTGTCTTGCCAGAGGCAAGCCCCTCGCACACAAAACCTCTTTTACCCCTCCTTCCAACCTTTCCTAGGCCGACCCCTACCCCGCCTTCCCTCCACTACAGATTTATACACTCTCGAAGTCATTCTACTTTGTTCCAGCCTCTCTACATGGCCAAACCACCTCAACAACCCCTCCTCAGTCCTCTGGATAATAGTTTGGGTAATCCCGCACCTCCTCCTAATTTCCAAACTATGGATTCTCTGAACTGAAAATTATCGAAAAATTAAGAGTTGAATAAACCTTTGTAAAAAGAAGATGAATAAAAAATCAGGTCATTTTTTTTCTGCATATATTTTGACAATACATGAACGGATAACTTTTTTTGGTGATGGAAAAATACTTTCCACAGCTCACAAGCGATGGTAGTATGTCACTGTTGGTTTGTGACAGTCACTGTTGGTCTGTGACAGTCACTGTTGGTCTGTAACAGTTCACTGTTGATATATATATGTTACACATATATTTAATATATATATATATATATATATATATATATATATATATATATATATATATATATATATATATATATATATATATAAAACAGAGGAGAGAAGATGAATCTAAGTTTCTTACTCACTAATAAATCTTGATAAGTCTTCCATGTACTCTCAAGTACTCCCAGATTGCTGTACTCTAAGGTAATTCGAAGATACTCCCAGTTTCGATTACTATAATGTTATGATACAAGTTGTAAATTTTGGTTTATTTTTCTCGACAGACGAGAAACATTTGGGACAATTCTTCGCTGACATGCATATTGGTATCAGCTTTACGGAAAAGCTGAGTATTTAAGCTGCTCTGGGTATCAGTTTCGGACAGTTTCAAAGCAGCTTCAGATGTAAGCTTACATGGCACCGGGCAGGAACATCCCCTGGGATTCTGTGTTATTCCCAGAGCTGAGCTGCAACAACTGACATACTTCCTCGCCAGTAAGTGATATACACAGAATTTTTTTTATTATTTTACTCCGAGTATATGACATGCCAGTCGTGGCACAATAAGACAGTCAGGGAACATGACGGTCGTGGCACAATAAGACAGTCAGGGAACATGACGGTCGTGGCACAAGACAATCGAGGAACATGACAGTCGTGGCACAACAAGACAGTCGAGGAACATGACAGTCGTGGCACAAGACAGTCGTGGCACTACATGACAGTCAGGGTTCAACATGACAGTCAGGGTTCAACATGACGGTCAGGGTTCAACATGACAGTCAGGGTTCAACATGACAGGCTGGATTCAACATGACAGGCTGGATTAAACATGACATGCTGGGGTCAACATGACAGTCAGGGTTCAACATGACAATCAGGGTTCAACATGACAGGCTGGATTCAACATGACATGCTGGGGTCAACATGACAGTCAGGGTTCAACATGACAGTCAGGGTTCAACATGACAGTCAGGGTTCAACATGACAGGCTGGGTTCAAGCAGCCACTTATCTGACCACTCTTGCAGTTCGTTCATATCCATTTGTAGTCATTCCCAATACTTATCAGTTTTCATTCCCTTCATTAGATTTGCATCATCAGCAAACAGGTATATGTTTGACTCAGTCCCATCTAGTGTCATTCACATAAAGCAGAAATAGTACTAGTCCATAAACGATCCTTGGGGGACCCCACTTGTTACTTTTGCCCTTTCTGACGTCTCTTCCCTGATAATCACTCTTCGCTTCCTTACCTTCAAGTATCCGATTCTCTGGAGAACATTCCCTGTTTCCTGCCTGCACCTCTACAGTCTTTAGCTACTTAGCCTATACTCTGCTTGCGGTCTTCTTTGCCCTTCACCGATCTTCATGACTTTGCATTTGGTGGGGTTAAATTCGAGGAGCCAGTTGCTGGACCAGGCTTGCAGTCTGTTCAGGTCTCTTTGTAGTCCTGCCTGATCCTCATCCGATTTAATTCTCATTAATTTCACATCATCTGCAAACAGGGACACTTCTGAGTCTATCCCTTCCGTCATGTCATTCACATTTACCAAAAACAGCACTGGTCCTAGGACTGACCCCTGTGGAACCCCGCTCGTCACAGGCGCCCACTCTAAGATCTCGTCAGGTACCATGACTCGTTGTTTCCTCCCTGTCAGGTATTCTCTGATCCATTGCAGTGCTTTTTCTGTTATGCATGCCCGATCCTCTAGCTTTTGCACTAATACCTTGTGTGGAACTGTGTCAAAAGGCCTTCTTGCAGTCCAAGAAAATGAAATCCACCCACCCCTCTCTCACTTGTCTTACTTCTATTATCTTGTCATAAAACTCCAGTAGGTTTGTGACACAGGATTCCCCTTCCCTGAAACCGTGCTGGTTGTCACGTATAAGCTTGTTTCTTTCTAGGTGCTCCACCACTCTCCTGATAATCTTCTCCATGACTTTGCATGCTATAAATGTCAGTGACACTGGTCTGTAGTTTAATGCCTCATGTCTATCACTTTTCTTAAAAATTGGGACTTCATTTGTTATTTTCCACCTCAAGTAGTTGCACAATTTCAATGGATGTGTTGAAGATTGTTGTTAGTGACACACACAGCATCTCTGCTTCCTCTCTAAGGACCCACGGAGAGATGTTGTCTGGTCCCACCACCTTCGAGGTATCTAGTTCACTTAGCAGCGTCTTCACCTCCTCCTTGTTTGTGTATTTCATCCATCACTTGTTGATATATTCCTTGCTGGTGTACCTCACATAATTCTCGGTCGTTTCTTGTGAACTACCCTCCTTCCTTCTTCAGCCTGATTACCTGGTCTTTGACTGTTGTTTTCCTCCTGATGTGGCTATACAACAGCTTCGGGTCAGACTTGTCTTTCGATGTTATGTCGTTTTTGTATTGACGCTGGGCCTCCCTCCTTGTCTGTGCATATTCATTTCTGGCTCTTCGACTAATCTCTTTATTTTCCTAGGTCCTTTGTCTTCTGTACTCCATTCTCTAGCGCACTTAGTTTTTACCTCTCTGCCCCTTTGGGTGAACCAAGGGCTCATTCTGGTCTTCACGAACCTCTCCTCTGCCTCCTTGCATTTTCTTGTCACGTAGTCCATCATTTCGTTTACTGATTTTCCCACCAGTTCTCTTCCCACTGAAACTCTTGCAGGAAATTCCTCATGCCTGTGTAGTCCCCCCTTTTGTAATTTGGTTTCTACTATCCTACTCCTGCTTCCCTCTCCACTTGTAACTCTACTATATATTCGAGACTCAGAACCATGTGATCACTAGCTTCGAGGGGCATTTTGTATGTGGCGTCCTCAATGTCTGAACTACTCAAGGTGAATACTAGGTTCAGTCTTGCTGGTTCAATCTCACCTCTCTCTCTCTCTCTCTCTCTCTCTCTCTCTGGTAGTGCCCCTAACATGTTGATACATGAGGTTTTCCAGTACCACCTCCATTAAATTGGCTCTCCATGTTTCAGGTCCCTGTGTGGGTCCAGGTTTTCCCAGTCAATCTCCTTATGTGTGAACGTATGTGTGCATGTGCGTATGGGTGTAGTATACGTATACTGACTTCATACGCATGCGCCTGTCACAGCTAACCTGCCGTTACTAAAACCTCTTCCTTTATCCTCCTTAGCTATCTAGAGGTGAGTGGACCCTAACTTCCAGCGATGCAGAAAGCCTGATTCTATTTATCTGATACTGCTACCACAACATATGCCATTACTACGTGTGTCTGCACCAATCTCGGTAAAATCCTTGTCTGCTATTTAATCACTCACTATACTCCAAACGTCCCTCTATGTTTTCACATATTTCCTTATTTTGTGAGCCACAACCTGGCTGTCTACAGACAGCACCTCAGACGCCCGGAAAGGACTACTGCCATTCTTCCACTAGTATTTTGTTTCTTGAATCTTTTGTTTATCTTTTCTCACTCGCTGAATGCTACCTTTGTTGCTCACTCACTGTCTAACCTGTACTCATCTAATTGTAGTTGCAGGTGTCGATTCTTAGCTCCTGGCCCCGCCTCTTCTCTGGTCGCTACGTCACTCTCTCCCTGCTCCATGAGCTTTATTATATATCTTCTTAAAGCTATGTATGTTACCTGCCTCCACTACGTCACTTTCCAGACTATTCCACTTCCTGACAACTCTATGACTGAAGAAATACTTCCTAACATCCCTGTGACTCATCTGAGTCTTCAACTTCCAACTGTGTCCCCTTGTTGTTGTGTCCCATCTCTGGAACATCCTGTCTCTGTCCACCTTGTCGATTCCTCTTCTTTGCACTTGTCTCTCTGACTTTGTTGTCATTTATCCTGTTGTTATTTGTGTAATTATATATATATATATATATATATATATATATATATATATATATATATATATATATGTGTGTGTGTGTGTGTGTGTGTGTGTGTGTGTGTGTAGTGTATGACACGAAACACAGCTCATCTCTCAAGTGCCAGATAGTGCGCCTTCAGCATCTTTCATGCTGCACTTAAATTTTTATGATGATTGGCAACACGCAACTCTGAATAGTGAAGAGTTCTCAATTCACATTTATGGAGAGGAAGGGAACAAACCTGAAATCAAATTTCCATACTTGTTATTCAACAGAATTGGCTACCTGTAGTTTCTTACCGACAAAGAAACTGAAAGACTTCCCTTTATTAGAAGTTGATAGTTGTTTCAAAGAACAAAAAATTTGTTTTCTTTTGCAATTCTGGAGACGTGATGAAAGTAATGGAGAAAACAAAGGGCCCTGAAACGAAGTGATAAAAAAAATCCTCGCAGCGTAGACGGGACCAGAAAGTGTGATTGGGCAGGAGAGACACAATATCAATAACACTGGGCAACCCTCACCGTGAACTGAATACCAAGAATCTTGTTTTAAGTTATCTCAGTGATCTTATCTTTCATTTCTTGGCCAAACACTAATTCTAACAAGGAACGGGTGGGATTTGTACCCATGGCGAGTGAGTCCTAACCTAACCTAACCTGACCTAACCTAACTTGCCTGGAGTTCAAACCCCCATGAGATCAAACCCCAACCGTTCCGTGGTTTGTTTACAATCGTGTTTTGCCGATTTTGCGAGTTAATGTATTGTTGTCAGCCCGCTAACATTCTACCCTGGATTCTCAAAAATGTTTTACTCTGTGGTTTTAAGTGGCACATTGTAGGAAGGGGACTCGTCAAAAACACTGAGTCATAGACAGTGGAAAGAAAATGTACAAATCGTTCAATATTATCACTGTAAATGTTAAAATACGCATTGTGATCATTACTACGATGCTACAAGTATTTACTCACTTCTTCAATGTCACAAAGATTTCTTAGGCATTAAGTTAACCATTTTTACGTGCGGTTTTGTCTTTCATTACAAAGACAAACACAACTGTAGTATACAATTCTTATAGTTTACATGTAATAAAATATTGTTAGGCACAAAAGAAAGCTGCTAATATGCGGTGCATTTCGGGCAAAAACGACGCTGCACAGCACACGACAACCACAGAGTGCGTTCCAAGACGCATGGACCCTACGCTGCACAGCACACGACAACCACAGAGTACGTTCCAAGACGCAGGGACCCTACGCTGCACAGCACACGACAACCACAGAGTACGTTCCAAGACGCAGGGACCCTACGCTGCACAGCACACGACAACCACAGAGTACGTTCCAAGACGCATGGATCTCTACGCTGTTCAGCACACGACAACCACAGAGTACGTTCCAAGACGCAGGGACCCTACGCTGCACAGCACACGACAACCACAGAGTGCGTTCCAAGACGCAGGGACCCTACGCTGCACAGCACACGACAACCACAGAGTACGTTCCAAGACGCATGGACCCTACGCTGCACAGCACACGACAACCACAGAGTACGTTCCAAGACGCATGGACCCTACGCTGCACAGCACACGACAACCACAGAGTCGTTCCAAGACGCAGGACCCTACGCTGCAGCACACGACAACCACAGAGTACGTTCAGACGCATGGATCTCTACGCTGTTCAGCCGACAACCACAGAGACGTTCAAGACGCAGGGACCCTACGCTGCACAGCACACGACAACCACAGAGTACGTTCCAAGACGCATGGATCCATACGCTGCACAGCACACGACAACCACAGAGTACGTTCCAAGACGCAGGGACCCTACGCTGCACAGCACACGACAACCACAGAGTACGTTCCAAGACGCATGGACTCCTACACTGCACAGCACACGACAACCACAGAGTACGTTCCAAGACGCATGGACTCCTACACTGCACAGCACACGACAACCACAGAGTACGTTCCAAGACGCATGGATCTCACTCACACGCCCTGTCACAGCACACGACAACCACAGAGTACGTTCCAAGACGCATGGATCCATACGCTGCACAGCACACGACAACCACAGAGTACGTTCCAAGACGCATGGACTCCTACGTGACGTCCATGAGAGCGCATCTAGTGGCGTCTTAAAACCCTTCCACTATGGATAATTGTGCTTGGTCGTCTTGAAGCTTGGCAAGGCTCGTCATAAACACTTGCTACCTCAGGGTGCAATGTCTCCCGCTAATTCACGGCGGTAATTTTTGGCTCACCGACATTTACCCTTCTCTCTGCAGAGCGATTGTTTCTAAATCTGTAAATTAAGTAAATATATATTTTTTTTTCCATGACAGGAAAGTAAAAAGTATGTCTGCCAGCTTTAAGTCAATTTATTTACTGTTAAATTGGTTTTAGCGTCTACATCAGGATGTAAATTAGGTGTGTTAGTGTGGCTGTGCTATCCTAATCTAATCTATCCTAAGCGAAGCTTACAATTCCAGCCCCAACTAACAAGGACTCGAGAAAATTAAGAAAAAGAAGCAGGCATTCGTGGAATCCCGACCAACACATAAATGAAGAGAAATACTCTAGCTACTCACAAGATTCAATGTTCACAGTGTTCTGGTGAACACTGTGAAACTCCTGGAAATTATAAACATAGTGTCAACTTTACTTACAAATACTGACTGCGTCGAGAACCCCAATGGAACCAACTCACTCTGAGTTTCTGGGATATCATAGGTAATTTACACTATGTATGATCATTGTACTTGTGGGTACCTGTGCCTAAATAAACTTAATTATATTTAACGAGTAGACATAAAGAAAATACTAAATACTTAAATGTAGTACTTAACTAAGGTGGAGAAGAGATCTGTGAGAGGGCAGACTCTGGCATCACAGCAGGTAGGTACACACACACACCAGTCACAGCAAGTAGGTACCCCCACACACACACCAGTCACAGCAGGTAGGTACCCCCACACACACACCAGTCACAGCAGGTAGGTACCCCCACACACACACCAGTCACAGCAGGTAGGTACCCCCACACACACACCAGTCACAGCAGGTAGGTACCCCCACACACACACCAGTCACAGCAGGTAGGTACCCCCACACACACACCAGTCACAGCAGGTAGGTACCCCCACACACACCAGTCACAGCAGGTAGGTACCCCAACACACCAGTCACAGCAGGTAGGTACCCACACACACACCTGTTACATCAAGTAGGCACCCCCCACACACTTGTCACACCAAGAAGGCGCTCACACACGCCTCTCACACCAGGTAGACGCTCACACACGCCTCTCACACCAGGTAGGCGCTCACACACGCCTCTCACACCAAGTAGGCGCTCACACACGCCTCTCACACCAGGTAGGCGCTCACACACGCCTCTCACACCAGGTAGGCGCTCACACACGCCTCATACCAGGTAGGCGCTCACACACGCCTCTCGCACTAGATAGGCGCTCACACACGCCTCTCACACCAAGTAGGCGCTCACACACGCCTCTCGCACCAAATAGGCGCTCATACACGCCTCACACCAAGTAGGCGCTCACACACGCCTCTCGCACATAGGCGCTCACACACCCCTCTCACACACGCCTCTCACACCAAGTTGGTGCTCACACACGCCTCTCACACCAGACAGGTGCTCACACACGTCTTTTACACCAGGTAGGCGCTCACACACGCCTCTCACACCAGGTAGGCGCTCACACACGCCTCTCACACCAGGTAGGCGCTCACACACGCCTCACACACGCCTCTCACACCAGGTAGGCGCTCACACACGCCTCTCACACCAAGTAGGCGCTCACAAACGCCTCTCACACCAGGAACGCGCTTATACACACCTGTCACACCAGGTACTCGCTGACCCACGCCTCTCACACCAGGTACACGCCCTCTCACACCTATCGCTCCTGCTCTCTACCCTCATATAGCTCTTGCACTACAGGAAATTTAAATTACGTCACACCCAGGCAACACCTCTATGAAGTATAATGACGTATGATGACGTATGATGACGTATAATGAAGTATGATGAAGTATGACTGCGTCACAATACAGACAGAGCATACAAAAAAAATCTCGTAGCAGCTATGTTCACAAAATTGAACACAAAACGAACCTCAACTAGAACTGTTAGGCTGGTGTTCAATTTAATGCAGGTCCACACTGCTCCTTTGACTGTTGGAATAATACAGTACAATAAATTTGATGTATTACGTGTCACAGCCTACGATCTACATGTAGTAAATGTGTGGTATACATTAGCGACAAGATGACGTATTGGACACATGTGTAGCATCTGGGTATGTTTATTGTAGACGTTTCGCCCTCCAGTGTCTTTATCAACAAGGACGTAATTGGAAGACAATACGAGTATATACAAAAGACGAGGTAATCAGTCCCCCTCATGAGGGACTGATTACCTCCTCTTTAGTAAAGCCACTGGAGGGCGAAACGTCTACAAATAAAGATACCCAGATGTTGCACATGTGTCCAATTCTTCAACCTAAATATATGTTGAGTTTATATTTAACCTACTATGTATAAATTAAATAAAACGCCACTTCGACCACTATACACAAAACTATCAAATTCCATTCGTGTGCGGAATTTTTTTTTCGATATACTAAAAAAAAACTTAAACCTTCGAATAGTTGGTATCCATCCCATAAAAGAAGAATGACTCTTCAGATCGGCTTCAAACTTTCCGCCTTGGTGTGTTTTCCAGAAAGTTTAATTAAAATAATTATATTGAACCTTATCTTCTCGGCTGGAAAATATTATCGCTAATGCAAATTTAATTTTTTTTTTTAAGAAATTGTTCATTTTTTTCGGAATCGTTAGATTCAGAGCAATTACTAGAGAATGCCTTTCCTGATAGGCTTCAAACTTTCATTGTTGACGGGATTTATTAAAAGACAATTTGGCTTTCACTCTGAACTAAGTAAATTTTAAATTGCCAGATTTATTAAATAAATTGGTTAAGTAAATTTTAAATTGCCAGATTTATTAAATAAATTGGTAAAGTAAATTTTAAATTGGTAGTTTTAATAAATAAATTGGTAAAGTAAATTTTAAATTGCCAGATTTAATTAAATAAATTGGTAAAGTAAATTTTAAATTGCCAGTTTTATTAAATAAATTGGTTAAGTAAATTTTAAATTGCCAGATTTAATTAAATAAATTGGTTTCAATATAATAACTAGAGAATGACTCTTCTGGTCGGCTTCAAACCCTTCAGCGCTTGTGTATCTTAATTGGAAATATTGCTTAATTGAATTTGGTCTTCGTGCCTATTTGTCAATTTTATATTTTTTTTTGTGAAATTGGAATTTCTTAAAAAATATATATATATATAAAACGTTATCTTCCAAGAGGATTCTAGAATTTTTTTAATAGAATTCAAAAGTAAAAAGTAAATTTGAAAGATACTGAATACTCGTGTTTTTTTTTTTAATAGCGTTTTTAATTTTCACGAGTTTATCAGTTTATCGAACCTCGGTGGAAGATAAGGAGGAGTTTGGGGTAATCAGTCCCTCAGACCGGAGTCGACTTGTTCAGTCTATCAGTGATAATAAAGATTCCCAACTGCTGCACAAGTGTCTAATTTATCAGCTAAGGAAATAACCTGGAAATAAATTACGTACGTTTACTTTCCTCGTGTATATAACAATAATAATAATATTAATAATAATAATAATAATAATAATCTTTATTTCTACAAATATTTGACACAACTTATACAGACCATAGCTGACATCAGTGACATGCAATAAAGTCCCTGGTTATGCAGAGTATTTCGACCAACTTTGGTTAATTATGTCCCCAGGATGCGACCCACACCAGTCGGCTAACAGCCTGGTACCTAGTTACTCCTAGGTGAACAGGGACAACAGGTGTCTTAAGAAAACACGCCCAGTGCGTCCACCTGTACCGGGATCGAACCCCGGACAATCAATGTGTGAGCTGAGTGCGCTACCACCCGAGCTACGGGACACCATAACAACATAAGGTCTAGTTTGCACTAACGATGCTTCATTCTTTTTCCTTCGTTATTTCTCTGATTGACAAGAAAGTCGTCCTGCCAACACCAGCATAAGAGTCGGATGCTAAACAATCTTTAACGTTTCGCTCTATGTAGAGAAACGTTCTCGCATGGAAATGTTGCTCTTAGCCTCTCGTTTGTCTTCATTATCGTCTAGGAAACCGGGTTATTAACTCACACACGGTGTTCCTGGACGTAGTCGTGGCTGTGTCTCTGTTGACGCCTTCCTTTCTCATTACACTGTCAAATGTTACAAACTTCAGAACACTCGTGACCTGATCTTCGTCTCCTCCTCTCCTTAACCTCTTCTCCTTTCCTATATTTTCTTCGTCATTCCTTTCTTCTGCCCAGGCGGGTTCTTCCCTATGAGTTGTTTTTCCCCTGGGTTTTTCCCCAACTCTCTAGGGCCATTAGCTCTCCTGCAGTGTTTCTTTTTCATTTTCTCTTGTTCTTAGCCTACCTCCACTACCACTACTAGTACTACTACTACTACTTTTTCTACTACTACTATTGCTTCAGTAACACTCCACTTTTGTGACTTGTGTCACTACGATTACTCTCTTCTTATTGACACTGTTGTCCTACTACTATAATTTTACAATTACTACCATCACTACTTCTACCAATATTTCTTCCATTATACTACTAACTACTACTACTCCCGGCCCCACCCCACTCTCTTTTATTTACTAGCACCCTTCCCTTCGTGCTTCTGTATGGCTAGTTAATGGTCCGAAACGTAGTCATAGGCTTCATTCTCCTCTGTGCAAGTTATTTGTGTATTGTTCCAGTCTCAATATTGTGCATTTTTATTCTTTATTGCGATAGCTATCTCAATGTTACAGTCTGTCACGGTACAGTGCAGGAATATGGTGTTGTGCACCATGGCAAGAGCAATGGTGCACTATACCATTCATTAAGCGAAATTCTTTAAGCCACGTCGCGTGTACCGGAGCACTGCTGTTACTCTCTATGAACACTTCTTTATCCGCAAAAATACAACCCCGCCTCACACACCCTCACGTTCAATACTGTGAGGGAGGAGAGCTTTGGTAACACAGCCCCGACTCACAATCTCACGTTCAATACTGTGAGGGAGGAGAGCTTTTAAGGTAACACAGCCCCGACTCACACCCTCACGTTTAATACTATGAGGGAGGAGAGCTTATGGTAACACAGCCCCGCCTCACACACCCTCACGTTTAATACTATGAGGGAGGAGAGCTTATGGTAACACAACCCCGCCTCACACACCTCACGTTTAATACTATGAGGGAGGAGAGCTTATGGAACACAGCCCGCCTCACATCCCTCAGTTTAATACTATGAGGGAGGAGAGCTTATGGTAACACAGCCCCGCCTCACACACCCTCACGTTTAATACTATGAGGGAGGAGAGCTTATGGTAACACAGCCCGCTCACACCCCTCACGTTTAATACTATGAGAGGATTAGTAAAGCGAGTTTAATACTATGAGGGAGGAGAGCTTATGGTAACAGCCCCGCCTCACACCCTCACGTTCAATACTATGAGGGAAGAGAGCTCATGTGGCTTCATGCTGAACATGCGATGGTAATAAAAACACAACATTCTGCCATTATTAAGGTAACTTAAACATTCTGCTATTAAATGCAGGAACAAGAAAGAATTCATGCATAATTATGTGTTAACCCCAGTAATGGTGCAAGGGAATTTGGTGCTCTGGTTAGCATTTTTGTGCTGTTTTTTTTCCCCTGTACTCCATTGGCTCACAGTAATTAATTTTGTGTGTTGGAAACTATCGTAAAATCTAACATCCGTATTTATTGCTTTATTATGTGAACTGCGTCGCATTGATGTGACGGGTAACAGATATTGAACCATAATATATATATATATATATATATATATATATATATATATATATATATATATATATATATATATATATATATATATATATATATAGCTGATACAGAAGAAAGCGGTTTAGATATGTCCTAAGTTCATGACATATAATAAGTCTGAGGACATATTTATATGTCCTAGTCCTGGGACATATTTATATGTCCTAGTCCTGGGACATATTTATATGTCCTAGTTCTGGGACATATTTATATGTCCCAGGACCGAAACGTTTTCTAATAAATATGTACTAATATTTGCTCTCGTGTCTTTCTAAACAAATTTATCGGTATCTATTACAAAGGTTCATACAAAAAAGAGCTTTTTTTTAAGTCCCCGCCTTTCATTATCTCTCAATTTCCTTATTTACTTTCGTATGTCATTTAAAATTTCCAACAATCCTCATAAGAACAACTATTTTAACATATTTTCTTTAAATTTCACAAAAAAATAATTCTATAAATTTGGCAAATAGGTACGAACGAAACCCAAATTCAATGAAGAAATATTTTCAAATGACACACACAAATGCGAGGTTGCACTGGTCTTAGTCAACCCATTTCTATTTTGTAAAATGGTGACTGGTTCTCCCAGAAGGGAAAGCTAGGCTGCGTCTTTAAAACTAATGGACCACAGCCTCTTCCGCCCGGCCCCTCGACACCCTCGTGGACGCAACACGCGCCCGGCCCCTCGACACCCTCGTGGACGCAACACGCGCCCGGCCCCTCGACACCCTCGTGGACGCAACACGCGCCCGGCCCCTCGACACCCTCGTGGACGCAACACGCGCCCGGCCCCTCGACACCCTCGTGGACGCAACACGCGCCCGGCCCCTCGACACCCTCGTGGACGCAACACGCGCCTGGCCCCTCGACACCCTCGTGGACGCAACACGCGCCCGGCCCTCGACACCCTCGTGGACGCAACACGCGCCGGCCCCTCGACACCCTCGTGGACGCAACACGCGCCCGGCCCTCGACACCCTCGTGGACGCAACACGCGCCCGGCCCTCGACACCCTCGTGGACGCAACACGCGCCCGGCCCTCGACACCCTCGTGGACGCAACACGCGCCCGGCCCTCGACACCTCGTGGACGCAACACGCGCCTGGCCCTCGACACCCTCGTGGACGCAACACGCGCCCGGCCCTCGACACCCTCGTGGACACAACACGCGCCCAGCCCCTCGACACCCTCGTGGACGCAACACGCGCCCGGCCCCTCGACACCCTCGTGGACGCAACACGCGCCCGGCCCTCGACACCCTCGTGGACGCAACACGCGCCCGGCCCTCGACACCTCGTGGACGCAACACGCGCCCAGCCCTGACACCCTCGTGGACGCAACACGCGCCCGGCCCTCGACACCCTCGTGGGCGCAACACGCGCCCGGCCCTCGACACCCTCGTGGACGCAACACGCGCCCAGCCCTCGACACCTCGTGGACGCAACGCGCCCGGCCCTCGACACCTCGTGGACGCAACACGCGCCCGGCCCCTCGACACCCTCGTGGACGCAACACGCGCCCGGCCCTCGACACCCTCGTGGACGCAACACGCGCCCAGCCCCTCGACACCCTCGTGGACGCAACACGCGCCCAGCCCCTCGACACCCTCGTGGACGCAACACGCGCCGCTGATGCGATTTACTTGTAAATTTAAAGGAACTCAAATTACTGCAGATAATGTGTCAACAAATGGAAATAAACTGTTCATTTATTTGTTTGTTGCTTAAAATTGGAGACAACAAATTTAGTAAGTAGCGACGTTAATGTATAGACAACAAAATTATTATTATTAATAATATTAGTATTACTATTATAGAAAAATACTGTCATTATAATAATTTTATTATAGAAAAATGTTATCATTATTATTATAGAAAAATAATAATTATAATAATATTATATAAATAATATTATTATTATAGAAATAATAATATAACAGAAATAATATTATTATTATTACAGAAATAATAATATTATTATTACAGAAATAATATTATTATTATTACAGAAATAATAATATTGTTATTACAGAAATAATAATATTATTATTACAGAAATAATAATATTATTATTACAGAAATAATATTATTATTATTACAGAAATAATATTATTATTATTACAGAAATAATATTATTATTATTATAGAAATAATATTATTATTATTACAGAAATAATAATATTGTTATTACAGAAATAATAATATTATTATTACAGAAATAATAATATTATTATTACAGAAATAATAATATTATTATTACAGAATAATAATATTATATTACAGAAATAATATATATTACAGAAATAATAATTATTATTATTACAGAAATAATATTATTATTATTAACAGAAATAATAATAATATTATTACAGAAATATATTATTATTATCACAGAAATAATAATATTATTATTATAGATATATTATTATTATTATAGATATAATATTATTATTATTATTATAGATATAATATCATTATTATTATAGATATAATAATATTATTAGTATTAGTATTATTAAGTAGGAAATATACAAAGAGAGGTGTATATTCCTTAGAGTATATATTTCAAGAGTTATCCTTTTTGATAAGGGATTAAATAGAGGAAGCTCCATTAGCTCACAGAGGAAGTACACACCAGGTTGTTATAGCCAGTACTCCTGACAAGCAAGGTCAACATTGGTTGCCTTATAAAATTTCCTCACATCAGTATTAATGTTTCGATTTGGTCAGTAAACCTATCACTTGTGTGCGGCAATCTGTATTTGTAACTTAGTGATTTCAGAATTGATCTAATGAATTCAAAATTGATCTTGTAGAATAATTTAGATGAGGTACGTAGTGCCAGGTTTCGCCTCGCCTCGAAGAGTTATCTGACCTGATTTTACGGAGACATGTCCAGTTCCATGACCTCTCACATTATAAAACTTCTCGTAAACCCAGGGAAGGTTTGACTTTAGTGCTCACATTCTGAGATTCACTATAACCTTAGTTCGGTTTTCAGATAACTTGTTCTTTTATTTAATTTAAGATTTATCGACAATTCTGGTTAATCGAAAAGTATTTTTTTATTTTGCAAAGTTGTAATCATTGAAACTTTTCACTTTTATAACAATATTTTATAAGTTTTTTTTTCAGAAGTTAGTAAATAGTAATTTTTTTTATCCTAGATCTGTGAATGGAAAAATAAACACATAAGCAGTATAATGTGATCCTTTATTGACTAACGTTTCGCCCACACAGTGGGCTTTATCAGCTATGTTATAGCTGAACCCCTTGCCAAGAAACCTTGGGTAGCTTTAAAAAGAGATTGAGCAAGTATATGGGTCGACCTTCTGCAGTGTTCCATTCTTATGTTCTTATGTGGGATAGCGATGAAGAAGTTTCTTGGCAATGGGTTCAGCTATGTTATCCCACATAAGAACATAAGAATGGAGGAACACTGCAAATGGTCTACTCATATACTTGCACAATCTTTTTAAAGCTACCCAAGGTTCTAGACTCTGTCACCCTACTCGGAAGACCGTCATATGCAGCATTCTCCACCTGACCCAGTATATATATACTCACGTACCTTTCACCCAGGTAGATCTGTTTGTGACTTGATAAAGCCCACTGTGTGGGCGAAACGTTGTCAATAAAGGATCACATTATACTGCTAATGTGTTTATTTTTCCATTGTGTCGGTATTTTATACCATTTATTTCCATCTGTGAACCATAACCTCAGAAAAAAATGATCATTCTAGGAAGCATTTGTAGTGTGGGACTTGGCTAGCATTGCTAGTTTAAGAGCCTCGATGTATTTCTTGCAACAAGGTTCTTAGTGCAGAGAACATGAAACCCAGCACACTGAAGTACCATTTCTTGCAGAGTTCCCAGGGGAAAAACGCCCTGTGAAGGGCGGTGGAACAACGAATTGGAGCTGCCCTTCTCTTCCTCTGATCAAATCAGACTTTCCCATATTCTCCAAGGCCCTAGATGACCAATAAGGGTGGTGCTCCCTCCCAGGATGTACGTATGAATATATGTGAATGTATTCGTGAGCATATTTATACACGTCATAGGTAGTAGGCTGGTAGACAGCAACGACCCAGGGAGGTACTACCGTCCTGTGGTAGTAAGCTCGTAAACAGCAACGACCCAGGGAGGTACTACCATCCTGTGGTAGTAGGATAGTAGACAGTAACGACCCAGGGAAGTACTACTGTTCTGTGGTAGTAGGTTGGTAGACAGCAACGACCCAGGGAGGTACTACAGTCCTGTGGTAGTAGAATGGTAGACAGCAACGACCCAGGGAGGTACTACCGTCCTGTGGTAGTAGAATGGTGGACAGCAACGACCCAGGGAGGTACTACCGTCCTGTGGTAGTAGGATGGTAGACAGCAACCACCCAGGGAGGTACTACCGTCCTGCCAAGCGAGTGTGAAACGGAAACCTGTAATTGTTTTACATAATGGTAGGATTGCTGGTGTCTTTTTTTCTGTCTAAAAAACACGTGGGATTTCAGGTATATCTAGCTACTTCTACTTACACTTAGGTCACACTACACATTCATGTACACGCGTACATATTTACACACCCATCTGGGTTTCTTCTATTTTCTTAATAGTTCTTGTTCTTGTTTATTTCCTCTTATCTCCATGGAGAAGTGGAACAGAATTCTTCCTCCGTAAGTCATACGTGTCGTAAGAGTCGACTAAAATGCCGGGAGCAAGGGGCTAGTAACCCCTTCTCCTGCATAAATTACTAAATTTAAAAAGAGAAACTTTTGTTTTTTGGATCACCCTGCCTCGGTGGGATACGGCAGCGTAGTTGAAAAAAAAAATATACACGTATGTATATAATAAAATAGAACCCAGACAGAACATTATGATGCAATAAGATTAGTGATATCATAATATGCAAAACAAGCACTGAGAGAATAGTGAAATTCCAAGCGCTTTCGTGATTTCTCACGTTATCACGAAAGCGCTTGGAATTTCACTGTTTTTTCACAGTGGTTGTTCTGACCAACACCATACATATTACGGTCGGTGCGCGATAAGAGAAGTCGCCCAGTTATCCCATAAGACTAGCCATCTCTGCCTCATGGTACGAAAAGGAAACACTTCACGAATGTCGTAAAACTCTAATTTGTTTAAGATACACATCCTTGTGTATATGGTAGTGCAAAATGTAGACCCGAGGCCGTTGCTAACACCATCCTAGTGGACATCTAATTTCCTTATTATTAACTGTTTCTGAAGCTGTAATAAAGAAGAATTGTAATAAAGTTGGTAGAATTACCGACAATAGGTTAGGTAAAAATGACACAAGTGTAATTAGTGCGATATTTCATTGTTGCAATGTTTCGCTCTCTAGGTAACGGCTTGACAAAGCTCCTGGAGAGCGAAACGTTGCCACAATCGTTTCCCACGTGGAACCTCAATTGCCAACATATGTTAATATGTTTGCATGCACGCACGCATGGTCTATAGTTCAGTGCCTCGTTTCTGTCTGCTTTCTTAAAAATGGGAACTACATTTACCGTCTACCATACCTCAGGTAGCTGCCCAGTTTCAATGGATGTGTTGAAAATTGTGGTTAGTGACACACACAGCGTCTCTGCTCCCTCTCTAAGGACCCATGGAGAGATGTCCGGTCCCACAGCCTTTGAGGTATCAAGGTCACTTAGTAGCTTCTTCACCTCCTCCTCAGTTGTATGTATTTCATCCAACACTTGTCGGAATATCCCTTGTTGGTGTTTCCCTCTGTTCTGTCTTCCCAGAGTCCTTTATGTCTCCCCTGTAAATAATTCCTTAAATCTCGTGTTGAGTTCCTCACATACCTCTTGATGGTTTCTTGTGAGTTCCCCACCTTCTTTTTTCAGCCTGATCACCTGGTCCTTGACTGTTGTCTTCCTCCTAATGTGGCTATACAGCAGTTTCGGGTCAGACTTGACTTTCGATGCTATGTTGTTTTCGTACTGTCGTTGGGCCTCCCTCCTTATCTGTGCATACTCGTTTCTGGCTCTACGACTAATCTCCTTATTTTTCTGGGTCCTTTGTCTTCTGTACTTTTTCCATTCTCTAGTGCATTTAGTTTTTGCCTCCCTACACCTTCGGGTAAACCAAGGGCTCGTTCTGGTCTTCCTATTATTTCTGTTGCCCTTGGGAACAAACCTTTCCTCTGCCTCCTTGCATTTTGTTGTTACGTATTCCATCATTTCGTTTACTGACTCTCTGTCCCACTGAACCTCCTGCAGGAAGTTCCTCATACCTGTGTAGTGTGTGCGCGCGCGCGCAAGGTGACAGGCTGAGTACTTGTGTCTCAGTATACATATGATCATATACGTGCATGTGTATACATGTGCCTTTCTGTGTGTGTATATATGCATGCATGTTCATATGTATGCATGCGTGAATATATACATGTGCCTATGTATGCATACGAATGTATTCATTTGCATTTGTAAAAGTGTTTGGAACTCAGCGATACTTGAAGCAACGATACCTGAACCAGCGATACCTGAACCAGCGATACCTTAAAAGCGATTCCTGAACCAGCGATACCTGAACCAGAGATACCTGAACCAGCGATACCTGAACCAGCGTTACCTGAACCAGCGATACCCGGTGGAGCTGAACTATAAAATCTTAATGTTTCGTCTGTCTAAAAAACTTTGTTTCGAGAGGGTTGAAACTCGTACTGAAACTCATATTGAAACTTGTATTGAAAGTCGAATTGTAACCCGTATTGAAACTCACACACGTTATTCTTCTAAAAATAACAAGCAGTAGACCACAAGAATTTTAAATTCTCCCTAACATTTAAAGTAATATTTTATGGTTAAATATCACATTAACGTCTCTCAAACAGCTAAAAAAAAAATCATAAGACCCAGATATGAAATATTTTTAACGTTGAAATAATTTTTAGTGCGATAGCCCAGTTTTTGAGTGGTCCAGGAGAGTAATTTTGTGCTAAAAAAATACGAAATAAAGCAAATTAGAATCTACACAGCTCGATAAAGTGAATCTTTCTCCCAGCAAGACACACAAACATTGAAAGTTTGAAGCAGATCAGAAGAGTCATTCTTCAGTTTAGTAAAATTGGCTAACTGGGACTTACGCAGTGGTGAAAAGGTTTAAAGCCTACCAGAAGAGGCATTCTCCAGTTATCGCAATGAACAGGGCTGACCAACAGTCCATTAAGCCATACCAACAGTAAACAGAGGAGAGCAACAGTAAAAAGGACAAACCAACAGATCAACGGTAACTAGTTCAGATCAACAGTAATTAGAGCTTTCGAGCAGTAACTAGGGCAGAAAAAAATAAATAGACCAGGCCATTAATAACTAAGATCTGACTTAACTAGGATACAAGAAACAGTAAATAATGCAGAACAACAAAATCTAGGGCAAAATCTAGTAATTAGAGCAAGCCAACAGCATCCATTGCAGACTAACAGTAACTAAGGCTGGGTAACAGGTTCCATCGCAAACAGTACCAAGTATAAACCATAGGCAACGAGGGCAGACCAACGGTAACTACAAGATTGCAACAGTGACCGGGACAAAAAAAAACTGACCAGTTAACAGCTACTGTGGCACACCAACGGAGACCTAGATCAACAGTGACTGAAACATACCAACAGATGCTGTGACAGATCATACACTAGCTGTAACAGAAGACCAGTGACCGATGAACAGTTACCGCAACAAAGGCAGTGACTCCACCGGGCTACCACCAGTCACAGACTGGGTACTAAGGACCTGGTATCTCCGCTCCCCCTACCATCGCCTGTCTCTTTAAAACCAATCTTTATCGCTACACCTTCTATGCCTCAACTTTTATCACCTCTTCTTTAAACCATCTCGGTCATTATGTCTCTTTCGTCGTTTTCTGCGAGTTCTCTCCTCCCTGAAATACGATACAGTACGAAAGGAGGAAGAGGAATAGGGGGTTACATTTGTAAACAATGTTATAGGGGAGGGGGAAAATAAGGGTCTGAAAATTTAGGAACTGGGTTAATTGTATCAGTGTAATATATCCAGCTTTTGGTTTATTGTAACTGTTGCAATCACGTGATCTAAATGCAATTGTTTTAATTTAAAAGTAAAGGCAGTATTCAGATTTACTTTAGTGTGTGATAGAGAGAGAGAGACAGAGACAGACGGACAGATAGACAAAGAGTTCCTGCATAATCACTTATTCAATTTGTATGTTAGTATGCAGCACCAGTATAGAACCCGCACCTGCTAAAGCATATCAAGAAATTGAAGAAAGTCCAAAGGTTTACAACGAGACTAGTCCCGGAGCTAAGGAGTAGGTCCTATGCGGAGAGGTTCAGTGAACCTAGTAGAGACCAGCGAAGAGCCGGGTCAGGAGCCGAGAATCGACCCCTCCAACCACTTATAGGTAAGCATATCCCTGTTCGCACATATTGCGGAACTAATTAGTAGTATATAAGTAGATGAGGATCAGGAGTATATAAGTAGATGAGGATCAGGAGTGACTGCAAATGGATCAGGTTTGGTATGACAAGTGGCTACTGGAATTTAACCCCCAGAAAGAGCAAAGTTATGAAGTTTGGGGAAGGGAGTAGATCGCAGGCGAAGTACAGACTCCTGGGACAAAGGTTGCAAATCTCGCTCAAGGAGAAAGATCTAGGGGTGGGTATTGTATAGAGCATATCGCCAGAGGGGCACATCAAACGAATAACTGTAGCAGCTAATCCACATCTGGCAAATCTAAGGTCAGCTTTTAGAAAGCTAAGTAATGAGTCATTTAAAATACTGTATACGGTATACATATTAGAGTATACATCACCAAATATGTAACTCACACCTGGTCAAGCATGTCAAGAAATTGGACAAATTCCAAATGTTTGCAACGAGACTAGTCCCGGAGCTGAGGAAACTATGAGGTGAGGTTAAAGTATTCTTGACTGGTGGACAGGTGTCATGCAGCCTTAATGACCGTTTGACCAGAAAATAAGTTTTAAGCTACCGATTTCGACATTTTCAAGTTGGATTCAGAACAAGTTGAATCATTCTATCAAAAAAATAAACAAGAGATTACTAAAATAGGAAGAATCTTGGAAGTGTCGTAACCTTTGTCCACGGAAGGAGGAAACTCATTTAAAGAAAAAGGCAGAGGGGAAAAAAATTGATCTGTGTATTTTGTTTTTGGTCTTAGATCCTCATGATGATTTACGAGGTAGGAAATTTTCGAAATAAAAAGAATTTGAATATAGTCCCGAGAAGTTTGCAACCTATGGGTTTTACTTTTGCGATATGTGAGGACACAGAGAGATTAACAGGATTTTTACGCATTAAGAATTGCAGAAATGATATACACGTATATTAGTAAACACAGAGCCTAGTTCTGCTCTTGTAACTGTGAATCACAGAGCCCAGTTCTGCTTTTGCCGCAGAGTTTTGAATTCGACAAGCTAGGCCAGCAGACCAAATAACAGACACTCAGCAGACGACAAGATGACCTGGACCAGCAGACCTCCGAACATGAGACCAGACCATGAAATATGCCAGCAGGTCAAGCAGACGACCAGAGGACAGACCATACGACCATCACACAGACCACACGACCAGTAGACAGACTACACGACCAGCAGACAGACCAGACGACCATCAGACAGACCACACGACCAGCAGACAGACCACACGACCAGCAGACGAAGCAAGGCACTCTACGACGCAAGGAGGCCATAAGTAGCGAGCTGTTGAGTATCTAGAACTACAATGGGCTGCCGAACTTGCTCTGTACTGTACAAATGCCGTAGCATTACTGTCTCACAACACCCTTCTACCCTCCACACTCTTCCATTCCTAAGTTCTCCCTTCATAGAACTCTCCCTTGCTCCTTTCTTCCTTTCCTTCATATAAAGCTAGCTTTCCCACTATATAGTAGGGTAGCAGCAGCATACTGCTGATGTATCTAATTTTCATAGAAAAATAATTAATCCATATATTCCTCTTTCCCACTACATTTGTTCTTTATACTCCTCTTTCTGTCCCTTCTTCTCTTCCTTCATTCAGTTCTACTTCTTCTCCTATCCTTCTTCTCTCTGCAAGTGGCATTATACATAGAGAAAGCAAATTTAATATTACTCAAAATCCGCATTTCACGTAAATTATTATTTTTTTTAATTACTAGGATTGAGAGCACCACCATCCTGGCCAGGACCATCCTGTCCAAGACCATCCTGTCCAAGGCCATCCTGTCCAGGACCATCCTCTCCAAGGCCATCCTGTCCAAGACCATCCTGTCCAAGACCATCCTGTCCAAGACCATTCTTTCCAGCACCATCCTATCCAAGACCATCCTGTCCATGACCATCCTGTCCAGGACCATCCTATCCAGGACCATCCTGTCCAGGACCATCATGTCCAGCACCATCCTATCCAAGACCATCCTGTCAAGAACCATCCTGTCCAGGACCATCCTGTCCAGGACCATCCAGTCCAGGACCATCCTATCCAAGTATGTCCTATCCAAGACCATCCTGTCCAGAACCATCCTCTCCAAGGCCATCCTGTACAAGACCATCCTGTCCAGGACCATCCTGTCCAAGACCATCCTGTCCAAGACCATCCTGTCCAAGACCATCCTGTCCAGGACCATCCTGCCCAGGACCATCCTGTCCAAGACCATCCTGACACACTGGAGAAAGTGTGGAGGTATGCAACGAGATTAGTCTCAGAACTTAGGGAAATGAGCTGGTAAACTAACTGAACGGGACGACATTGGAGGCGTTGCTGGGACAGATACCCGAGGACCCAGCTGGTAGTCATAGACAGATGAATCCCATGGATATAAAGAGGGTATTTCTTAAGTCTCAGAGAGTTCAAGAAGTGTAAAGATCTGGATGAAGAAATGATAGAGGCATCCTTCTTACATAGTTTTAGGAATAAGTATGGTGGTAATAACAATAATAATAATAATAATAATAATAATAATAATAATAATAATATCTATTCCTACAAGTACATGTATAAAGTATACAGACCATAGCTGACATTAATGACATACTACTATATAGAAAGCCCCTTGTTATGCTGAGCATTTCCCGCAAATTAGGTCAATTTTGTCCCCAGGATGCGACCCACACCAATCGGCTAACACCCAGGTACCTATTTTACAACGAGGTGAACAGGGACAACAGGTGTCTTAAGGTAACACGTCCTAATGTTGTCACCCGTACCGGGTATCGACCCCTGGACCTCAGTGTGTGAGCTGAGTGCGGTACTAATCAAGCTACCTTGCCAAGAGGCAGGACCTCCTGGACCTTGATAAGGGGCAGGTCCAAAAGCTGAGAATCGACTCATGTAAACACAAGTAGGTAAGTACAAATGGTAAGTACACACACACACACACACACACACACACACACACACACACACACACACACACACACACACACACACACACACACACAGGAGCCGGGGGGGAGGAGGGGTCGCACTGTTTGTAAGGAACCGTTGGAAATTTGAGGAAATGGAAGGAATGGAGGTGTGTAGAGAAAGGGACTACATAGTAGGTACCATCCAGTCTGGGGAACACAAGATAATCATTGCAGTGATGTATAACCCACCACAGAACTGCAGGAGGCCAGGTGAGGAATATGATGAGAACAACAGAGCGATGGTGGACACTCTGGCGGAGGTGGCAAGAAAAGCGCACATGAGCAGAGCGAAGCTACTGGTCATGGGCGATTTCAACCACAGGGAGATCGACTGGGAGAACCAAGAACCACATGGGGGTCCAGAAACTTGGAGAGCCAAGATGATGGATGCGGTACTGGAAAACCTGATGCACCAACATGTCAGGGACACGACCAGAGTGAGAGGAGAAGATGAACCAGCAAGACTGGACCTTGTATTCACCCTGAACAGCTCAGATATTGAAGACATGACACACGAGAGACCCTGGGAGCCAGTGACCATATGTTGCTGAGCTTTGAGTACATTGTAGAGCTACAGGTGGAGAGGGAAAACGGTACCGAAAGAGACATACCAGACTATAAAAGAGGGGACTACACAGGTATGAGGAATTTCCTGCAGGAGGTTCAGTGGGAAAGGGAAATGGATGGACAGACAATAAATGAAATGATGGAATACGTAGGGTCAAAGTGCAAGAAGGCAGAGGAACGGTTTATACCCAGAGGAAAAAGATTAAACGGGAAGGCCAGAAAGAGCCCCTGGTTTACCCAAAGGTGCAGGGAGGCAAAGACTCAAGAGTGTCAGAGAATGGAAAAGGTCAGAAGGCAAAGAACCAAATAAACAAAGAGAGTAGTAGAAGAGCTAGAAACGAGTATGCACAGGTACGGAGGGAGGCCCAGAAACAGTACGAAAACGACATAGCATCGAAAGTTAAGTCCGACCTGAAGCTCATGTACAGTCACATCAGAAGGAAAACAACAGTTAAAGACCAGGTGATAAGGCTGAGGAGAGAAGATGGGGAACTCACAAGCAATGATCAAGAGGTATGTGAGGAGCTCAACTTGAGGTTTAAGGAAGTATTCACAGTGGAGGAAGGAAGGCAGCTGGGTAGACAGGATGGGGTGCGTCACCAACAAGGGATGTATCAAGTGCTAGAGGGCATACACACAACTGATGAGGAGGTGAAGCAGTTACTCAGTGACCTTGATACCTCAAAGGCGATGGGTCCGGACAATATCTCCCCGTGGGTTCTTCGGGAAGGAGCTGAGGTACTGAGTGTGCCGCTTACCATAATATTCAACACATCCCTTGAAAATGGGCAGATACCTGAGGTATGGAAGAAGGCCAATGTAGTCCCCATCTTTAAAAAAGGAGACAGAAAAGAGGCACTAAACTATAGACCGGTGTCACTTACATGTATAGTGTGCAAAGTCCTGGAGAAAATCATCAGGAAAAGAATGGTGGAGCACCTCGAGCTGAACAGGATAATAAACACCAGACAGCACGGATTCCGGGAAGGCAAATCCTGTGTAACAAACCTCCTAGAGTTCTATGATAAAGTAACAGAGGTAAGGCAAGAGAGAGAAGGGTGGGTTGATTGCATTTTCCTGGACTGCAGGAAGGCCTTCGACACAGTTCCTCACATGAGATTAGTAAAGAAGTTGGAAGAACAAGCATGTATAACAGGAAGGGCACTGGAATGGATCAGGGAATACCCCACAGGGAGGCAATAACGGGTCATGGTGCGTGATGAGGTATCACAGTGGGCGCCTGTGACGAGCGGCGTACCGCAGGGGTCAGTCCTAGGACCAGTGTTATTCTTGGTATATGTAAACGACATGACGGATGGGATAGACTCAGAAGTGTCTCTGTTCGCAGATGATGTGAAATTAATGAGGAGAATCACATCGGAAGAGAACCAAACAGGACTTCAAACAGACCTGGACAAGCTTGACATCTGGTCTAGCAACTGGCTTCTCGAATTCAATCCCACCAAATGCAAAGTCATGAAGATCGGAGAAGGACAAAGAAGACCGCTGACAGAGTACAGGCTAGGTGGACAAGGGCTACAAACCTCGGCAAAGGAGAAAGACCTTGGGGTGAGTATAACGCCAAGTACGTCTCCGGAGGCACACATCAACCAGATAACTGCGGCAGCATATGGGCGACTGGCAAACCTAAGATTAGCGTTCCGTTACCTAAACAAGGAATCGTTCAAGACACTGTACACCGTGTACGTCAGGCCCATACTAGAATATGCAGCACCAGTCTGGAACCCACACCTGGTCAAGCACGTAAAGAAACTAGAGAAAGTGCAAAGGTTTGCGACAAGGCTAGTTCAACAACTCAGGGGTCTGTCCTATGAAGAAAGGTTGAGGGAAATAGGACTAACAACACTGGAGGAAAGAAGGGTCAGAGGAGACATGATAACGACATACAAAATACTGCGGGGAATCGACAAGGTAGACAGGGACAGGATGTTCCAGAGAGGGAACACAGAAACAAGGGGACACAACTGGAAGCTGAAGACTCAGATGAGTCAAAGGGATGTTAGGAAGCATTTCTTCAGCCACAGAGTAGTCAGGAAGTGGAATAGTCTAGAGAAAGATATAGTGGAGGCAGGAACCATACATAGTTTTAAGACGAGGTATGATAGAGCTCATGGAGCAGGGAGAGCAGAGACCCAGTAGCGGACAGCGAATAGGCGGGGCCAGGAGCTGAGTCTCGACCCCTGCAACCACAATTAGGTGAGTACAATTAGGTGAGTACACACACACACACCTCGAGCGAGAATCATCCTTCAAAAATAGGACAGTCGGGAGTTTTTTCCGTAAAATACAATCGCGATTAAAGTGAGGGAGAGATAGAGAGGAAAGGAAGGGAAGAATCAAGGGTGAGAGGTGAGGTACGGGTGAGAGGTGAGGTACGGGTGAGAGGTGAGGTACGGGTGAGAGGTGAGGTACGGGTGAGAGGTGAGGTACGGGTGAGAGGTGAGGTACGGGTGAGACGTGAGGTCCGGTTGAGGTGAGGGAACGTTTATATACAACATAATTAGATACATCGGCAGTGTACTGCTCTTATTCTCCCTGACACCCGCACAATGGGAATAAAAGCTAGTTCTATGTTACCCTGGTCCAGTTCCATCACACAGGACGGGTCACATACACAGTGTTGAGGTGTGCCAGCCGGAGCTGGGAGACTTCAGCACGACATTGAGGATATCGTCATTTACTCCTCATTAAAGGTTCATTATCAACGTCTGCTTAGAAAGTTCCATCCCAGCAGACCCGAACTTACTCTTACTTAAGAACTGCCTCCTCTCTAGACAGCCTTGACCTAGCCCATCCATAGGAGAAATTGAATTTTTTTTGAAGAAATTTCCGTCGTTCCAGAGAGGGAACAAGAGAAACTGTAAACAAGATACAACGAAAAATGAAGATAGGAGAAAGAAAGAGAGATTAGGATGATATAATTTATCTAACTAAAAAAACAATAATAAAATATGATGTAGGATCATTTGTTTAAAATACATAATTGGAGTATCAAGGCGACCATTAGACTGAAGATTATTAAGCACTAATTAGCTTGTACTAATCAACGACCAGTAAATACAGGCTGACCCAGGAAGGGATGGAACTCGCGGCTAGTGAGTCGCAAAACTCCAGACTGGACCAGCTGTCTACAATAAGATTCATTCAACTAGGTATATTTATACACCATAGGAAGGTTAGCATAGGCACCACTGAGTCATGATGGCGGCACGGAGGGGACTTGAACTAGAGTTCGTCACGGCCACTCTGGCGGGAGATTCATCTGTTAAAACTAGCATTTGTGGTCACAGTGGTGGCCTATGCTAACCTTCCTATGATGAATCTTATTATAGCCAGCTGGCCCAGTGGCTAACGCACTGGCCTGGAGTTTCACGACTGACTAGCCGCGAGTTCATTCCCCACCCGTACCGTGGTTTATTTGCAATCGTGTCATTACGATTTCGTGAGACCTGTATATAAAATTTGTACAAACCACGGAACGGGATGGGTTTGAACCCATGGCGAGTAAGAAAATACTGACATGATGAAAAAGTAGACAAAAATGTAGCACAGTGTGTGTGTACTCACCTATTTGTGGTTGTAGGGGGTCGATTCACAGCTCCTGGCCCCGCCTCTTCACTGGACGCTACTATGTCACTCTCCCCGCTCCATGAGCTTTATCATACCTCTTCTTAAAGCTATGCATGGATCCTTCCTCCTCTACATCACTTCCAAAACTATTCCAATTCCTGACCACTCTGTGACTGAAGAAATACTTCCTAACATCCTTGTGACTCATCTGAGTCTTCAACTTCCAATTGTGTCCCCTTGTTGCTGTGTCCCATCACTGGAACATCCTGTCTCTGTCCACCTTGTCAATTCCTCTCCTTTTATATGTCGTTATCATGTCCCCCCTATCTCTCCTGTCCTCCAGTGTCGTCAGGTCGATTTCCCTTAACCTCTCCTCGTAGGAACATGCCCCTTAGCTCCGTGACTAGTCTCGTTACAAACCTTTGCACTTTCTCTAGTTTGCTTACGTGCTTGCCTAGGTGTGGGTTCCAAACTGGTGCTGTCTACTCCAATATGGGCCTGACGTACACGGTGTACAGTGTCCTGAGCGATTCCTTATTAAGATGTCGGAATGCTGTTCTTAGGTTTGCTAGGCGCCCATATGCTGCAGCTGTTATTTGGTTGATGTGCGAATCAGGAGAAGTGCTGGGTATTATACTCACTCTAAGATCCTTTTCCTTAAGTGAAGGTTTGTAGTCTCTGGCCCCCTAGACTGTACTCCGTCTGCGGTCTTCTTTACCCTTCCCCAATCTTCATGACTTTGCACTTGATGGGGTTGAACTCCAGGAGAGAGTTTCTGGACAAGGCCTGTAGCCTGTCCAGATTCCTTTGTAGTCCTCCCTGGACCTCCTCCGATTGAATTCTCATTAACTTGACATCGTCTGCAAACAGGGACACTTCTGAGTCTATTACTTACGTAATGTCGTTCACATATACCAGAAACAGCACCGGTCCTAGGACTGACCCCGTTGGAACCCCGCTCGTCACAGGCGCCCATTCTGACACCTCGTCACGTACAATGACTCCCTGTTTCTTTCCTGTCAGGTATTCTCTGATCCACTGCAGTGCCTTCCATGTTATACCTGCCTGGTCCTCTAGCTTTTGCTCTAATCTCTTGTGTGGAACTGTCAAAAGCCTTCTTACAGTCCAAGAAAACGCAGTCTACCCACCCCTCTTTTGTTTTTATCTCTTTCTGTCTTGTCTTACTGATGTCACCCTGTCATAGAACTCCAGTAGGTTTGTGACACAGGATTTCCCGTCCCTGAAACCGTGCTGGGTGTCGTTGATAAGCTCATTCCTTTCTAGGTGCTCCACCACTCTTCTGATAATCTTCTATATGACTTTGCATACTATACATGTCAGTAACATTGGACTTTAGTTTAATGCTTCGTGTCTGTCTCCTTTTTTTTAAAATTGGGACTACGTCTGCTGTCTTCCATACCTCAGGTAGTCGCCCTGTTTCGATAGATGTGTTGAAGATTGTTGTTAGTGGTACAAAGAGCACCTCCGATACCTCTCCGGCCCCATCGCCTTTCAGATATCTAGTACGCTTAGCAGCCTCTTCACCTCCTCCTCGACTGTATGTATTGTGTCCAACACTTGATGGTGTACCCCACCTCTCTGCCTTTCTGGAGTCCCTCTTGTCTAGTCTGTAAAAACTTCTTTGAATCTCATGTTGAACTCCTCACATACTTGAAGGTCGTTTCTTGTGATCTCTCCTCCTTCCTTCCTTAGCCTGATTACCTGGTCCTTGACTGTTGTTCTCATCCTGATGTTGCTTTACAACAGCTTCAGGTCAGATATGGTTTATATATATATATATATATATATATATTATATATATATATGAATGGATATATCCACACACACACATGCACACATAGTGTTGCGTTTGTGTCTACTTTTCCATGGTGTCGGTATTTTGTTCCCTATATCTCCACCAGCCTAGCGTAGGCCAGTAGGCCTGCTGCTGTGCTTCTTTTATGTTGATTGATGCGAATATAACAATGGTATACAATACCCACAACTTAACAAGACACATGCGCAACAGTTAGGTATCTTTATTCTGAAACGTTTCGCCTACACAGTAGGCTTCTTCAGTCCAAGACAGAGGAAGCAGCAGCAGTGGAGATATTGAGACGATGTAATTAGTCCATCACCCTGGAAGACGTAGTTTTGAGGTGGTCAGTCCCACAGTCTGGAGAAGAGTTCTGCTCCATAGTCTGGAACAATGTGATGTTGAAGCATCAGAGTGGAGGCTTGTGTTAAATATATTGTTCTTAGGTTCTCTGTATTCGATTGAAAAGATGAGAAACTTGTGCACATTTGGGTATCTTCATTGTGGCTTCTTCAGTCCAACGCAGAAAACGGTAGAAGATGAGAAGCAGTTTGAGGTTTATCAGTCCCTCAATCTTGATGCAAGTGCAGCATATTCGCGGAGATGGCGGCTGCAGACAGATGATGTGAAGCAGTAGTAGGCGAAGTCACTAGTGGAAACACTCACTAGTGGAAACACTCACTAGTGGAAACACTCACTAGTGGAAACACTCACTAGTGGAAACACTCACTAGTGGAAGCAGGTCGTGCCTATAGGTTAGGCAGGCTTTGAAGAATTCCCTGCATTAAGATCCCAAAATGTTGTTGTGTCTGACAGAATTTGAATAAATGTTTAGCAAACCGACAAGTTGATAAATGAGACACTTGTGCAATCTGGGAATTTTTACTCTGCACTGGACTAAAGAAGCCACTGGTTTGCTCTGTGTAATAACTTAGGTCATTTTCATTTGTCCTCGTCTTTTCAAAGCTCCACTTATTTCTAACTAGCAGCGCCACTCCTTCCCATCCCTGCTTCCTATTTCTTTCCCTGTTTCCTGGTATCCTGTTCAGAATACATCATTTATCATTTCAGGTAGTTTCGTTTCTTTGATAGCTATGATGTCTGGGTTTACCTCTGCTATCCATTCTATAAACTCGTCACTATTGTTTACGTCTTCCTTTTGCCATGCTCTGGTTGTTATGGTCTTGTCTTTCTTTACTGAGTATCTTCTTAAGAGTTCAGTAGGTAGGGCCAGGGGTTGGTGTGTGCATCAGAACTGGGTAAGGAATCATGAAGGGAGTTGTAGGTAGGATGGAGGAGGGAGACGATGTGGCGATAAGGTAAAAAAAAATGTGATGGAATGGTTTTGAAAAATCGACAAGTTGAAGACTGAGACACTTGTGCAACAAGTGTCTCAGTCTTGAAGGAAAGGAGATGTAGGATAGTGTTAGTGTTGGGAAAGTGCGGGATGGGTCTTGAGATGGACGAACTTAAAGAGAAACAGTGGATTGGCTTCTAGGAGTTAACTCTTTTTTACGTACTCCCTCCTCTGTTCCCTTCCATCTCCAACCAGCCTCGATCCACTGTATATGGTAATATCACATGTCTTTCAGTCTCACTTTATGTCTCAGAATTGTGTTGGCAGCTACATTTGACCACAAACATAGCTAGACTGGACGTTGTTTGACTCGGGACTACCACCTGATTCACTATGAAATTTTCATCTGCTCTCTCTATTCTCCTACGTATCCAGTCATAGATAAACTCCTACATTTTCCTGCCTCCCATCAGCCTCCTGAAGTCCCTATATCATCAGCAACCTCTCCCTTTCCTTCCAGAGTGTCATGACTGTTTCCTTCCCGTCCCCTGAGAACATCTCTACCATTGTCCTCTCTACACTGTTGCTGTCCCTTTAGTCTGCTCTTATATTTTTATTACCACGGCTTCTTTCAGCTTTTTGACTTCCTCCTGCAGTTTTAGTGTCCTTTATTCAGGTTTCTTATCCTCCTTCCTTGGCTTATTGCACATTCCCTCTGTTTCCTTCTGAAGGAATTTGATTTTTTTATTCCTCATCCAATTTGTGTGTGTGTGTGTGTGTGTGTGTGTGTGTGTACTCACCTAGTTGTGGTTGCAAGGGTCGAGTCATAGCTTTTGTGTGTGTGTGTGTGTGTGTGTACTCACCTATATGCACAAATATACTCACCTATAGGTGGTAGCAAGGGTTGACTCCCGGCTCCTGGCCCTGCCTCTTCACAAGCCATTACTGTACCGCTTTCCAGAGCTCTGTATGGATACTGCCTCTACCTCTCCACCGCCTAGACTGTTCCACTTCGTGACTACTCCAAGACTGAAGAAACACGATCATGATAGAGACACTGGTCTTGCTGGATCTTCCGCATAACAACCAGGAAAAAACTAACTTTCCAGGAGATTTTCCAGGACAGATTTATAAACTCAACTAAGGTGCGATGGCAGTAACCACCTCGCACCTTAGTTTCCACAGTGTGCGAGTGCGTGCGAGTGTGCGTGAGAGTATTATAAATACATTTACTGGACTCGCACATCAAAAACAACTTAGTCCCGCTTTTAAATGCAAAATTCCAAGGAATATTAAGAGAAAAAACTTTAACCCCAAAAAATATATCAATCTCGAGAGAATATTTTTTTTCTCAGTTGGGGAAAGGCAAAGGACAAATATTAATATAGAAAAGAGCGGCATAATAGCACTGGAAGATATATAGAAAATAATATAGCAGTGAACTGAAGAAGTCAAGGAAGCTTTTCATTCCAGAATTCAGCTTTAATTCTCAGAATATTTTGGTGTTGCGAGAGGTGCCAGTGCACACTGTTAGTGCACCCGGTGTTAGTGCACACAGTGTTAGTGCACACAGTGTTAGTGTACGCATTGTTAGTGCACACAGTGTTAGTGTACATAGTGTTAGTGCACACTGTTAGTGCACACAATGTCAGTGTATACAGTGTTAGTGCACAAAGTTAGTGCAATGTTTGAGTGCACACTGTTTTAGTGCATATAGTGTTAGTGCACACTGTGCTAGTGCACTCAGTGTTAGTGCACACAGTGTTAATACAAACTGTGTTAGTGCACAGTGTTACTGCACACTGTTATTGCAGTTTTACTGCACATGGTGTTAGTGCACACAGTGTTAGGGCACAGTGCTAGTGCACACTGTTTTAGTGCAAACTATTTAAGTGCACACTATTACTGCACAGTTAGTGCACATTGTTAAGTGCACAGTTAGTGCACATTGTTAAGTGCACAGTGTTATTGCACTGTTTTAGTGCAAACAGTTAGTACACACGGTGTTAGTGCACACAGTGTTAATGTACAGTTAGTGCACTGTTTTAGTGCACACTTTTAGTACAGAGTTAGTGCACAGTTAGTGCAGTTTTAGTGCACACTGTTAGTGCACAGTCTTAGTGCACACTGTTAGTGCACAGTCTTAGTGCACACTGTTAGTGCACAGTCTTAGTGCACACTGTTAGTGCACAGTCTTAGTGCACACTGTTAGTGCACAGTCTTAGTGCACACTGTTAGTGCACAGTCTTAGTGCACACTGTTAGTGCACAGTCTTAGTGCACACTGTTAGTGCACAGTCTTAGTGCACACTGTTAGTGCACAGTCTTAGTGCACACTGTTAGTGCACAGTCTTAGTGCACACTGTTAGTGCACAGTCTTAGTGCACACTGTTAGTGCACAGTCTTAGTGCACACTGTTAGTGCACAGTCTTAGTGCACACTGTTAGTGCACAGTCTTAGTGCACACTGTTAGTGCACAGTCTTAGTGCACACTGTTAGTGCACAGTGTTAATGCACTTTGTGCTAGTGAACACTGTTAGTGCACAGTGCTTGTACACACAGTATTACTGTCCACAGTGTTAGTGCACAATATTCGTGCACACAGTGTTACCGCACACTGTTGGTGCAGTGTTAGTGCACACTGCTAGTGCACAGTGTGCATGCAGTGTTACTGTACATAGTGTTAGTGCACACAGTGATAGTACACACAGTGTTAGTGCACACATTGCCAGTGTACCACGTATTGAATTAGTTCACACAGTAACATACTGGTGCACATGCACTTGGGATGCTTCAGAGTGCTGAGCCCATTTTTTTTGCTCATTACAAGTGCACACGAAATTCATGTGCACAGTATTTTAGTGACAAACGTCTTATAAGTGCACACAGCACTCATTGTTGGTGTAGTGTCTTGGTGCACACATCATACTAATGATGTACAAAGCACCGTTTAGTGCACCCGGAAAATAGTTGGTGCACACAGCACTTATTTGTTTATTGTTTTGGCGCACACTGTAACGTTTTGTTGCACATAATATATACACTGATGATGTACACAGTACATTGATGTACACAGTACACTGATGATGTACACAGTACATTGATGTACACAGTACATTGATGATGTACACAGCACATTGATGTACACAGTACATTGATGATGTACACACTACATTGATGTACACAGTACATTGATGATGTACACAGTACATTGATGATGTACACAGTACATTGATGATGTACACAGTACATTGATGTACACAGTACATTGATGATGTACACAGTACATTGATGATGTACACAGTACATTGATGATGTACACAGTACATTGATGTACACAGTACATTGATGTACACAGTACATTGATGATGTACACAGTACATTGATGATGTACACAGTACATTGATGATGTACACAGTACATTGATGTACACAGTACATTGATGTACACAGTACATTGATGTACACAGTACATTGATGATGTACACAGTACATTGATGTACACAGTACATTGATGTACACAGTACATTGATGATGTACACATTACATTGATGATGTACACAGTACATTGATGTACACAGTGCATTGATGTACACAGTACATTGATGTACACAGTACATTGATGATGTACACAGTACATTGATGATGTACACAGTACATTGATGATGTACACAGTACATTGATGATGTACACAGTACATTGATGATGTACACAGTACATTGATGATGTACACAGTACATTGATGATGTACACAGTACATTGATGATGTACACAGTACATTGATGATGTACACAGTACATTGATGATGTACACAGTACATTGATGATGTACACAGTACATTGATGATGTACACAGTACATTGATGATGTACACAGTACATTGATGATGTACACAGTACATTGATGATGTACACAGTACACTGATGATGTACACAGTACACAGATGTACACAGTACACAGATGTACACAGTACATTGATGATGTAACTGTACATTGATGATGTACACAGTACATGATGATGTCCAAACAGGTACATTGATGATGTACACAGTACATTGATAGTATGTATGTGATGCAGTACATTGATGATGTACACAGTACATTGTGATGTACACAGTAGGGATAGTTATATAAGTATATTATATATATATATATATATATATATATATATATATATATATATATAATATGAACTATCCTACTGTGTACAGCAATGTACTGTGTACATCATCAATGTACTGTATACATCATCAATGTACTGTGTACATCATCAATGTACTGTTTAGATCATCAATGTACTGTGTACATCATCAATATATATATATATATATATATATATATATATATATATATATATATATATATATATATATATATATATATATATATATATTCATACATGTTTCGTAATAATTATTCTGAGCCCGGTTCTGAAATATTCTTTTTTTAAGCCTCATATTATCATATTAAAATAGCTTGTTTAAATCGCTTTGAAGATCGTTTAGAAAAAAAAATATTGAAAAAAATACGAAATGCAACCATGTTTTTTTTTTAATATTCTTGTCGTCCTAATGGATAGTGTTTTGTTTTTCGAAATTCCCTTAGATCGGTTGGCAGCACATTTATCTCACACACTGAGGTCCGTGGTTCGATACCCGGTACGAGTGGAAACATTAGGACACCTGCTGTCCATGTTCACCTAGCAGTAAGAAGGTACCTAGGTGTTAGTCACCTTACACCTGCTGTCCTTGTTCACATAGCAGTGAGACAGGCAAAACACATTCACCATCACTCGTCCCATAGCTGTCTTTGCAGAGGGGCAAAGGACTCGTAGCTCAGATGGTGCACAGCAACGCATTATCTACATGTCTCAGTGTGTAGGCACCGCGCCTCCCAACACCAACAACTTGTAATGTTATGATTTGTGGCATTGAGGATGTCTGAATTGTGTGAGGAGAGAATTGTTGTACTTGGCGTAATGTACAGATTTTACATCATCGTATGAAAATTTCAAGTTTTGTTGGAATTATAGTAATAGTGACGGTTAATAATAATAATAATAATAATAATAATAATAATAATAATAATAATAAACAACCGTAAGCCATAACTTAAGTCATGATTTAAGTTTATTTTCTTAACACAGATTTAAATACTTTTCTCTGGAGCTGTTTTAAACGCTGACTCCAAATCTTTTCTTAATTTTATTCCTAGCACATTTAGTTTTCAAAATATTAACGCTGTTGCCATTTCTTTAAATTTGAACAAGATTTAGAACGCAATAAATCGTACATTAGGATAATCACCCAAATAATTTAGTACTACATTGCTTTTTGTACACTTGTTTGCTGACTATAGAAGAAACGTTTAAGAACTTAAAACCACTGAGTTGGTGAGATTTTGCTTCATTTGGTTACCAAAAATGAAACTAAACAGGGGTTAAAGTGAATTGATATAGTGGTGAAATGGGCCATAATGGCGACTGAATTGATAAAAACAAAAAGTTTTTAGTTTGCTTCACGAACACATCATCTGCTGGTGATATAGCCTAGCTTGTTTTGTTTTTCTGAGCGCCGGAAGTGTCCCAAAAACAGGCGTCAAAGTGGCGAGAGTAAACTATTTTTTACCTGCATTTTCTAGGCGGCCTACCCTTCCTCAAAAGATTCCTAGGCCTCTGTAAGCCTCTGCATACCCTCAAACAGAACCTACAGGATGGCAGATGCACAAGAACGTCTTGATCTTCGATCACATGTGAAAGAATTAGAGTAAATATCAAGTTTGAGTGCACTCCCCACTAGACTAATTTACACATAAAATGATCAGTCAAATCTGCACAAATTTCACTCTTCACCGTCGTCGTAATTCTTGGCACCTTTATTTGAGCTTTCGAAGTTCCGCCACTGAGGATTTGGAAAATAACCGAGCCATTCCAGGATGCTGGAAATGGATTCAACAACTTTAGTCACAGAGCACGTGAAAACGCCAGTTATTCCAAGAATTTGGTCCTCATTACAGTACATAAGCGTTGAATACTTGAGGCGTTCTCGAGTTACGAGCAAAATAAAATCGAAAAGTGGGAGGAAAATAAACTCAGGCAATCTCTCAAAGGTATCCCTTCGAGGATACCTAAAGATTAAAGTAAACATATATACGGTAAAGCACATATGAAGTAAATTATATATACACTGAGAGATATACAACTCACGATGTATATATCCTCTTCTGTAGTTATAATACTGCTTGGTTAGGCAGTGTTACCTGCGTATATCAAAGCCTAGTTGGAAGGAGTCACTTTTTGCTTCACGTCCCAGACTGTACTAGTAGTGTGCCTTGAGAAATTCTTAAGATTCATGCGAGACCTTTAGAGAACTAGATTAAAGAGTATAGGAGCAAAGAATGAGACCTTGAATATTTTACGAGTGTAAAACCATCTGTCATATTTTATTATAGGTATGAAGTCATCTGGCGTTAACTGAGACTGTAAAGCCATGGCTGGCATCTCCTGCCGCTCTTAGCCTCACGAGTATAAAAGTTAATGTGACTTGTTTTGGCCCATCGCATCAGTCTTGCGGCTACGTGACCTACATTCTGCCTTTGCGACCTACATCCTAAATAAATGGTTTAGAAAAACGGCAAGATGATGAAAAAGACACTTGAGAATCTTTATCCAGAGTGAAGATTCCCAAGTGTCTTATTCACCATATCCTGTTATGTGCTGGATACCAGTTCAACCACAGTGTTAAGATGAAACCTGAAGGAGCAGACACAGGTTTGTTTTTACATCTGTTCTTGAAGCTCCGAAGACGGTATATCACCAGCAGAGCTCTGCTGTTGTGTCTACAGTTACACAAGACGGGATACCATCAGCAGAGCTCTGCTGCTGTATCTACAGTTACAGAAAACAGGATACCACCAGCAGAGCTCTGCTGTAACATGGTTAGGAGTATTTTACCGACCCCCGAACTTAGACAGTCCGACGAGAACTAGTATGGCGCCTCCAAGTGTTTTTCAGAGGGAGGCCTGGTCAAGGACTAGGCCGCGGGGGCGTTGACCCCCGGAACACCCTTCAGATAGACTCCGGGATTCTCTTTCAGTATAATTTTCTGGGGATCTAGTAATACGACTTCCGAATGTAGCATTAAATTGAATGTATATAAACAGTTTTTTAAATAGGCAGCTAGAGGAAAAAATCTGATTTACTAGTATTTTAATCAACGTTTCTCTCAGCGTGGAATAAATATACGTTCCGAAACATCTAATTAAACGAGATTTTATTTATAACAATAGTATCTTTCTTTTGCGCAACAGACATTTGTTTAATAAAGTTAAAACTAACTCTAATCTTTTATGCAAATAGCTGTTGTGCATAAAGATATTATTGTTATAAATAAAACCTGGTTTTTATTACCTACGAAAGCTGGGAAATTTCCCTAAGAAAAAAGAGAATAGTGATAAAAAGTTAATTTCAGCTTTTTATTATTATTCTCTCCCCTTTTTTAGGTATTTTTTTTCCTATTTTTCATTAATAACTGCTTTATTATTATTGCATTATTCTATTAAATTGTCATAATTCATATTACTGATGTCTACGAAGGTTCAAACTATCCTTGTTGATCTGAACCCGTCATTCGTGTACCTAATAATAATAATAATAATAATAATAATGATAATAATAATATCTTCATTTCTACAAGTACATGTACAAGGTATATAGGCCTAGATGACATCAATGACACACTACTATATAGAAAGCCGCTTGTTATGCAGAGCATTTCGGGCAAATTAGGTCAGTGTTGTCCCAGGATGCGACCCACACCAGTCCACTAACACCCAGGTACCCATTTTACTGATGGGTGAACATAGACAACCGGTGTATAGAAACACGTCCAATGTTTCAACCCTCGCTGGAATCGAACGCAGCCCCTCGCCGTGTGAAGCGAGAGCTTTAGCCACCAGGCCACGGGGCAACGTTAAATGATATTCCAGTTGGGTGTCTTTATTGTTGAAACGTTTCGCTTACACAGTAGTCTTCTTCAGCTAAATGTAGAGGAGAGTGTATTGTAGACAGTAGTAATGGCCACTATTCCTGCTGCCTACAATAATTATCCTCTATATTCGACTTAAGAAGCCTACCGTGTAGGCAAAACGTTTCAACAATGAACATACCCAACTGTTGAGTACGTGTTTTTCTTCCTCTCTTTGTCCCCCTCTCTTATATATACTGGCTCCCTCACCTTCGTGTGTTATTGTGACTTGTAAATAGTCCAAGACGGACAAAAACGTCATCAGCTCCTCTCTCCTATGTCTGGGTTATTTGTGTAGTGTCTTAGTCATCTACCCTAATCTCACATGATACGTCAGTGTTAATCGTCCAGGTACCCGATAAATACCTGATTCCATTAATATCATTTAAATCAGGTTTGTAGATAATAATTTTAAGGTTATATACGCCTTGAGTGCGTCTCAGTGTGTACATAGGCTGTAAGTCTGCCTGGAGGTGTAGCAGTTACACATGCAGCCTTAATGACCCTCGTGTGGTCGATGGGTTTTAAATCTAACAGACCATCCAACAGAGAGTCATTAGCCAAGATCGATGCTCTCACTCTCCTCTTCGGCTTTTCTTTTTCTTGTAGAATTTTTCTTCTTTCTTCTCTTTATCTCTTTCTTATCTCTTTTTTTCTCTCTTTCATTTAATTATCAATTTATCACCACCACCACAATCACCGCCAAAATCACCACCGCCAAAACAACCAGCACCACTTTCATTCCAACACTGACTGTAGCCACAGTCTCTGGATACCATCACTCTCGCCCGGACCATCGCTGAAAGAGACCATTCAGAACCTCGATACTTTTCATTCGCAGACAAATCTAATTTCCTCACACCCGCCATTATTCCTTCTCTCTCTGAAAAAAAAATGTCTTCCAGGTATTGAGTGGCGGAACCAAAAATTTGTTTTGCAAATTATTTTCCGATCGTACACGAATTCCGCTCACCGAGATTGAAATGCATGGAACATCCATTCAGTGTAGCTCTCAGAATGAAAAAAATAATTTTGAACTTCCGGCAGTGAAGAGGCTAGGACAACTCTGTCTCCCACTCGCCATAACATTGGGCGAGATGTGGAAGAAAACGGGATTTGTGGCAACACTGATGCCTATTACAGTGCAGATGACTTGGTAATACTTCTAGGTGACAGCTTTCTCAATATCATTAATGCTGATGTCAGCGTGTGTGTAGAGGAGAGAACTTTATGGGCGTGAAAATACCATTCACTGGACAGAAAGCGCGTTATGCCAACACCGCGAACGTGAAGCACACGCCACGGACATGAGGTCAGCACACTATCCTAGTTCCACGGACATGAGGTCAGCACACTATCCTAGTTCCACGGACATGAGGTCAGTACACTATCCTAGTTCCACGGACCTGAGGTCAGCACACTATCCTAGTTCCACGGACCTGAGGTCAGCACACTATCCTAGTTCCACGGACATGAGGTCAGCACACTATCCTAGTTCCACGGACATGAGGTCAGCACACTATCCTAGTTCCACGGACCTGAGGTCAGCACACTATCCTAGTTCCACGGACATGAGGTCAGCACACTATCCTAGTTCCACGGACATGAGGTCAGCACACTATCCTAGTTCCACGGACATGAGGTCAGCACACTATCCTAGTTCCACGGACATGAGGTCAGCACACTATCCTAGTTCCACGGACATGAGGTCAGCACACTATCCTAGTTCCACGGACATGAGGTCAGCACACTATCCTAGTTCCACGGACCTGAGGTCAGCACACTATCCTAGTTCCACGGACATGAGGTCAGCACACTATCCTAGTTCCACGGACATGAGGTCAGCACACTATCCTAGTTCCACGGACATGAGGTCAGCACACTATCCTAGTTCCACGGACATGAGGTCAGCACACTATCCTAGTTCCACGGACATGAGGTCAGCACACTATCCTAGTTCCACGGACATGAGGTCAGCACACTATCCTAGTTCCACGGACATGAGGTCAGTACACTATCCTAGTTCCACGGACATGAGGTCAGCACACTATCCTAGTTCCACGGACATGAGGTCAGCACACTATCCTAGTTCCACGGACATGAGGTCAGCACACTATCCTAGTTCCACGGACATGAGGTCAGCACACTATCCTAGTTCCACGGACATGAGGTCAGCACACTATCCTAGTTCCACGGACATGAGGTCAGCAAACTATCCTAGTTCCACGGACATGAGGTCAGTACACTATCCTAGTTCCACGGACATGAGGTCAGCACACTATCCTAGTTCCACGGACATGAGGTCAGCACACTATCCTAGTTCCACGGACATGAGGTCAGCACACTATCCTAGTTCCACGGACATGAGGTCAGCACACTATCCTAGTTCCACGGACATGAGGTCAGCACACTATCCTAGTTCCACGGACATGAGGTCAGCACACTATCCTTGTACAACAGAAATGAAGCCAGCACTATCCCGGTACCACGGACATGAAGTCAGCACACTATTCCACCACTATATACATGATGTAAGCATGCTCTCCTACCTCCACGAGCATGACGTCAACAAACTGTCCCAGCACTACGGACATGAAGCCAAGTTACTAACCAAGGCAAGCCTTGGCAAAACCTTATTTTTAAGATCACAGACTGTGTAATCGACTGCGACGGAAGAACCGGAATAAACACGGTAACTTACGTAAGTGCTTCTGTTATCATAGGCTCCGCCAGATGGCCAGTCACAAATAGGTCCTCCGATACGCCCTAAGATGGCCAGAATTTCTACCGAGTGGAGTATAACAACTACCATAACATTACTAATGACAGGAACACTAGTAGCGAAATATCTCCACTAACTGGACCGAAATAGAGATTAGCAGGGCTCTTCAAGTATGGTCTGAAGAAGGGAAAAACAGGTTCAGTTCCTTGGATCGAAAGCCTTTCACTGCTCTCGAAGGACGTCCCTTAAGAGAAAGAGCACATAAGACTTGTGGGACATCACCTTTCTTTTGTGGAGGTGTTGGGGTTCGTACCCTGGTCGTCCTCCAGAGCAAGCCATGAGGAGGTATGTGAGCTCTCAAGCTCTGCTTTTCGTCTGAGTAACTCAAGAAGAGGTTATACACCAATAACTCACACATAGGAGAGAGTAAAGCTTGCTTCTACTACTTCCACTACCAGTCTCACTACTACTTTGTCTTCCTCTCTTGGTCCCGTCCCTGTCCTCGCTTATATATCCTGGCTCCCTCGCTCTTTCGTGTTAGTGTGACTTCGTAAATGGTCCAGGACGGACCGAAACGTCGTCTTAAGCTACTCTCTCCTATGCCCGGGTTATTTATGTATTGTTCCAGTCACGGTATTGTACCTTTTTGTTCTTCAAGTACAGATGCGTGTACTCGAATCTTGTATTCAATCTCCTGGGCTCGTCAAGAGTAACTTATGTAAATTATTATGATTACTGTATTCATGGAAGGCAATCAGATTTGATCCTTGGGCCAGGAGTCCTTCACCGGCATTAAGCTGCTCTTTTGAAGGGTAACTCTTGTAGACATTTGTTTACATTCCAACTCTGCTGCATATCCCATCTTCATCATATTTAATAATAAAAAAGAATAGCGTTCGTAAGCGAGATATATGAAAACTAATGGTGGAAACGAAGAATTTAAAGAAGGCTCAAGAAAAGAGAGAAAGAGAAGAGTAATTGTAGGAACTAAGGAACGAGGGTAGTAGGAGGAAGGGGGTGGGATGGAAAAGAAGAATTTAGGAGACTGTGTGTGTGTGTGAAGGATGTGGGCGTAATAGAAAATAATGTGATGGGGAAAATTGTGATAAAGGTGGTAGGTAAGAGGTAAGAATTTTTTTTTTTAATTTCTCTTCAGGAAATAGATAAGAATCAGCGCTAAGTGTAATGAATGAGGAAGGGGCGTGGAAAGACGAGAGAGAGAGAGAGAGAGAGAGAGAGAGAGAGAGAGAGAGAGAGAGAGAGAGAGAGAGAGAGAGAGAGAGAGAGAGAAAGTGAGGCTATAATAATAATAATTATTATTATTACTCATATTCATAGATCAGCAGAATATTTTTTTTGTAACGAGAAGCAATCAGTTACGCTCGAAGGGAGAGTATATCCAATTTCCTGAATCAAGAGCCTTCAGGGGCGTCAAGCATGGCAGAGCAACGCTACAGCCAAACACCTCCACCTTACGCAAACAGAGAATCTTAACGCCTTTACGCAACTGATTTTTGCTACGTTACGTAACTTTGTTTTTAATTACATTACTTACATTAAAATGAAAATTTAAAGCAAATTTCGCAATTCGTTCATCCTGAAACTGTGTAGTGAATAATGTGTATCGAAAACCCGATAAAATATGTAGAAGAAAATAATTTAATTTGATCAGTTTACTAACCTAAACTCACCTAACGAAGGTTAGGTTAGGTAAGGTTTGTCAGGTTAGGTTAGGTAAGATTTGTTAGGTTAGGTTAGGTAAGATTTGTTAGGTTAGGTTAGGTAAGGTTAGGTTAGGTTAGGTTAGGTTAGGTAAGGTTACGTTAGGTTAGGTTAGGTTAGGTTAGGTTAGGTAAAGTTAGGTAAGGTTAGGTTAGGTTAGTTAGGTAAGGTTAGGTAAGGTTACGTTAGGTTACGTTAGGTCAGGTCAGGTCAGGTCAGGTCAGGTTAGGTTAGGTTAGGTTAGGTTAGGTTAGGTAAGGTTAGGTTAGGTTAGTTAGGTAAGGTTAGGTAAGGTTACGTTAGGTAGATCAGGTTAGGTTAGGTCAGGTAATGTAAGGTTACGTTAGGTCAGGACGGGGCAGGTTTGGTTAGGTTAGGTTAGGTCAGGTCAGGTTAGGTCAGATCAGGATAGGTCAGGATAGGTCAGGTCAGGTCAGGTCAGGTTAGCCAAGCGTGAAAGATACACAGAAGGAGGGGTGTTAATGTTGCAGTTTTATAACTGTAGTGTAAGGGTGCTTCTGGCAAGACAGTGATGGAGTGAATGATGATGAAAGTTTTTTTTTCGGTCCACCCTGCCTTGGTGGGAGACGACCGATGTGTTAATAAAAAAATACACTTTGATAATCTTATGAGAGACTAGTCCCAAACCTGTACACGAAAATCACTCCCAGTGAGAGCGTAAGACTTTGCAGGAGATGCAACATCCCCCAATGAAAAGCAGGGGCGCCACGAGTACACTAAGAGACAACATAACAAGTGTCAGGGACCCAAGACTGTTGAACTGCCTCCCAGCATACATAAGGGAAATTACCAATAGACCCCTGGCTGTCTTCACGAAGTTGGACAGTCACCTAAGTCCATACCTGACCAGCCGGGCTGTGGTTCGTGCGTTAGTTTACGTGCGGCTAGCAGTAACAGTCTGGTTAATCAGGCCCTGATCCACCGCGAGACCTGATCATGGACTATGCCGCGGAGGCGTTGACTCCCAAAACACCCTCCAGGTATACAGAACAAGTGTTTCCTGACCCGCAGCTTGAGCTTTTGGTCATCTGATCGAGGCCTTCCACTGGCTTACCGGTCTCACCCCCTTTAAAAATTATGGCTACATACTAAACGTAGTTTAAGTCTTTCCTGAAGCATTGTCGTGACTTAGTGACGCTTCGTTTAAGATCAATGAGTCGTCTATTTTCGCTTCCAATTTGTGGGTTTGTTGTGAACTGAAATCCAAATTCAGCTCATAGTAAATTGCCATCAATAACTCAGTGTTTCCAGACATCCTATTTCATGTTCTATGACTTGAGATGTCGAAACCAAGCATAGCTCAAGATTGTTCCACAACAGTCCAGTATTTTGAGTCCCCATGAGGACTCTTACCTCGCCAGGTAAAGACAGTTCCCACACCGTACTACACTAGTACTGTCTCCAACATGTGAATCACCTCTTTGCCGGCTCCATCTGCTTCGTACATAACACTAAATTATCACTGTGAGCCCCCACCAGGTGAGTCTGTAAGTCACCTTGACGGCTCCACCAGCTTCCCGCAACACACTAAACCCCTACTTTGAGCCCCCACCAGGTGAGTTACCACCCTGACGGCTCCACCAGCTTCCCGCAACACACTAAACCCCTACTTTGAGCCCCCACCAGGTGAGTTACCACCCTGACGGCTCCACCAGCTTCCCGCAACACTCTAAGCTACTACTGTAAACCCTCACCTGAATTATATGAAATACTACACCGTCTAAATGGGATTATTTAATATTTAAACGACAGCACAACAGCTGAAGGTTCCCCATAAAATGTTGCTCTAGCATTCTACACCGTAGAGCCACTCGGCAGATTACACAGAACTGTCATACAAGTCGACCTATTAATTACAGGTTTGTAGTGTAAAGTTTGTATTACTCCTTCATATAAACAAGTAATACTAATATAATGGTAATAATAAAGCAGTGAAGGAGTGTAAAATGCGACACAGCAAGAGAGTCGGTGAGGAGTTTATCATAAATTTTTATCATAATTTTTTTTGGAGTCAAAAAAGTTGAGAAAGCCTGGGGGTAAATACGGATTTACCCGACAACAACAAAAGAGGAGAGATGTTAGATGGGGAAATGAAGGTTCTGAACATATGTTAGATGGGGAGGTGATGGTACTAAAAATATGGAAGGAATATTTTGAAGAGCTGGTAAATGTTGATAAAGGGAAGCAGTGATTTCGTGAATTGGGCAGGGAGGTATAACATTTCGTAGGAGTAAGGAAGAGCCAGATGTGTGCGGAGTGAGAGGAGGGTAAGCGTGAGGCAGTGGGTAGAATGAAATTGGGCAAATCAGCTGAATAGATGGGATTAAGACAGAAATGTTAGATGTAGGTGGGGAGTGGTTAATTTATCAGTTCAGATAATGCATAGAGAGCATTCATAATTCCTTTCTATATATGAAAAGCGGACAAAAGAGAGTGTACGATGTAAGCTGACATAAGCCTATTGAGTATACTGGGTTAACCACATAGTGAATATATTATTGAAAGAATTGAGGATAAAATAGAAAGTAGGACTACAGAGGAACAATGTGAACTCAGGAAGAGAAAGCGATGTGTAGACCAAGAGTTCATGCTGAAGAATATAAGTGAAACTTACTTAGAAAAGTAGAAAATTTTATGTCACAATTATGGATTTAGAAAAGGCAAATGAATGGATGTATAAGTGAGTAATGTGTCCGATATTGCAGATGTGTAAAATAGGCAGAGGGTTACTAAAACAAGCGGAGTATTTTTATGCAAATAGGCACAGGTTAGGGTATGCAGTAGGGGGGATTATTTTCCAGTAAAAGTAGGCCTTAGACAGAGATTTAAAAACAAAAGTACTGAGAGGGGGTTGAGGAGTGGTGTGGAATTCAAAGAAAACGAATTTGGGTGTTGTCGCAGCTACTCTTTGTAGATGATGAGGATCTTTTAGGATATTATACAGATAAGTTCCAAAGACCAGTGGAGGAATTTGGAAAGGTATGTAAAAGGTAATTTAATGTAAATTTAGGAAAGAGCAAGGTGGTGAGAGTAACAAAAAGCCTATGAAATGAAAGACTGGATAGAACATTGGTAGGAGGTAGTATGGAGGACGTAAATGTAGGTCAATATTTAGGGAAGGACTTGTCGCAGATAGATCTATTAAAACTAAGGTAAACCTTAGAATTAAGGGGGAAAAAATCTAAGTAGCGAATCGAAGAATAAGTGGAGGTAAAGAACTTAACCCATGGAGACAAAGAATGTAATGTACCAGTGAGTAGCAATAAAAACAAAGTTATGTGGATGTAAAACATAGATTTATAGCCCTGAAACGAGGAGGCTAGAGTCATGAACTCTGGTTACGTTTTTTTCGATTCTTTACGCAAAACATTCGTCAGGAGCGAAGTCTTGGCAGGAGTCTTGTCCAAATGGTGACTTCCTTACTGGCTCCGTGGAGTAAGTAAACATTAATGTTCAAGATGCGTAGTAATATAATCCCTGACATCAAGAAGCTCACTGTGGAGAATTAGACACATGTGCACGTGTCTAATTCTTCATTTTGTAGGTACTGTATACCATTCATGTACAAGAAACTCACTGGTAGTGACTCAGTACAGACCTCAAGGCTGCCTACACCGCACTAACCATGAATCACCCACGACGCGAATCCTTCGCAAATTTGAAGACAAATATTTGGAGTGATATAATTTCCCCTGAGATGAAGAGGAAGACTCATAGGCAAGAGTATTGATTCAAGCAATGTGTGGTATGGAAGACAAAAATTGTCTTCTTTGGATCATTTTCCTTTGCAATTATGAGATATTATGCATAGTACCTATAATTAAATGGCTCACGAAATCGTAATACCCGATTGCATACAAGCCATGGTACGGGAGGGTTCGTTACGACTAGCCACGGGTTCAAACCTCACCCGTTCCGTGGTATATAATTAAATGGATCCGCAAATGCGAATGAAGAACTTTACTGGAAATTTAAATAAATCTGCGACATAGAAGAAGAGAGAGAGAGGAGGAAGGGGGGCTGAGGCTGGAGAAAGAAAGTAAGGGAAGGAGAGAGAGAGAGATGTGATAATAGCAAATATCACAGGCTAACGTATTCACCAAAGGATTGCATAGCAAACTGGGCCAGCAGAATGTTGCATGACGCAGGTGTAGCCAGGCAATTATCATTACTGTGATCCATGTTTCCTGCAAAATTAGTCTTGGTTATTAAGGTCAGGAGAGTCGGACCTAGAACACTGACAGCTGCTTATTAATTATGCATTGGATTACCAGGCAAGACACCAGTGGCGTGCACAGGTCTGCTAATGCCCGGGGCAAGTCCTTGCTTATATGCCCCAAAGACTCAAGTATAAGGCCTAGTTCTGAGAAATATGAGAAAGGGAGATATTTTGAATATGTAAACAAAGATGAAACATGAAATAAACACTTTATTAGATTTAAATATAAATCAACCAAATTTATTAAGGACAGCCACGTCATGCGCATGCCTGCGGGGGACACCATTTTCTCTGGACAGAAAGGGTACACCATGTTAAAGGAATAAGGGCTAACCACTGCCTCTGTAGTGTGGTGAGCCTCCAAAAATTGATTTACCACCGCTGAAATTTCAAAATCACTATCTTATTTCCCTCTCTAATTGTATGCCCCCCAATTTGGATGCCCGGGGCCACCACCCCTCGGCTTGCCCCTCTGCACGCCACTGCATGACACTACTGTTGTGATGGTTTGTGGGGTTAGAACCTATTGACAACACCAGGATCATGAAGGCTGCACGTAACCACTTAACCACTAGACAAGAAAACCTTAATCCTAAAATAAGGATGAAAATAAACTCTGAGCATATATGCGCCCAGAGAATTACCATACACCACTCATGGCATGTGTCGTGCCGAATACGTAAAACTTGCGATTTTGGCTTAAATACCAACGCACTTCTTGCCGAATAGGGCAAGTAAAAATTTGTGTATGCAATAATTTCGCAAAAAATCATTCTGAATCTAACGAAAAAAATATATTTCATTGTGTTTGTTTATTATTTTTTGGTAAAAATCTTTAACTTTTATAGACAAAAATGAAAACAAATATATCTTTAAAAGTATATGAGAAAATTTTAGAAAGGAATTAATTCCTAAACGGATAGGAGGGGAAATTCTCTGAGTCATGACAGAAGGTATTAATGCTCCATGAGCTTTGTCGTACCTCTTCTTAAAGCTATGTATAAATCCTTCCTCCACTACATCACTCTCCAGATTGTTCCACTTCATGACAGCTCTATGGCCAAGAAATACTTCCTAACATCCCTGTGACTCACCTGAGCTTTCAACTTCCAATTGTGACCCCTTGTTGCTGTGTCCCACCTCTGGAACATCCTGTCTCTGTCCACCTTGTCAATTTCTGTGTTTCCGTCTTCAAGTTGGTTATTACTGAGCATAGATCTACACATTTTACATATTACCTTAAATTTATATTACGTTAGTCGTTATATTAACTTATTCATTATATTAGTCATTACGTTTTAGTTTAATTGTATTAGTAATATTAACTATTGTTACTTTTATGTTGATATATAATTACATTATCAGAAACGGAGCTACTTTTAAAGCAAAATACATCACCAGCTGTCAAAATACACCACCAGCTGTCAAAATACATCAGCTGTCAAAATACACCACCAGCAGGGTTGTGGGAACTGATAGAACAATAGATAATTTGATGACCAGTCTTAAAACTACGAATTCAGGAGCTAAACTTAAAAAAAAATATCAACATTGAGGGAAAACTTGCATGTTCATTGAGTCACGAATTTCAGTGTAACTAAGCATACACTCAGTGGTCACTTTATTAGGTACACCTGTACATCTGCTCGTTTAAATGTAAATATCTGTAATTAGCCAATCAGGTGGCAGCTTCCTCAATGCCATGGTTAAAGAAGTTCAGGTGTTTCTTATCCCGAACCTCAGAATGGAGAAGAAATGTTATCTAATTGACTTTGACCATGGAACGATTGCTGGTATCAGATGGATGCCCAGGTGTGGGTATCTCAGAAACTGCTGAGGTCCTGGGACAGGAGATCAGCAATTTCTGAGATACCCACACCGGGGAAAAACTTCGCGCGGTCTGACGAACAGCGATTTCTGCTGCAACATGCTGATGGAGACTTTGAATTTGGCACAAATAACATGAATCCACGGACTCGTTGCGCCTTGAGTCAACTACTGATGCCATCACCGTGGAAGAGTTGATGCTGATCAGATGCGACACTCTAAATTATCCCACGACAACAGTGTTTTAATTTTTTTTCGAGTTTTCAGAAAAGTAAATTGAGACCATCTACCCAGGACAAAATAAATCCATTTTTTCCCTCACACTTATCCAAGTCGGACCGAAACGTAGTGGTAAGCTCCTCTCTCCTGTGTGCAGGTTATTTGTATATGAACCACCATTTAAGTTAGTAAATAACATTCAAGTAAGCTTAGTATACATAGCAATGATCTTGAAAGCACGTAAATATAGACACATAAAAAGAACATTAAGTCGATTTAAATTAAGATAACCAAATAAAAGTCAAACTGACTTAATGAGACTTTTTCCAGTTATTTCGCAGAAATCAGTTTCATTAATAAAATCGACACACGATAACTTACACAAGCGAACATCAAGACATTGTTCCCCCCTCGAGGGAAAACAATATCGAGCCTACACGGCCTACAAGGCCTACACACGTCAAGCGATCCTCCATCTCATTCGATGCGTCAGCCACTGAACACTGCTGACGCTCACAATTGTCATGTTTTAAGTTAAAGGAAAGCGCTGATCCCGTACGGGGGTCACATAGCTCCTGTAGAACGGGGGAGGAATCGAATTCGATCCAAGCAAGGGAATGATAAGTCCACTTCTTTGGATCAAGGGCCTCTCACCAGCATCAAGGCAAAATAATGCAATAATATAAAATACCGCTATTTCAAATGGCAAAATGGCATCAACACTCACCATTAAACATACCAGCCTTTTATTAAGTGGGATAAACACTGTTGAGATGTTGAAGGTGGTCAGAGGAGACTCTCTCCACCCTTCACAGGGAAACAAAATCTAGGAACGGCCTGTGTAGCGTTGTGTATAGGTCACCCACGGATGTAAACAGGCCCATGAATCTTGCCCAGTATACATTACACAGGAGTTGAAAATTTGAAGACGTTCGGGTACGACGTTCTCCAGTAATAAATGACAATTTATGAGAATGAGAACGAAATGTTGTTGAGAATATTCCGAAAAAAATAGGCGAGTCTCGCCTCGTTAAATTTAAAACACCATAAAACTGTGGCAAAAAAAAAAAATGCAAATTGGTACCCAAAGATCCCAAAATCTAAAAATTCTTCCTGTTAAGATACAAAAGCATTTACGGTTTGAAGCTGATCAGAAGAGGCATTCTCTAGTTAATACCTGAGAAACAATTTACTTAATAATACTGGAAAATTTAAATTTTCACTCTCAAGAGCGAGTGACAAGCTGTGTTTTAATAAAGCCCGCCAATGATAAGAGTTTGAAGCCGATCAGAAAAGTCATTCTTCAGTAACTGATTTGATCACAGCTATTAAAATTCTACTATTTCGGTAAAATTTCAAATTTGCACCTACTGGGACAAAATTAATAATTATCATCCTTCTTATAGGCGGCGTCGTCAACAATATTTTTAAGCCAATCAGAGAAACCATTCTTTAGCTATTGAAAATATAGTAAATGTAACTATTTGCTCAACGAAATTGGCAAATTTCGACTTATGGAACCCGACTGCAGTGTGAGCCTTGTGTTTAGGTAACCACACCAGTGGTGAAAATTACAAGCCTATAAGATGGGTCATTCTCCAGTTCTGGAACAGATTCCAACGATTCCAAGATTTTTACCATTTTACTACATCAAAAAATTTGCCTGCATACAAACGAAACTTAATAGGTATTAACTGACCGATAGATTCATCAGTTATTAAATACTGAAGTCGTAGGTAAAATGGAAAATATTTAACATGATTTAACGGGAATAAAAATTTCACATTATTATAACACAAAAACGTCAAATCTGCTCCATCATATCAACATATTACGCTTAGCCTTCATATATTTTTTGGTTCATTTTTAAAACGTTTGAAACTAAGCCACTGAAGATTTTGGAAGTTCTCTGAGTCGTTCCGGGACGATAAAAATGTGTACAATAACTCTGGTCACAGAGCACTTGAACATTCCAAATTGTTCCAAGAATTTGCTCCTCATTACCGTACACAAGATTAAAAATTTAAGCCGATTGGATGAAGCATTGTCTAGTTACGAGGGAAAGAAAAATCGACAAGTTGAAGGAAGATCAAGAAAAACAGAGGGAAAAAAAACTTAGGCAACCTCTTAAAGGTCCAGCTTCGGAAATACCTAATAATCAGAAATAGTGAATAGGTTTAAAATCGCCTATTCTTCTTGAGCCAGAGATGGGTATTTACATGGTTCGAACCCGTCTTAGATAAATTATCCCAGTGAACCTAAAAAAAAAGTGAAGCATATACGAAATCATGATACAATATTTTACCAGACACAATAATATAAAACAGTGCTTTTCAAAGAAGAAATTAATATATAACTTTGGGTAGAGGGCTCACAGCAGATACCTTGGAAACACAACCTCACGGAAGCAATTATACCAAGGAGTTGTTATCAGATCTCCTCGTTACTAGGTGGAGTATGTTGTCCAAGGATAGTGTCAAGCCTAGGGCTGATCTGTGAAACTAATGAAGCTTAAGCTTGAAGGCCCCTAATCCCTGAGGGGCCCCAGAAGCCACTTTAGTCCGCATTGCTTAAAATGTTTGGGTCTACTGTATGAGAAAGGGTTGCGAAGGGGCCCCCATAACAGTTCAAGCTTCAGGGCCCCAAAAATGCAGGTCCACCACTGTATCAAGATCATATGTATCATAAGCGCCATGGATAAGTAGTGAGCATTGATATGTCCGGATCTTTGTATCAGAAACTGTGATGGCATTACACACTTCGTTTATATCACCATGACACCATGTAAAAAAAAAAGAGTTTCAGTTTCAATTATAATTTTAAAAAACATATCAAATTTAAACTGAGTGTTCTTCATGAGCACTTCTTTGACATTCTAGTAATTAGGTACAAATTGACTATGGTGTTTTACACCAATAATTTTTTTTTTAAATAATTAGAATAACTGATGATATATGATGCGAGAAGGAGTGCAATAATTCTAAAATGTCCCCAGGCACTTGAGCAGACGGAGGATCGAGCCTCCATCCCGTCATGCGCTGAATAACCCACATGAATTAAAACAAACATTAACTGATACAAGTACAACTAGAAACATTTCTTCAATTAAGAATAAATTTTACGTTCGAGTTTCCCAAATTAGTTTAAAATTTGTGGCTTTCGAGTCAAATTTTATGTCATTAATTATATATCCCAAAATACTATTTGCTGACTATAATAAACAGCAATAATGTTCAAAAACTAGGAAGGGGTACAAGATTCTGTTTCTTGGAAAAATCAGGAACATATTTCAAGGATGGAGACATGTAAAGTAACATATTTACTCCCCATTTAGGAATATACAAACACTGTATGCAAAATAACCACACGGGGGAGTTGAATGATAGCTTTAGGCCTTTCGTGTTGCAATCAACACATCACCACCAGCTTGCAATGTTGCAGAAATAAAGTAGGAAATCCAGGTTGATTCGTTTAGAGAATCGACTTCCCAGTGGTTATTTTGCATCCATTATCGCTTGTTGGCGATTAATACACACACTGTGTGGTTCATAGTTCAAATAGGTATCAAAAAAAAGATAGTGACGATTGCTAATCCACTTGAAAGATACAATATAGAAGTTACATGAACATTTACAAAGATGAACCTCAATTACTAGGAGTGACATAATTTTAGCTAAAAAAAAAAAATGCTAAGATAAACTAGGAAGGATATATTAACTAGTCCATAAACTGTAAAGACAAACTAAGACATTTTCATCCGTCCAGAGCAATTATAAAGTCAAGATTGAGCAAGTAAAATTAATTGGGTCAGATGTCAGGTAAGCGCAGCGGGGAATGAAGCGATGCCAGATTAGCTGAAAAACGTTTTCAAGATTATAAAATTTTGATAATGCAACGGGTAAGGTAAGAATTTATATAAACAAAGCCGTGGCTGTGTAAGGGCCGATTCGACAGGACAGCGTCTGTTTAGAGGGATGGATAAATTTGGAAGAGAACCAAAAATGAAATGGCTTTGGTCCCCATTATGATAGAAAAAGTGTTATTATCGCTAGGAAAATAAGCAATTTTTATATTATTTTAAAAATGGTGCAGTTAGTCTCACTGGGGATCAGAAAACAGTGAAAATATCCGAAGACTCGATCCAACACGGCTTTTGATCCATAATGCTTCGAAATGTTTTGAGTGAGACACATGATTAAGATTCGATAAATACAGGAAAGACATTTTGCAGGTGTCTTCAAGGAAGAAGCCGGTTTAGTTAAAGAAAAAAAATCGCTTTGCAAGAAAGTTTATATAATTAGGCTAAAAGTAACTAGGCTATACATTTGGAAGACATGAATTTTCAGTAGTGAGAAAATAAGGAATAAAGATGAGATGGGCATAGAGGAAGAGAGAAAAATCCTGACAGAGATTGTGCATGGCTGGAAAGAAACAAGTGTATACGAGTATGTACATAGACTTAAGGAGAGTGAAAAAGAAGGACATATGCAAAGAATACTGTAGAACAGCTTTAGAAAAAAAGAGGTTGGCAATGAGATTTCAATTTAGATTTAAATTTTATAGAAAATATAAAATTATTTAGATCAAGAAGAAAGGGTAGGAAAAGACGAGAATCTACATAAGGGAGTCGGAGAGGATTGTTTCTTCTCTGCTTCTCTGTTTCTTCTCTGCTTTCTAACTCGTTTTCATTTTAAGATAACCCGCTTTCTCAAACATCAGATATTTGTATAAGCTCTTTCCATATTTACTAACATTTACATGTAAGATATTATAACGATCCACTTCGCACTGTTAGAATACATCCTTCCTGATTTCTCAATGTAGATAATGTCTTCTGTTTATGTCTTAAGTCTCTTCCTGCCCTTAATTTTTTTAACACTAAGCTGTTTCCCACCGAGGCGGGGGGGAGGGGGCCTAAAATTAAAATCGAAAGTTTTTCTTTTTAAATTTAGTAATTTGTACAATAGAAGGGGGTTACTAGCCTCTTGCTCCCGGCATTTTAGTCGCTTCTTACGACACGCATGGCTTACGGAGGAAGAATTCTTGATATTTTTATCGAACTTTAAAGTAAATATTATTAAAAATCTAAGTTTTCTTTTACTTGATATTTTAGTCCACCGCAAATTTACTAGTTTCTCTATGTAAAATGATATTTAGATCGCAGAAATGGAAGTTTTATGTCAATCAAACGATTTTTTATATGTTTCTAATAAGAGTCAACTTTCTCATATTTTCCATTCTAAAATTCTGCCCAATATTGAAATTCCTACCTAGAAATGAATAATGTATAGGTAGGCTTGCCTTCCTTTGTTATTTGTGTCTAGAATCCAGAGGAAACATTAATAAAGCAAGCGACCCAACTGCAACAGCTGTCCAAAACATGCAACGTGGAGTGCAACTAAATTTTGAATTTGACTTAATTTAAGAGACTAAACAACAAAGAATGTGTCACAGTAAATTTTGCTCTGTTTAGAAAACAAAATAAAAAATTATAGTTAATGTTTTGACAGCTACGAATCAAAGATCCAATATTATGGGAGACACAAGAGGTCTCATGTGACGACGTCAGTCGCACTGACTTACTCATAAGGGCTGACAATTGCCTTTCATAAACAAACACTTGTTAAGGATGACAAATCTTCATCGAATTTCCAAGGGTGACAGACGATCTTGCCTCGGCTCTCTTTCTTCTACTCATCTCCGTTACTCTCCCTTGGCACTCTTGCTCCTTTTATCAAGTTCACAGCTGAATGGGAATCCACCTCTTTGCTTCCTTTCCTTGATGTTCACGTAATCCGCTAGGTGACAAGCTTTTCTTTCTCTCCGTTTACCTCAAGATTATACACAATGGCATGTACATTTACTACATTTTCTAACCCTGCTCGTTCTGTCAAAGTGGTTTTTATTTCTCTTGTCTCCGTGCCCTCAGCATTTTTGACTCTGTCGGTTCTGAAATTTCCTATACAAATATGAAATTTTTGCTCTTCTTAACAAATTGCAGTTTGAACTCTGGCCTTAGTTATCCTCCTTATTTCATAACCTCAGTCTACTCTCATGCTAAACGGACTTCTTTCTCACCCAAACTTGCTATTCCTTAGAAATCTGGTGTTTGCCTTCATCTAAATAATACCCTTATGTCGACACCAGCTTCAAATAGTAGTTGGTATGCCTTAGACCGCTTCCCACGGTGTTCTATGATATTGCGAAGCCGCATTTCAGAAACGAATGTCGCTCGTAGCCAGTGCAAGTGTAGCCGTGGCGGCTTTACTGACGCCAGGGAGGTTCACGTTACTGACGCCAGGGAGGTTCACGTTACTGACGCCAGGGAGGTTCACGTTACTGACGCCAGGGAGGTTCACGTTACTGACGCCAGGGAGGTTCACGTTACTGACGCCAGGGAGGTTCACGTTACTGACGCCAGGGAGGTTCACGTTACTGACGCCAGGGAGGTTCACGTTACTGACGCCAGGGAGGTTCACGTTACTGACGCCAGGGAGGTTCACGTTACTGACGCCAGGGAGGTTCACGTTACTGACGCCAGGGAGGTTCACGTTACTGACGCCAGGGAGGTTCGTTACTGACGCCAGGAGGTTCACGTTACTGACGCCAGGGAGGTTCACGTTACTGACGCCAGGGAGGTTCACGTTACTGACGCCAGGGAGGTTCACGTACCTCTTGCCGGTGTGTTGCCTAGTTGTCGTGTTGACGATAGAACTCTCCTTACATCTACGGTTGTTTATGAAGATAACAGGAAATTAAAGTGTGTAATTGCTTGTAGAATATAGGTGCCTTCTCTCTCAAGGAAAGCAGGGCTGGAAAGCAGGGCTGGAAAGCAGGGCTGGAAAGCAGGGCTGGAAAGCAGGGCTGGAAAGAAGAAACTAACTCTTGACTGAGTCTCTCTGAACGAGTAGAAGTATATCAGACCGTCTTTGTTGGTGGGTTTTCTGTACATTTTGAAACAATTAGTGGTACTCTCTTGGGACCTATAGAGAAAGGCATCCAAAAAGGGGAGCTGTTTGTCTCTTACGAGATTCAGGATAAATTTTAGGATAGGTTTTACTGTATAGATGTATTCAAGGATGCTGTAGAAGTTGAAACTAGGGTGTAGTACCTGGATGTCCTCTACGTACCCTAGCCATATCACGATGTTAAGAATGATGGACAGAAGCCACTCTGGAAAACAATTAAATTCATGGGAAGATACCATTGAACTTCAGAATGATTTGTACAAGCAAATGTTGTGGTTCAGGGCTAGTACAGCCTGGGTACACACATCAATTACATAATTGTTGTAGAAGAGGCGAGACTGACAAAGTCAAGGGTTGCTTACAGAAACCTCAACTAGGCTTTATTCACCACACTATGCATCTCAAGAAGCGGGAGAAATCTGAGTTTTGAAACGAGACTAGCCCTGGTCATGGACCTGGCCGCGGGGCGTTGACCCCCGGAATGCCCTCCAGGTAGTCCAAGAGCTATGAGGAAAGGTTGATGTATTTAAACAGGACGATATTAAAGGACAAAAGAACTTGGTGAGACAAGATTACGACGTGCAGAATACCAAGAGGAATTGGCATTGTGGACACAGCGAGTCTTCTCTAAGCGGGAATCAGGTACACGAGGTCACGGCCGGAAATCCATTAACAAAGATGAATTATCGGGATGTCAGGAAATTCTTCTTTAGCTTTAGAGCCGTCATGAAGACCAACGACCAAGGGAACATAAATATATCGATAGCTTTAAGAATAGGATACAGAAATCCGGTAGTGGCCAGCAGAAAGGCGGGGCCAGGAGCTGGGACTCGACCCCTGCAAACATAAACAGGTGAGTATAAATAGACGAGTACACACACACACACACACACACAGAATCAGAATGTTTTTTAAAGTTCGGTCAGAGTAAGGCTGTTGGGGAGGTAATCGCGTGTCCCCCGGGTCAGACCTTTCATCACAAGTTGCTGAGGCTTGCCTTCCCTAGGGCTCCCTAACCCTTAATCCCCTTTTTTACTCCTCTGCCTCCAGCTTTTTACTCTCTTTTTTCTCACTCTCTCTTACACCTCGTGTTTTTCTTTATCATGTTCTATACGTCACACTTACTTCCCTTTTTCACCGTCGGTTTTTCCCTTGTCCCTGTTGCAGTTTTCCCTTTTCTTTCTCTGCCATTATCTGGTTTCTTCACCTTTTATTTAATTTTTTCTCTGTCTCTGTCTCTTGCGCCTTCGACTTTTTTTGCCTCATTTTCATTAATCCTGAGTTCTTGCTTATTTTCTTCCTTTCTTTAATCAGTTATCTACTGCTTATGTCCTAGATTCTTCCCGTGTATACCTTTTTTTCTTCGTTTTTCTATCCTCCTTCTCCTCCTCCTCCTTTTCCTCTTCCACATCTTCCGTACATTTCCTTTCCTTTTCTCCTTTTGCTAGCACCTGTTCTTTTATTCCTTTTACTTCCTTCGCTTTTTACTCCACGTCCTAATCTTCGTTTTTGTTCCCTTGTATTCCTTGTCGGCTTTCTTCACCTCCCACGTTTATGCACCTTCTCTTCTCTTCCTCATCTTTCTCTCTCTCTCTCACCAATATTATCTTGGGATGCCTCAAGTACAGCCACGAACACTGATAAAGTGCGTAAAAGTTTGTGCTTTTCTCCGTCCTTGAAAGTGTATTGATCAAGGACGATCCCAGCTGGTGACCGTTCTTGCTAGTGGTACACTGTTCTTGCTAGTGGTACAAACACTGTTCTTGCTAGTGGTACAAACACTGTTCTTGCTAGTGGTACAAACACTGTTCTTGCTAGTGGTACAAACACTGTTCTTGCTAGTGGTACAAACACTGTTCTTGCTAGTGGTACAAACACTGTTCTTGCTAGTGGTACAAACACTGTTCTTGCTAGTGGTACAAACACTGTTCTTGCTAGTGGTACAAACACTGTTCTTGCTAGTGGTACAAACACTGTTCTTGCTAGTGGATACAAACACTGTTCTTGCTAGTGGTACAAACACTGTTCTTGCTATGGTACACTGTTCTTGCTAGTGGTACAAACACTGTTCTTGCTAGTGGTACACTGTTCTTGCTAGTGGTACAATCACTTCTTGCTAGTGGTACAAACACTGTTCTTGCTAGTGGTACACTGTTCTTGCTAGTGGTACAAACACTGTTCTTGCTAGTGGTACAAACACTGTCTTCTAGTGGTACACTGTTCTTGCTAGTGGTACAAACACTGTTCTTGCTAGTGGTACACTGTTCTTGCTAGTGGTACAAACACTGTTCTTGCTAGTGGTACACTGTTCTTGCTAGTGGTACACTGTTCTTGCTAGTGGTACACTGTTCTTGCTAGTGGTACAAACACTGTTCTTGCTAGTGGTACAAACACTGTTCTTGCTAGTGGTACAAACACTGTTCTTGCTAGTGGTACACTGTTCTTGCTAGTGGTACACTGTTCTTGCTAGTGGTACAAACACTGCTTACTTTTTCTTGTGCTCACTGCTTCTCTCTACTGTTTTGTTGTTGATGTTTGTTATTGTTGATGTTGATGTTTGTTGTTGCTGATGTTGATGTTGTTGTTGCTGTTTGTTGTTGCTGTTGATGTTGACGTTGTTGATGTTTGTTGATGTTGTTGCTGTTGATGTTGTAGATGTTTGTTGATGTTGTAGATGTTTGTTGATTTAGATGTTTGTTGATGTTGATGTTGTTGCTGTTGATGTTCGTTGTTGCTGTTGATGTTTGTTTGTTGTTGATGCCGATGTTTGTTGATCATTTTTAAAAGCTCTGATCATCTGCTGCTCTTAATATCTAGAGTCGAGACCAATAAACGATGACCTTGTGGACTAAATTAACACAATTATTTTACCAAAAAAGGCTCTTAAGTACAATTTGCAGAAATTATAGCCAATAAAATCTTTTTCAAGAAAGGAACACCACAGAGAAAGCAACTCAGTGAACACACCAATCACCAGTCTGCCACAAGAAACTGAGATTGAGGCTCAGTGACACAACTTATAACCACTTTCGTAGTCCAGCTTAACAGCGTGGCCATCCAGAGGTGGAATGCCCATTTAGTTCTCGATTTCCGTTCAGTTTGTAAGTAGATGAAGGAGACTGATTTAAATGTTCTTCTCGTGTGTGCTTTTTTATTGAAAAATAAATAGTTTCCTGGAAACATGTGCATAGGGCAGTAGAAGAAGAAATTTTTAAAAAGGCTTTAAGGAAAAATCTTAAGATTTTCCCATGAGCCTTAATAATTTCTAAAAGAGGCTCTAGGCGGAATAGGTAAAACTTGCTATTTTGGCTTAAATCCTTCTGAACCTAACGAAAAAATATATTTCATTGTGTTAGTTTATTATTAAATTATTGTAAACTTATCTAAAATATATTGATTTAAAGTAGGCTAAATTAAATTGCGCTTGTTATAATAAGGTTAGGTAAGTTTTCTAAGGTTCTTTAGGTACAAAATTATTAATATTTACATTAACATAAATGAAAAAAATACATCTTTAAACGTATAAGAGACAAAATTTTAGAAAGGACTTAATTTTGAATGAGTTCTTGGCTAACTGACCAGTTTTACCTATTCGGCACGATGTATGTACCGCTAATATGAAATAGGGACCTGTAAATGACACAAAGGTGCGAAAAAGACGTGAATGTTTACCTGTGTAGAAAATCAATGTGGAATAAAACATTCCTTCTTTATCACGAGGGAGAAAAAACTTGAACCGTATTCTGTTTTTTGTCTTCTCGTTTAACCTCGTTAATTTAACCTGGCATAATTGTATTAAAAGATTAATCTCCATTAGGCTAAGCAGACCTGTCTGTGGCTAAACCCACAGCAAGTCAGACGTAATATGTATTGATGTTCTGGGAGAAGCAAAAGCTGATGTTAATTACATGTTGCAGCGACACACAAAACTGGAAATAAATGGTATAAAATACCGACACAATGGAAATATAAACACATAAGCAGTATAATGTGATCCTTTATTGACAACGTTTCGCCCACACAGTAGGCTTTATCAAGTCACAAACAGATCTACCTGGGTGAAAGGTACAAGACTCTATCCTATATATACTCTTGTACCTTTCACCCAGGTAGATCTGTTTGTGACTTGATACAGCCCACTGTGTGGGCGAAACGTTGTCAATAAAGGATCACATTATACTGCTTATGTGTTTATATTTCCACACACAAAGCAGAAGAGTATCACTTGACACAAGAAGGATGTGTTTTATCATCAGTGTTTATCGTAGCCGTATAATGGTGTCTAAGGACAAACCTGCACGATCTTAACGAATCCACGCTTTACCTTATGAAATAACTAAAAATATAGATTATCCAGGCTTTATCGAAATTAGCAAAAGTTATGCGAGTATCCCTAATCAAACTAAGTAAACAAACTAGAAAAAACAAACTAGAAATATTTTTGTTAATTCAAGGGTTGTTTCCCCCAAAAAGTAAAGGTAACTAGAAAAAATCAAATATATTGACCATTATTTGCTCCACAGTGTAATTTCAAAATGATAGAAATATCATAAGCCATAGACGGCTCAGCGAAGAGAAATATTCCATCATTTTCAAAATTCCGTCACCTTACTTGTCATTTTCCAAATCATAATACGGCTTCAAAATTTCCCTCAGCCTCTTCGGAGACTTCACCATGTTGACGCTCTGCAGTAATTAAACCCTAATTGTCAACAATATTGTTTATGTAGCATTTATGTCCTAGCAACATTTACAGGCAGGCTCCCTGGCCAAGCCTTAAGTCACGTGACCCCCAGTTTGAGCCCGGCACCAAGGCCGTGGTCCCCCCCCCTCTCTCTCAGATTCAAGCAGGCTTACAAGGCTGGCACACGGACAGGCTGAGCTCCGCCACGATTACCAACACAATATTTCCATAAGAGTCTACAATTGTATTCTTCGCTAATGTCACTTCTCTCATCGAACCCCCATACCATAATGACCCCTTGACCCCACTCCCTCTGCATCAAGGGTCACCTTAACGGTGACCCGTAATCCTAACAAACTGAGCAACACCTAACACACGCCTCCTGAGTGTTAAATGTCCTACCTCCTAATAAATCATTTACACATTTCAATTCATTCTTTCATTTACCACTGATTTATTCAGCATCTGAATGTTCATTCATTTTTCAGGAATAACGAAGCAGAAAAACTTGTTATTCACTCGTTGAATAACTTTTTCTGTAACTTCTCTTTGTTTCTTAATGTCAGCGTAATATTTACAGTATATAATGATGTTCTCGTTTAACCGTGCACCAGCCCCATGACACAGTAGGCACCGCGACACGTGCACCAGCCCCATGACACAGTAGGCACCGCGACACGTGCACCAGCCCCATGACACAGTAGGCACCACGACACGTGCACCAGCCCCATGACACAGTAGGCACCGCGACACGTGCACCAGCCCCATGACACAGTAGGCACCACGACACGTGCACCCGCCCCATGACACAGTAGGCACCACGACACGTGCACCAGCCCCATGACAGTAGGCACCACGACACGTGCACCAGCCCCATGACAGTAGGCACCACGACACGTGCACCAGCCCCATGATACAGTAGGCACCATGACACGTGCACCAGCCCCATGACACAGTAGGCACCACGACACGTGCATCAGCCCCATGACAGTAGGCACCACGACACGTGCACCAGCCCCATGACACAGTAGGCACCACGACACGTGCACCAGCCCCATGACACAGTAGGCACCACGACACGTGCACCAGCCCCATGACACAGTAGGCACCACGACACGTGCACCAGCCCCATGACACAGTAGGCACCACGACACGTGCACCAGCCCCATGACAGTAGGCACCACGACACGTGCATCAGCCCCTCATGACACACGCACCCGGACACGTGCATCAGCCCCTCATGACACACGCACCCGGACACGTGCATCAGCCCTCATGACACACGCACCCGGACACGTGCATCAGCCCCTCATGACACCGCACCCGGACACGTGCATCAGCCCCATGACACAGTAGGCACAACACGTGTACCAGCCCCATGACAGTAGGCACCGCGACACGTGCACCAGCCCCATGACACAGTAGGCACCGCGACACGTGCACCAGCCCCATGACACAGTAGGCACCGCAACACGTGCACCAGCCCCATGACATAGTAGGCACCACGACACGTGCATCAGCCCCTCATGACACACGCATCTGGACACGTGCATCAGCCCCTCATGACACACGCACCCGGACACGTGCATCAGCCCCTCATGACACACGCACCCGGACACGTGCATCAGCCCTCATGACACACGCACCCGGACACGTGCACCAGCCCCTCATGACACGCACCCGGACACGTGCATCAGCCCTCATGACACACGCACCCGGACACGTGCACCAGCCCCTCATGACACACGCACCCGGACACGTGCATCAGCCCCTCATGACACACGCACCCGGACACGTGCACCAGCCCTCATGACACGCACCCGGACACGTGCATCAGCCCTCATGACACACGCACCCGGACACGTGCACCAGCCCCTCATGACACACGCACCCGGACACGTGCATCAGCCCCTCATGACACGCACCCGGACACGTGCACCAGCCCTCATGACACACGCACCCGGACACGTGCATCAGCCCCTCATGACACACGCACCCGGACACGTGCATCAGCCCCTCATGACACACGCACCCGGACACGTGCATCAGCCCCTCATGACACACGCACCCGGACACGTGCATCAGCCCCTCATGACACACGCACCCGGACACGTGCATCAGCCCTCATGACACACGCACCCGGACACGTGCATCAGCCCCTCATGACACACGCACCCGGACACGTGCATCAGCCCCTCATGACACGCACCCGGACACGTGCACCAGCCCCTCATGACACACGCACCCGGACACGTGCACCAGCCCCTCATGACACACGCACCCGGACACGTGCATCAGCCCTTCATGACACACGCACCCGGTCACGTGCATCAACCCCAGTCTTTACATCTGATAATTTTTTTTTTTTTAAGATTGCTTCAATTTTATTTCTATCATATATTATACATTCTTCATATACATTATACATCCTTCGTATATATTATACATCCTTCGTATACATTATACATCCTTCGTAAATCCAACTACCGATACATCCAATCTTAATTATTTAATGTGTTTTGTCTTCCTAAAAAACCCTGATATTCTGGTCTCCCTTCCCGTAATTTATTCACATCTTATTGATCCTAATCTTCGTCTACTTCCAGTTTTCCTTTCTTGTATAAAGCATTTTAAACTCTTCCCTCACTTTACGATGCTTCTCATCAATCCTGCAACAGCAATCAGTCAATTGCAAACTGCATCTCTAACGACAACGTTCATATCATATTCTTCAACATTTGAAGCAAAGTTACACCTGCAGACTAAATAACCTGATAAAAAAAAAGTCAATTTTATTATGAAAAAAACAACATGGCACACTAATTTAACCTTTCCCATAGACGCGAGGCCTTGAGAAGGCTCCAACTATTGCCCACTGATCGGTAGGAAACGTTGGGCCATTAATAAAATAGATGATTGAGACACTTCTGCAACACTTGGGTATCTTTATTGTATAAACGTTTCGCTAAGTGGCTTCCTCAGTCCGGTACTGTGATAAATGGTGGACAAGAAGGAATACGAGGTAATCAGTCCCTCAGCCTTGAGTCGTTGTATTCAGTCCTTCTCGTCTTCCAACATTCTTCTCTGTATTGGACTGACGAAGCCACTGTGTGGCGAAACGTTTCCACAATTTATCATTAATAAAGTATTCTTTCTTCCTCTCTTTCACTGTCCCGTCCCTGTCTTCCCCCCCCCCTCACCTATATACACTGGCTCCCTCACCCTCGTGTGTTAGTGTGACTTGTAAATGGTCCAAATCGGACCAAAACATCGTCATAAGCGTCTCCCTCCTATGCGTATTGCTCCAGTCACGGTGTCCCTAATCCGCTAGAGCCACACTTACACTTGGTATGTTATGCATGGCACGTTTATTTGGTATTTCCGGTATTGCTGCAGTATTTTGTTCTTCAGAGTGTTAATGAACCTCTCTGGTTACGTGGTGAAGTTAATAACAATCTTCCGACAATAAAATGATCTTATACGGACATTCCACTCATTTTCCTGGCGTCCACTTCTGAGGCTCGGTGCTTATGGCACTTTCCTCGACCCACTTAAATTAATTAAGGAAATTGCCTAATTAATTTGCAAATGAAGCGACGTAAAAGTGTTTCAAAGTTTTATCTGAAGGATGTTTTGTGTCGGTATGATGCTCGTGTCTACACTAGTGTCTACACTAGTGTCTACACTAGTGTCTACACTAGTGTCTACACTAGTGTCTACACTAGTGTCTTCACCGAATATTTTGATGAAGACAAGCCTCTAGGGAAGAAAATCTAATTAGTAAACACATGAATAACATGCTCGAATAAAATAATTAAATTAATAAGTAAATAAATAAATAAATATATATATATATATATATATATATATATATATATATATATATATATATATATATATATATATATATATATAGAGAGAGAGAGAGAGAGAGAGAGAGAGAGAGAGAGAGAGAGAGAGAGAGAGTGAGTGAAATAGTGTGTATGAGTGGGTGTGTGTGTGTGTCCCTTTGAACAGGCACATACACACCAAAAATATCATATACAAACACACACACACACACATGCACACAAAGAAACTAAACACCCACACACAAATACACATATATACACATACAAAAAAAAACACACACACAGTTTTTGTCATGCGTTATTTGCACTGCAAAGAGAAAGACTGGGAGAACTGGGAGCCACAAGAGGGACCTGAAACCTCTAAGGCTAAGTTAGGGACGACAAGGATACGAACCAGCAAGACTAAACCTAATATTTACCACAAGTAGATCTGACATAGGTAAAATACAATGAGAGTTCCCAGAGCCCTGGCGATCATGCAGAACTGAGCCTCGAGTAGCTTGAGGAGGTAAACGAGAAGCCAGACTTCATAAGAGAGGACTTCAAAGGCATGTGGAATTCTTGAACGTAGTGCAGTGGGAAAAGTAACAGGAAAGTCAGTAGATGCAATTTTGGAATATCTAGCTGAAAAGAACCAGAAGAGAAGGAAAGAACTTCATACCTAGAAAAGTGAAGTGGAAACAAGAAAGACTAAGAGAACTCTTAGTTCCAAGATGCCCAAAGGCAAAAAAAAAAAAAAAAAAAAAAAAAAAAACATGTGATCTTCGATAAAAATAGAAAGTAAAGGACAGACGAGAATAGAGCAGAGAAATTGAGAATAACATTGCGCCAAAGGCCAAGTCTGAGTCAGAAAACTATTGCAAAGAAACATGGACAGTGAAAGAACACGTAACTTGACTGAAGGAAAAAAATGACATGAAAGTGTGCACGGTACTGAGAGGTATAGTGACAACGACAGTGTGAGGATAAATATACATGCATACACACACACGAAAGTGTATACACACACACAATATATATATATATATATATATATATATATATATATATTTTTTTTTTTCTTTTTTCTTTTTCTTTTATATATATATATATATATATATATGTATATATATATATATATATATATATATATATATATATATATATATATATATATATATATATATATAAAGCAAGATTATATGTTTGTACTGGCACTATTATTAAAGTGTTATGCCCAGGCGTCAGTCTCGTGTATCACAACCTCTGCCGCTGGTCTGATCAGCCACGAGAGATGTATCCCAAAGGTGTGGCATTACGTAATATCCAATTGAGTCCACATTTCCAAGAGTAACCTGACTATCGAATGTATTGCGGAGATTACCACTGACCTGGGTGCGAATTACTCTGTTAAAATTAAATTAACCTTTAGTCATATTCCAATTTTCAAACTACACAATTTGCTTCTTTATATAATTACATTAAAACACTTGTTTTCAATAAAGAAAATCTAGATTGTGTTTGTATTCTCATTGTTGTTCTTAAACTCCGTTTCTATTTCCCAGACACACGATTATTCAAATATTTTCCTTATTTCAACCGCGTAGGAGATGAAACTGTAGTAATAATGGTCAGAAACCATTGGAAATTTGAGGAAACTGGTGCTTTCAGGGGTTATGAAGGTACTGTAATGTCTAGGGAGTCCAAAGTAATAATGGTAGTGTAATCCACCACCAAACAAGAGTGGAAGGGGAATTAGCAGAATACCTGGAGTATACCTGGAGAGGATTCCGGGGGTCAACGCCCCCCCCCCCGGCCGGGTCTGTGACCAGGCCTCATGAAAAGATTTATGTCAACAGCATTTGGTGTTCCCAGGCGGTCATCCATCCAAGTACTAACCAAACCCAACGTTGCTTAACGAGAAGCGGTGCGTTCAACGTGGTATGGCCGTTGAATAACTGAATTTAAATTAATGGTTTAGAAAACCAACAAATTGATAAATGAGATACTTGTGTGACATTTGCATATCTTTATTCTGGAAACGTTTCGTCGGCTAGTGGCTTCTTCAGTTCAATGAAGAGAACAGTGGAAGATGAGGAGGAGTTTGAGGTAATCAGTCCCTCAGCCTGGAGTCGATGTTTTCAGTCCATCAAGATTAATGGACTGAACACATCGACTCCAGGCTGAGGGACTGATTACCTCAAACTCCTCATCGTCCACCGGTCTTCTCCGTATTGGACTGAAGAAGCCACTGGCTGGCGAAACGTTTCCACACTAATAATTTCCAAATATTGCAAATTTATCAAATTCGTTAAATGAAATGGAAGCCACACCTGATAAAGCACTTGAATAAGCTCCAGCAGACCCAGAGGCTGCAGCAGAGCAGACCCAGAGGTTGCAGCAGAGCAGACCCAGAGCTAAGAGCAGCGCAGTATGAGAGGCTGAAGAAACTGAAACTGACCATGGCGGAGACAAGGGCAAGGCGTAGACATGATCACGACATACAAAATCTTCATAGTGGTCATTAGTGTTCAACTCTAGCAACATCATCGGTAGGAATGTCAGGGGAAAGAGACGAGAGAGGATATACAGAATACAAACTCTGGAGAAAAGAGGCTTTACACTTCAGAAAGGTAAAAACATCAGCCGAATAACTGTGACAGCGTGAGTGTGCCAGGCATAGTTAACATCATTCACATATCTCAACACAGGAGCCTTCAACGGTTAATTTATTTTTATTATGCACGCCATACCCATCCTGTGGGCGGTAGTCTCAAGATTACAGAGGTACATAATGGGTCCAAGGACTGTACCTCAACTTTACAGAGGGACATAATGGGTCCAGGGACTGTACCTCAACATTACAGAGGCACATAATGGGTCCAGGGACTGTACCTCAACATTACAGAGGCACATAATGGGTCCAGGGACTGTACCTCAACATTACAGAGGCACATAATGGGTCCAGGGACTGTACCTCAACATTACAGAGGCACATAATGGGTCCAGGGACTGTACCTCAACATTACAGAGGCACATAATGGGTCCAGGGACTGTACCTCAACATTACAGAGGCACATAATGGGTCCAGGGACTGTACCTCAACTTTACAGAGGCACATAATGGGTCCAGGGACTGTACCTCAACATTACAGAGGCACATAATGGGTCCAGGAACTGTACCTCAACATTACAGAGGCACATAATGGGTCCAGGGACTGGGCCGCAAAGTTCTGATAACTAAGTTCCAGTGGTAATGAACTATTTACATGTTTATATCTGGCTACTATCGTAAGGAGTTATTTATGCAACAACGACAAAGTCCTTCAGAAACCTACGTAATTATATGATGTATGCTAGAACCATCACAGAGTATGCTAGAACCATCACAGAGTATGCTGGAACCATCACAGAGTATGCTAGAACCATGGAAAAAAACACATAAGCAGTATAATGTGATCCTTTATTGACAACGTTTCGCCCACGCAGTGGCTTTATCGTCACAGACAGATCTACCTGGAAAATGAGCAACATGGAGATATATAGGGTACAGTCAGGTGGAGAATGCTGGGTCAGGTGGAGAAAGCTGCATATGAGTCTTAAAGTAGTGGATAGTTAAACATAGTGTGACTTAAAGGACCTGCAGTGTACCATTCTTGAGTTCTAGGTGGGATAGCTTGAAGAAGTTTCTTGGCAATGGGCAGCTATTTGTAGAGCTTGTTCTGGTTGGAAGTTGTTGGATATACAGATGAATGATGATTCTAGGATTCTTCGGTATTGCGTGTTGTCTTCTCTGGCGATGAGTCTTGCGTTTCTGTAGTTGATTGAATGGTTGTGTAAATTTCGGTGTTGAACACAGGCATTTCTTGAGTCGTCAGATCTGCCTGCGTACTGGTGTTCTGAAATGCGTGTTTGTAGGTCTCTGGATGTTTCGCCACGTATAATTTGCTGCAGCCATTACAAGGGATTGTGTATACCCCTGCCGTGGATTGAAGCTTTTCCTGTCTGTTACTGGTAATGTCAGGAAAAGCTTCAATCCACGGCAGGTATACACAATCCTTGTAATGGCTGCAGCAAATTATACGTTGGCGAAACATCCAGAGACCTACAAACACGCATTTCAGAACACCAGTAGCAGGCGATCTGACGACTCAAGAAATGCCTGTGTTCAACACCGAATTACACAACCATTTAATCAACTACAGAAACGCAAGACTCATCGCCAGAGAAGACAACACGCAATACCGAAGAATCTAGAATCATCATTCATCTGTATATCCAACAACTTCAACCAGACAACGGCTTCTACAACATAGCTGAACCTATTGCCAAGAAACTTCTTCAACGCTATCCCACCTAGAACTCAAGAATGGCACTGCAGGTCCTTAAGTCACACTATGTTTTTAACTATCACACTACTTTTAAGACTCATATGCAGCTTCTCCACCTGACCCAGCATTCTCCACCTGACTGTACCCTATATATCTCCATGTTGCTCATTTTCCAGGTAGATCTGTCTGTGACTCGATAAAGCACTGCGTGGGCGAAACGTTGTCAATAAAGGATCACATTATACTGCTTATGTGTTTATTTTTCCATTGTGTCGGTATTTTATACCATTTATTTCCATGCTAGAACCATCACAGAGTATGCTGGAACCATCACAGAGTATGCTGGAACCATCACAGAGTATGCTGGAACCATCACAGAGTATGCTGGAACCATCACAGAGTATCCTGGAACCATCACAGAGTATGCTGGAACCATCACAGAGTATGCTGGAACCATCACAGAGTATGCTGGAACCATCACAGAGTATGCTGAAACCATCACAGAGTATGCTAGAACCATCACAGAGTATGCTAGAACCATCACAGAGTATGCTGGAACCATCACAGAGTATGCTGGAACCATCACAGAGTATCCTGGAACCATCACAGAGTATGCTGGAACCATCACAGAGTATGCTGGAACCATCACAGAGTATGCTGGAACCATCACAGAGTATGCTAGAACCATCACAGAGAATGGTGGAACCATCACAGAGTATGCTGGAACCATCACAGAGTATGCTGGAACCATCACAGAGTATGCTAGAACCATCACAGAGTATGCTGGAACCATCACAGAGTATGCTGGAACCATCACAGAGTATGCTAGAACCATCACAGAGTATGCTGGAACCATCACAGAGTATGCTGGAACTATCACAGAGTATACTGGAACCATCACAGAGTATGCTGGAACCATCACAGAGTATGCTGGAACCATCACAGAGTATGCTGGAACCATCACAGAGTATGCTGGAACCATCACAGAGTATGCTAGAACCATCACAGAGTATGCTAGAATTATCACAGAGTATGCTAGAACCATCACAGAGTATGCTGGAACCATCACAGAGTATGCTGGAACCATCACAGAGTATGCTGGAACTATCACAGAGTATACTGGAACCATCACAGAGTATGCTGGAACCATCACAGAGTATGCTGGAACCATCACAGAGTATGCTAGAACCATCACAGAGTATGCTGGAACCATCACACAGTATGCTGGAACCATCACAGAGTATACTGCTTCAGCATGGCACTCTCACCTGAGGCAATTATGATGCTGGAAATAGTGTATAATCTTTCATGAATAATTGAGAAGCAGAAACAAGTGAGAGTATATTAGCCTTTGGACGCAGCAGTTATGAGTACAAGTTGGGCACAATTAACCGAGTACAGCTATACTTGAGTACACACACTTCCAGCCCTTCCCACTCACAATGACATTATCATGAAGACCCTTTCCTTAAAATAAGTGAAAAATGATTTTGTGCTGTGGTAATTATCCAGGAAGAAGTAGAAAAACGGCTTAGCATAATGGTGAAGGCAGGCAGCGTATTTGCATATAACCTCACAGGAAATATGTACGAGACTCTCCACGGGCTGAGCGTGGTGGAGTGTCGTCCGGGTTTTTATCCAAGGTTAATGAAGACCGGTGTTAAATGCAGGCCACGGGTGCTTGCACTGGTGAATTGTTCTTGTTCTTTGTCGTTGTTGTCGTTGCTGTTGCTGCCATTGTTGCTGTTGTTGTTGTAACTATTGGTGCAGCTGTTAGTATTGTTATTGTTGCAACTACTGTTATTTTTGGAGCAATTGTTGTTGCTGGTAACTCCGGTTATCGATGGTGGTGACGGTAGGGGTGGTATGTTGTTAATATTGTTTTGTTATTGTTGTTGTAGCTTTGAAAACTATGGAACACACCATGAACGGTGTGGGAACGAAAAAAAAAATAATCTAGAAAGGGGGGAAAAAATGAATTCGCGAGAAAATTCATTTGCTTAAGTGAAATTAAATAGGCACGAGTGGTAAATAATATTGCCTGATAAATTAGGAGAGGTGGTTAATGGCTCACGCAAAGTCTCCTGAGTAGCGTGGTTAATTCAAGGAGCGGCGAAACCTAATCTGCCTGAGTATACCTTCTAATTTTATGGTACCACTACTCTCCTGTCTCCTTCCTTCAGGTACCCCCCGCCTCTCTCTCTCTCTTTGTATATATATATATATATATATTGTGACCACGAACAAGTAGCATTGATCAATAACAACACTGCGACTAGCCAAGGATTCAAACCCATGATGCTTTGGCCTGCCTCATGGTGAGCGAGAACCCATGACACTCTAACCCACTGCTCGTGGATGCTAGTACACCAAACTGGGAGAATGAAATTAGCTCAGAGGCACCCACACCACCGTATGTCCTCGGACCAAGGGTAACACACCTAGCTTGACTGGGTGCTTGGTTCTTGTAGTATTGTGTGGTCCTGTGGGTTAGAGCGTCATGGGTTTTTGCTCATCATGAGGCGTGCCAAAGCAGCATGGGTTCGAATCCTTGGCTAGTCGCAGTGTTGTTATTCATATATATATAGTATTCAGTAAATTCTACTCATTTCATAGAGTTTTATGATTTCAATATCGTCGATTTTTTTTCTTGGCAGATTTTCCGTTCGGTCTGCCAGATTAGAAATAATTCCGATTTGATGCATAAGAATATTGATGTGTAATGACATATCTATATATATATATATATATATATATATTTACAGTGGTACCTCGGTTAACGATATTTTTTGTTCAAGAATGCTGTTTAAGTGCCATTACCAAACGAATTTATCCCTATAAGGAATAATGTAAAATAGACTAGTCCTTTTAGACCCCCAAAAATACACTTACAAAAGCATTTAAAAAAATAAACTTACATAAAAGGGCGAGTTTGGAGACCATCGTAAACCGACGTACCACTGTATGTATATATATATATACTGTCTTCCACTATCATCTGTCGAAACTATACAAATAGGAGGGAAAAAAAGGCTATGGTACCTATTTCTGAACACAGCCTAGATGTAGTAATGAAGGTAGACCTACCGACAATACGATAGGTTAAACGACACATGGACATTTCAATGTAACGACGTTTCGTTCTTCTTGTACCTAACAGCCTAGATGTAGTTTGACCTTATAATCTATACATTTTTTATGTACTCTCATATATTTCTATGTACTCTCCTGTATTTCCATGTACTCTCCCTAATACGTATCACTGAACAATATATACGATAAGGGGACGTCCATTTAGATTTATACCATTTTCAAATATTTTTTTTTATATTGCTGTGCAACTAATTTTTAGAGATTTACATCACAAACAACTGTTTTTCCCGAGGAACACACAGGTTAGAGTTAACCTGCGCTGTGTCATGTTAGGGGCAAACACAAACCATATGATCGCATTAATCTTGGTGGGGCAATTTGTTATTCAATTTTAATATAGAGATGTGAAGTCAATTATATTATCACTCTCATAATCCAAATGGTGGCAGGGAGGTCATGTGTTTTTTCCCCCCTACCATGTTTGATCACATTCATATATATATTTCATACATTTCAACAGATCTATAGAAACCAGAGCTTTCCCAGACATACTAACAAGGGTTACGTTAATCCATAGACTCGACAGAAATCATCAACTCAAATTTCTAACTTGGAATTAAGATGTAAACAGAGGTGAAAAAAATATTACCTATACAAATGTACTTCTGTCAGTTTGGTTTCAGGCCAGGAAAATGTACGGTGTAAAATGTGGCTATTTATTGAGCTTAAAATGATGGTCACCAGAATGATGTAAGGTTGGTCACCAGAAGGATGTAAGGTTGGTCACCAGAAGGATGTAAGGTTGGTCACCAGAAGGATGTAAGGTTGGTCACCAGAAGGATGTAAGGTTGGTCACCAGAAGGATGTAAGGTTGGTCACCAGTAGGATGTAAGGTTGGTCACCAGAAGGATGTAAGGTTGGTCATCAGAAGGATGTAAGGTTGGTCACTAGAAGGATGTAAGGTTGGTCACCAGAAGGATGTAAGGTTGGTCATCAGAAGGATGTAAGGTTGGTCACCAGAAGGATGTGAGGTTGGTCATCAGAAGGATGTGAGGTTGGTCACCAGAAGGATGTGAGGTTGGTCATCAGAAGGATGTAAGGTTGGTCACCAGAAGGATGTAAGGTTGGTCATCAGAAGGATGTAAGGTTGGTCACCAGAAGGATGTAAGGTTGGTCATCAGAAGGATGTAAGGTTGGTCACCAGAAGGATGTAAGGTTGGTCATCAGAAGGATGTAAGGTTGGTCACCAGAAGGATGTAAGGTTGGTCACTAGAAGGATGTAAGGTTGGTCACCAGAAGGATGTAAGGTTGGTCACCAGAAGGATGTAAGGTTGGTCACCAGAAGGATGTAAGGTTGGTCACCAGAAGGATGTAAGGTTGGTCACCAGAAGGATGAAGGTTGGTCACCAGAAGGATGAGGTTGGTCACCAGAAGATGATGTCAAGAGATGTAGGTGCACCAGAAGGATGTAAGGTTGGTCACCAGAAGGATGTAAGGTTGGTCACCAGAAGGATGTAAGGTTGGTCACCAGAAGATGTAGGTTGGTCACACAACAGCACATCCTCAGTCACCACACAACTCACCACATCAAAACACCACTCACCAACATCACCACTCACCAACATCACCACTTCACCAACATCACCACTCACCAACATCACCACTCTACCAACATCACCACTCTCCAACATCACCCCCACATCACCACTCCCTACCAACATCACCACTTCACCAACATCACCACTCACCAACATCACCACTCTCACCAACATCACCACTCTCACCAACATCACCACTCTCACCAACATCACCACTCTCACCAACATCACCACTTTCACCAACATCACACTCACCAACATACCACTCTCAACATCACCACTCTACCAACATCAACACTCTCACCAACATCACCACTCTCACCAACATCACCACTCTCACCAACATCACCACTCTCACCAACATCACCACTCTTACCAACATCACCACTCTCACCAACATCACCACCACAACCCTCCTATCAACAATCACATCACTACCACCACTCTCACCAACATCACCACCCTCACCAACATCACCACCCTCACCAACATCACCACTCTCACCAACATCACCACCCTCACCAACATCACCACTCTCACCAACATCACCACTCTCACCAACATCACCACTCTCACCAACATCACCACTCTCACCAACATCACCACTCTCACCAACATCACCACTCTCACCAACATCACCACTCTCACCAACATCACCACTCTCACCAACATCACCACTCTCACCAACATCACCACTCACCAACATCACCACTCTCACCAACATCACCACTCTCACCAACATCACCACTCTCACCAACATCACCACTCTCACCAACATCACCACTCTCACCAACATCACTACTATCACCAACATCACCACTCTCACCAACATCACCACCCTCACCAACACCATGACCACAGTAATGCCATAAAATGTATTTTAAAGCAAACAAAAAAAAAAAAAAGACTATTTTCTTTTGTCGGGTTTGTTTTTCTTTTTACAAGGATGAGAAATGACGAGAGATTTCGTCTTCAGCGATAACACTTGTAGTGAGTACTAGTTGTTTCATCGAGTACTAACTCTTGTAGGGAACAATCATTCATGCACAATACCGTGACTGGAACAAACAACCCGGGTATAGGAGAGAGCAAGGCTTACGACGACGTTTCGGTCCGTCTTGGACTGTTTACAAAGTCACACTGACTCTTGTTGTGAAAAATAATTCTTATAGTGAGTGCTAACTCTCGTAGTACACACCAACTCTTGTAGCCAGCACCGACTTTTCAGGTGAGCACTACTGAAGTGAGCACTAATTTATTTGTGGTTCTAAAAATTTACTCAAGACTCCTGTGAACTTGACAACGTCTGTCCCCGAGTCTATGTTCAGTTTCTCTTCTTCCGTCTCTTTCCAGTTTCCATAACATCACTTTTTCTGAGGTTGAATTCCAAGAGCTACATGTCTGACCAGTCTTGCGGTTGGTCCATTTGCAGTATTTCCTCTCCCTCATCAGTTTCCTGCATGTTTCCCAGTCATCTGTTGTTTGATTTGCTCTATATTTCTTCCTCTCTTGCTCCACGCTTGTTCAAAATTTTCATTTGCCTCTTGGCCCTTAGATTCTACCACCTCCTTCCTGTACAATTTTCCTATCCACTTTCGTTCCCATTGCTCTTCTCAGAAAATTTCTCGTTCCAACATAATCTCCCCTTTCGGTATAACCCATTTTCTGTCCCTCATTTCTTCAATTTCCCTCTCCATCCCCATTTCCACCAGGCACTCAAAACTTGTTATTATATGATCGCCAGCACCGACTGGTTCTCCAGAGGCAATTTCAGCCACGTCGTAATCATTTTGCCTGAAAATAAGGTTGAGATTTTCTAGCTCATCTCCTCGCATCATTCTTCCTGTTTCTTTCACATGTTAGCTCAAAGTTTTCCATTTCTGCTTTCACAGGTTTTGCTTTCTGCACCTCCTTCGGGGGTACCAATTTTCCCGGCCAGACTTCGTATGGTTGAAGTCTCCCGGCACTACGAGATTAACTTTGCTTCTCGCTCTCTATGCAATGTCTCCATTCTGTCGGGTAACCGATACAATGATGAACTAGACATTTATGCAACACTTGAGTATCTTTACTAAGGAGACGTTTCGCCACACAGTGTCTTCCTCAGTCCAATACAGAGAAGGATTGAAATTCAGAAGGAGATTGAGGCAATCAGTCCCTCAGCCTTCTTCTCTGTATAGGACTGATGAAGCCACTGTGTAGCAAAACGTTTCGACAATAAAGATACCCAAGTATTGTACATGTCTCTAATTTATCATCAATGTATCATTATCCTGGCTTCGTAAACACTCTCCGTCAGTGGTCTTGTCCATCACCCTACCTGTGTTCCCACTTACGTTGTCATCATGTCTCCCCCTGGTTCTATTGTAATGTCGCTACCAGCTGCCTCTCCTCATAGCTCATTCCTCCATGCTCTGGGACCAGGCTCGTTAAATACCTCCTATTGTCTTCCTTTAACGCAAACCCCAATGAGAGCTTTGTGCCCCATATTCTTCCCTCGTAAGCTTTCCATCACTATACTTAATTTCTCCGAGTCTCTTACCAATCCATTCTTATTTTCCTTCCTGATTTCCGAACACAAGTTGGTTGCTCACTTTCGTTGCTTTCTCTGTCTCTGGTCCAGCTCATTGATTACTTAGCCTTCATACTTTCCCCCTAAGTAATCTTGCTTTATTTTAAAGCTCCTTAACTCACTCTCTCTCTCCCATTCTCGTTCTTCTACCTTTTTCTTTAATTTGACATAATAAATTTCTCCTCAAGCTTCCTCTCTGGTTCGTCACTTATCCCTTTGTATTTTTATTCTTTTATCTGTCTCTTCCTACATCTTTGCTCGGGTCTCAAACACAAATTATCCTTTGACACCATTTATTTCTCTGGATGATTTTGCTGTACTGCCTTCACCCTTTCTAATCACTTTTTGTTATTCATGAGGTAACGCAGTGTTGGACTAGACCGGATTTAAGTTGAGGAGGGACTGGTATGTGTGGGGTATGTGTGGGGTATGTGTGGGGTATGAGTGGTTTAAAAGTTTTAAATTGGATAACTGAGGGATATCTGAAGGATATTTCCGGGGTCAGTGCCCCTGCAGCCCGGTCTTAGACCAGGGCTACTTGTGGATCAAGTCTTGATCTACCAGGCTGTTACTGCTGGCCATATGCAGTCGTGTACGACCCACAGACCGGCAGGTCAGGAATTGACTGGAGGAACTTGTCAAGATCCTTCTTGAAAACCGCCTTAAGTATGTTTACAATTCCTCTTATGCACGGAGGGAGGGCACTGAAGAGTCGGGGACCTCTGACGCTCATCGAGGTCTCTCTTACTGAATTTTTCGCCCCCCTGCTTTTTTAATGGGTGTATATTTCGGTTCATCTGCCAAGACTTGTCAGACATAGTAATTACGGTGTTCAGTTTTGGAACCAATACTTCCAGGATTTTCCGTGTGTAAATTATGACGTTCTTTTCTCGTCTACATTCCAAGGAGTACAGTTGAAAGGACTTTCAAGTTTTCCAAGTAATTTAGATGACTGATTGAATGTATACGGGCAGTCAAAATTCTGTTTTGCGGCTCAGTAATCCTAAAGGCATTGAAGGGGTTCATTTGTATACAGCAGTGCTCTAGCCAGGAGAGAACTAATGACTTGAAGAGTATCATTGGCTCAGCATCTCTTATATTGAAAGTCCTAGTTATCCAACCGATGAATTACCTTACAGTAGCAATGGCAAGATTGTTGTGACTCTATGAATGCGAGATCACAATCACTCTCTAGTCTCGCACATGAAACTTTTTCCTCTAATGAATGATCTGAGTTTGTCCTGTACCCAGTTACAATCTTTATATCCTCCATGGTAGAACAAAACTGACCTCGTTAAACATTATATTGTTCTCACACCCACTGGATGATATTGCTGTCATCGACGGACGATATTCTCATAGATATTCTGATGTCATCAGCAGAGGATATTACGGTGCTATGATTTATGTCCTTATCGATGCCGTATATAAGAATGAGAAACGGAAGTGGGCGAGTGTTCTTTGAGGAACAGAGATTTTCCCTGTGACAGCCTCCGTATTCACTCTTGTTATGACTACTCTCCGGGTATTATTTGTTAAAAAGTTAAATATCCATCTGCTCACTTTTCTAGTTTATTTGCACGAATTATGTGTACTGTCACACCATGGTTATACTTGCCGAATGCTTATATATATATATATATATATATTTATATATATATATATTATATTAATATTATAGGAGTGATAATAATATATATAATTTTTTTTCAACAATCTCTCCACAGCATACGAAACCATACTTTCATCATCATTCAACACTTTCACCACACTCATACATAATCACTGTCTTTGCAGAGGCGCTCAGATACGACAGCTGAGAAAAGTCCCTCCCAGCTGTCACTATCTCAGACCCCTCCTTTATATATATATATATATATATATATATATATATATATATATATATATATATATATATCATTTACCAAGCTGCGGCAGGCTAGGGTTCGACCCACGACACACTGTCCCGCCTCAAGAGACAAGACATTCATACCTGGAGAGGGTGTCGGGGGTCAACGCCCCCGCGGCCCGGTCTGTGACCAGGCCTCATGGTGGATCAGGGCCTGATCAACCAGGCTGTTACTGTTGACCGCACGCAACCCGACATACGAACCACTTAAAGTCAGATACTGACTTTAGGTGCTTGTCCAGCGCCTTCTTGAAGACAGCCAGGGGTCTATTGGTAATCCCCCTTATGTATGCTTGGACCCCTCACACTTATTGTGATGTCTGTTATCGTGCTAGTGGCACCCCTGCTTTTCATTGGGGGAATGTTGCATCGTCTGCCGAGTCTTTTGCTTTCATAGGGAGTGATTTTCGTGTGCAAGTTTGGTACTAATCCCTCTAGAATTTTCCAAGTGTATATAATAATGAATCTCTCCCGCCTGCGTTCTAGGGATTACAGGTTGAGTAACTTCAAGAGTTCCCAGTAATTCAGGTGTTTTATCGCAGTTGTGTGTGACGTGAAGGTTCTCTGTACATTTTCTAGGTCAGCGATTTAACCTGCCTTGAAAGGTGCTGTTAGTGTGCAGCAATATTCCAACCTAGATAGAACAAGCTACCTGAAGAGTGTCATCATAGGCTTGGCATACCTAGTTTTGAAGGTTCTCATTATCCATCCTGTCATTTTTTTAGCAGATGCGATTGATACAATGTTGAGGTCTTTGAAGGTAAGATCCTCTCACATTATCACTCCCAGGTCTTTTACATTAGTTTTTCGCTCTATTATGTGGTTGAAATTTGTTTTATACTCCGATATAGTTTTAATTTCCTCACGTTTTCCATATCGGAGTAATTGAAATTTCTCATAATTGAACTTCATATTGTTTTCTGCGGCCCATTTAAAGATTTGGTTGATGTCCACCTGGAGTCTTGCAGTGTCTTCAGTGGAGGACACTGTCATGCAGATCTGGGTGTCATCTACAAAGGAAGACACGGCGCTGTGGCTTACATCCCTCTCTATGTCAGATATGAGGATGAGGAACAGGATGGGAGCGAGTACTGTGCCTTGTGGAACAGACCTATTCACCGTAACCGCCTCAGACTTTACTGTTTACTACTACTCTTTGTGTTTTATTTGTTAGGAAATTATAGATCCATCTAACAACTTTTCCTGTTATTCCTTCATCACACATTTTGTGCGCTATTACACCATGGTCACACCTGTGTGTGTATACTATATCTGCGTTTTGTCTTCTAGAGCATCCAGGACCTTGTCATAGTGGTCCAGTAGCTGGGACAGACAGGAGCGACCTGCTCTAAAGCCATGCTGCCCTGGGTTGTATAACTGAGGGGTATCTAGATGGGTGGCGATCTTGCTTCTTAGAACCCTTTCAAATATTTTTTTATGAAATGGGATGTTAGTGCTATCGGTCTGTAGTTCTTTGCTATTGCTTTACTGCCACCTTTGTGGAGTGGGGCTATGTCTATTATTTTCAGCAGCTGTGGGATGACCCTGTGTCCATGCTCCCTCTCCATAGGATGTTAAAAGCAGTTTTTGATGAACACGGAGTTCCACGAGTCTGGGCCTGGGGCAGAGTGCATGGGCATGTCATTTATTGTCTTTTCGAAGTCATTTGGCGTCAGAATAATATCAAATAGGTTTAAGTCTACCAAATTCTGTGTATCGCTCATAAAAAATTCCTTTATTCCTTCGACTCTGAGTCTGGTTAGACTGAGAGTCAGGAGCTATGCAGTGCTGTAACAGGTAGGTAGGTAGAACGAGTCTCTCAGAGGTAGGACTGTGTACCTGTCACATGGGTCGTCCCGTGGTGGTTACAGGGGTCGAGTCACAGCTCTTGGCCCCGCCTTTTCACTGGTAGCTACTAGGTCCCTCTTCCTGCTCCATGAGCTTTATCATACATCTTCTTAAAGCTATGTATGTATCCTGCCTCCACTATATTACTTCCCGGCTATTCCACTTCCTGACAACTCTCACCTAATTGTACTCACCTAATTGAGGTTGCAGGGGTCGAGACTTAGATCCTGGCCCCGCCACTTCACTGACCGCTACTAGGTCCTTTCTCTTCCTGCTCCATGAGCTTTATCATACCTCGTCTTAAAGCTATGTATGGTTCCTGCCTCCACTACATCACTTGCTAGACTATTGCACTTCCTGACAACTCTATGACTGAAGAAATACTTCCTAACATCCTTTTGACTCGCCTGAGTATTCAGTTTCCAATTGTGACTCTTTATTTCTGTCCCCCCTCTCTGGAACATCCTGTCTCTGTCCACCTTAACTATTCCACTCAGTATTTTGTATGTCGTTATCATGTCTCCCCTAACCCTCCTGTTCTCCAGTGTCGTCAGGCCGATTTCCCTTAACCTTTCTTCGTAGGACATTCCCCTTAGCTCCGGAACTAACCTTGTTGCAAACCTTTGCACTTTCTCTAATTTCTTGACGTGCTTGACCAGGTGTGGGTTCCAAACTGGTGCTGCATACTCCAATATGGGTCTGACGTACATGATGTACAGAGTCTTGAACGATTCCTTACTGAGGTATCGGAACTCTATTCTTCTGTTTGCCAGGAGCCCATATGCTGCACCAGTTATCTGGTTGATGTGTGCTTCCGGAGACGTGCTCGGTGTTATACTCACCCCAAGATCTTTCTCCTTGAGTGAGGTTTGCAGTCTTTGGCCACCTAGCCTATACTCTGTCTGCGGTCTTCTTTGCCCTTCCCCGATCTTCATGACTTTGCATTTGGCGGGGTTAAATTCGAGAAGCCAGTTGCTGGATCACGTGTCCAGCCAGTCCAGGTCTATTTGTAGTCCTGCCTGATCCTCATCTGATTTAATTCTCCTCATTAACTCACATCATCTGCGAACAGGGACACTTCTGAGTCTATCCCTTCCATCATGTCATTCACATATACCAAAAATAGCACTGGTCCTAGGACTGACCCCTGTGGGACCACGCTCGTCACAGGCGCCCACTGTGATACCTCATCACGTACCATGACTCGTTGTTGCCTCCCTGTCAGGTATTCTCTGATCCATTGCAGTGCCCTTCCTGTTATACAAACCTGATCCTCTAGCTTCTACACTAATCTCTTGTGAGGAACTGTATCGAAGGCCTTCTTGCAGTCCAAGAAAATGCAGTCAACCCTCCCTCCTCCCTCGTCCCTTACTTCTGTTACCTTGTCATAAAACTCCAGGGGTTTTGTGACACAGGATTTGCCTTCCCTGAATCCGTGCTGGTTGTCATTTATAATCTTGTTCCGTTCCAGGTGCTCCACCACTCTCCTCCTGATAATCTTCTCCATGACTTTGCATACTATACACGTCAGTGACACTGGTCTATAGTTTAGTGCCTCGTTTCTGTTTCCTTTCTTAAAAATGGGAACTACATTTTCTGTCTTCCATACCTCAGGTAGTTGCCCAGTTTCGAGTGATGTGTTGAAGATCGTGGTTAGTGGCACACACAACGTCTCTGCTCCCTCTCTGAGGACCCACTCTGTGACTGAAGAAATACTTCCTAACATCCCTGTGATTCATCCGAGTCTTCAACTTCCAATTGTGACCCCTTGTTGCTGTGTCTCACCTCTGGAACATCCTGTCTCTGTCCACCTTGTCGATTCCTCTCAGTATTTTATATGTTGTTATTATATCCCCCCTATCTCTCATGTATTCCAGTGTCGTCAGATCGATTTCCCTTAACCTCTCCTCGTAAGACATGCCCCTTAGCTCCTTACGTGTTTCGCTTGGTGTGGGTTCCAAACTGGTGCTGCATACTCCAATATAGGCCTAACGTACACGGTGTACAGGGTCCTAAACGATTCCTTATTGAGATGTCGAAATGCTATTCTTAGGTTTGCTAGGCGCCCATATGCTGCAGCAGCTATCTGGTTGATGTGCATCTCAGGAGATGTGCTTGGTGTTATACCCACCCAAGATCTTTTTCCTTAAGTGAGGCTTGTAGTCTCTGGCCCCCTAAACTGTACTCCGTCTGCGGTCATCTTGGCCCTTCCCCAATCTTCATGACTTTGCACTTGGTGGGGTTGAACTCCAGGAACCAGTTGGTGGACCAGGCCTGCAACCTGTGTGTGTGTGTAAGTTCGTTTAAATGCAATCACCTTCAGGGGATTGCAAGTTTCACTAACCTAAACATTCAAGACTCCAGCTATGCCCTGAACTCAGAACAAGTTTGTATGCCGGAACCCTCAATGCCACGAGCTTCCAACCATTCACCTGAAAGTTTTGCAACAGGTGTAATCTGAAGAGGATTTCAACCTGAACAGCGTTGCTCTGTAAGTAATTCATTTGCTATATAAAACAATTTACCGCAGTTGTTAGCGGCGCGGAGGCCATTGCAGCCGGGACAAGTGGCACAATTGAACCCGAGTGCCTTTCCAAGTAATTGTAACGGGATGGTTGGCACCACTATAGTGGCGCTCTCGGCCAGGTAACGAGGGCCATAACCTTACCTGAGACGCCGGATTCCATGGAAAGTGGAATCTCGATTCTGAGGTAACGTGGTACCTGGTGTTCCTCTGTGTTGTCGTGGTGTTCCCTTGTGTTGTCGTGGTGTTCCCTTGTGTTGTCGTGGTGTTCCCTTGTGTTGTCGTGGTGTTCCCTTGTGTTGTCGTGGTGTTCCCTTGTGTTGTCGTGGTGTTCCCTTGTGTTGTCGTGGTGTTCCCTTGTGTTGTCGTGGTGTTCCCTTGTGTTGCCTTGGTGTTTTCTGAAGCTCGTCTATATTGTAGAGGTGTTACTTGGTGTTCTATAGTGCTGTGATGTATGCTGCTTTGTAGTGTTGTGATGGTGTTACCTGGTGTGCTGTAGTGTTGTGGTGGTGTTACCTGGTGTGCTGTAGTGTTGTGGTGGTGTTACGTGGTGTGCTGTAGTGTTGTTCTACTGTTACTTGGTGCGCTGAAGTGTTGTGGTGGTGTTACGTAGTGTGCTGTAGTGTTGTGGTGTTACTTGATGTTCTGTAGTGTTGTGGTGGTGTTACCTGGTGTTCTGTAGTGTTGTGGTGGTGTTACCTGGTGTTCTGTAGTGTTGTGGTGGTGTTACCTGGTGTTCTGTAGTGTTGTGGTGGTGTTACCTGGTGTTCTGTAGTGTTGTGGTGGTGTTACCTGGTGTTCTGTAGTGTTGTGGTGGTGTTACCTGGTGTTCTGTAGTGTTGTGGTGGTGTTACCTGGTGTTCTGTAGTGTTGTGGTGGTGTTACCTGGTGTTCTGTAGTGTTGTGGTGGTGTTACCTGGTGTTCTGTAGTGTTGTTACTTCCTGGTGTTGTGTGGTGTTAGTGTTGCTGTAGTGGTGTTACCTGTGTTCTGTAGTGTTGTGGTGGTGTTACCTGGTGGGTGTTCTGTAGTGTTGTGGTGGTGTTACCTGGTGTTCTGTAGTGTTGTGGTGGTGTTACCTGGTGCTCTGTAGTGTTGTGGTGTTACCTGGTGCTCTGTAGTGTTGATTTGGTGTTACCTGGTGTTCTGTAGTGTTGTGGTGGTGTTACCTGGTGTTCTGTAGTGTTGTGGTGGTGTTACCTGGTGTTCTGTAGTGTTGTGGTGGTGTTACCTGGTGTTCTGTAGTGTTGTGGTGTTACCTGGTGTTCTGTTGTGTTGTGGTGGTGTTACCTAGTGTTCTGTAGTGTTGTGGTGGTGTTACCTGATGTTCTGTAGTGTTGTGGTAGTGTTACCTGGTGTTCTGTAGTGTTGAGGTGGTGTTACTTGGTGTTCTGTAGTGTTGAGGTGGTGTTACTTGGTGTTCTGTAGTGTTGTGGTGGTTACCTGGTGTTCTGTAGTGTTGTGGTGGTGTTACCTGGTGTTTTGTAGTGTTGTGGTGGTGTTACCTGGTGTTCTGTAGTGTTGTGGTGGTGTTACCTGGTGTTCTGTAGTGTTGTGGTGGTGTTACCTGGTGTTCTGTAGTGTTGTGGTGGTGTTACCTGGTGGGTGTTCTGTAGTGTTGTGGTGGTGTTACCTGGTGGGTGTTCTGTAGTGTTGTGGTGGTGTTACCTGGTGGGTGTTCTGTAGTGTTGTGGTGGTGTTACCTGGTGTTCTGTAGTGTTGTGGTGGTGTTACCTGGTGTTCTGTAGTGTTGTGGTGGTGGTGTAACCTGGTGTTCTGTAGTGTTGAGGTGGTGTTACCTGGTGTTCTGTAGTGTTGTGGTGGTGTTACCTTGTGCTCTGTAGTGTTGTGGTGATGTTACCTGGTGCTCTGTAGTGTTGTGGTGGTGTTACCTGGTGTTCTGTAGTGTTGTGGTGGTGTTACCTTGTGTTCTGTGGTGTTGTGGTGGTGTTACCTGGTGCTCTGTAGTGTTGTGGTGGTGTTACCTTGTGTTCTGTAGTGTTGTGGTGGTGTTACCTGGTGTTCTGTAGTGTTGTGGTGATGTTACCTGGTGTTCTGTAGTGTTGTGGTGGTGTTACCTGGTGTTCTGTAGTGTTGTGGTGGTGTTACCTTGTGTTCTGTGGTGTTGTGGTGGTGTTACCTGGTGTTCTGTAGTGTTGTGGTGGTGTTACCTGGTGTTCTGTAGTGTTGTGGTGGTGTTACCTGGTGCTCTGTAGTGTTGTGGTGGTGTTACCTTGTGTTCTGTAGTGTTGTGGTGATGTTACCTGGTGTTCTGTAGTGTTGTGGTGATGTTACCTGGTGTTCCGTAGTGTTGTGGTGGTGTTACCTGGTGTTCTGTAGTGTTGTGGTGGTATTACTTGGTGCAAGTTATCAAAGGGACTGATACACAGGCACGATAAAAACAAAAGAAAACGTCATTGCAAACAAGCAGAAATACGAAAAAACAAAAGCTGGAAACCAAACAATAGTCCTGGACGCACAGCAATACCAGTACAAATAATAGTTATCACAAGATAAACGAAACCCCGAACAGAGGTGGTAAAGAGTAGCACCAATAATGTGAAATTTGCAGGAGTGTTCTCAAGCAGTGTTCAATAAAGTCAGAGCAATGTTGTCAGTGAAGGCTAGAACACTGACGCAACACATAACACTCAGCAAACACAAGAGATCTGAGCCGTATAGTCACATTGCATTTCATGAGTATTTATAGGATTTAGTCAGGTGGAGAATGCTGGGTCAGGTGGAGAATGCTGCATGTGACAGTCTTCAGAGTAGGGTGATGGAGTCTTAAACCTTGGGTAGCTTTAAAGAGAGATTGGATAAGTATATGGGTAGACCTTCTGCAGTGTTCCATTCTTAAGTTCTTATGTGGGATAGCGATGAAGAAGTTTATTGGCAAGGGGTTCAGCTATGTTATAGAAGCCGTTGTTCTGGTTGAAGTTGTTGGATATACAGATAAGTGATGACTCCAGGATTCTTCGATATTGAGTGTTGTCTTCTCTGGCGATAAGTCTTGCGTTTCTGTAGTTGATTAAAGAACTTAAGAATGGAGGAACACTGCAGAAGGTCTACCCATATACTTATCCAATCTCTTTTTAAAGCTACCCAAGGTTCTAGACTTTATCACCCTACTTTGAAGGTTGTCACATCCAGCATTCTCCACCTGACTAAATCTTATAAATACTCATGTATCTTTTATCCAGGTAGATCTGTTTGTGACTTGATAAAGGCCACTGCGTGGGCGAAACGTTGTTAATAAAGGATCACATTATACTGCTTGTGATTATTTTTCCACTTCCCTGAGGAACTTCACTAGTATAGTGAGGGACCCAAGGTACTTCACTAATATAGTGAGGGACCCAAGGTACTTCCCTGAAGAACTTCACCAGTATAGAGAGAGACCCAAGGTATTTCCCTGTGGAACTTCACTAGTATAGTGAGAGACCCAAGGTACTTCCCTGAGGAACTTCACTAGTATAGTGAGAGACCCAAGGTACTTCCCTGAGGAACTTCACTAGTATAGTGAGGGACCCAAGGTACTTTCCTGAGGAACTTCACTAGTATAGTGAGAGACCCAAGGTACTTCCCTGAGGAACTTCACTAGTATAGTGAGGGGTCCAAGGTACTTCCCTGAGTAACTCTTTCCAGCGATTATTACCCAAATATCTCTGCACCAAGACAGAGCGATAAGACCAGGCACAGCAAGTGGCGTCATTAGCACAGAAACAGTACACTAACAGTAACATAGCACAGAAACAGTACACTAACAGTAACATAGCACAGAAACAGTACACTAACAGTAACATAGCACAGAAACAGTACACTAACAGTAACATAGCACAGAAACAGTGCACTAACAGTAACATAGCACAGAAACAGTACACTAACAGTAACATAGCACAGAAACAGTACACTAACAGTAACATAGCACAGAAACAGTACACTAACAGTAACATAGCACAGAAACAGTGCACTAACAGTAACATAGCACAGAAAAAACAAAAAGGCACAGCACCGTGACTAGAACAGGAGAGCATAATTCTGCAGGGGCACTAGCATGCTGCTGAAAGTCCCTAAATAAAAAAAAAACTGATGTAAACACACTGTCACTATGCGTCTTTGTCTAAAAAAAAGGTGCTAGGAACGCCAGGTAAGAAGGAATCCAGCACGTAGGTAAAAGTAAAGTAAAGGTTTATTTCTTTGTAAAGGTTGCAATGTGTAATTACAATTTTGGTTTGCTAAGTACAAAGAAAACCACAGGTACACTACAGAGGACACCGCCAAGATCAGCTGTTGTGACGGCCATCTTGTGGTGCATCACGTCACCCGGTGACGTCACGGCATATACACAGAGAGACTCTCTCTTCCTCAGTTATGAGAGAGAAAACATCACAAACTTGATGCTTCACCTCATGTCTCTGTCTAATAAACATCTCACACCTCAATGTTTACAAAATGTACTTGAAGCTAGGAGGTAGAGGCAGCATAATTCACTAACTTGTGCTAATTCGTAGTAATGTGATTTGCTTATACCGTGTCCTGAGAGTATTTGCATATAGCCGGCCCACACTCGATCACCTTTACACAGCCCTTGTCTGGACACATCACCCATATCTCCATTAGACCTTTAATTAAATAACACGAGGAGTGTAGCTCCTCCGATGTTTGGATAACATCTAGGTTGCTCACCTGTGCCACCTTGATGCTAAAGGATCTATCATAAATTTAGTTCCGCTGGTGTTCAGTGGGATCTTCAACAAACTGAGTCTTGTTACATGGTATACAACATCACGTTACCAATCTACTAACACAAATATAATTGAGTGTTGTTACATTGTATACAACATCACGCTACAAATCTACTAACACCAATATAATAGTTATAATACAAGGTAAAATATACATACATAAGAAAATAAAGGATAGATAAAATTACAATTTTTGTGTAAGCTCACCTCTGTACAGGCGATGTTTTGCTTAGAAATTCCATCCCAGAGTCCATACATTATATGTATGGCTAGTCCATACATTATATGTATGGACTAGCCTTAGTAAGATCTTACGTCAGGGGTAAATGAATGTAATAAAAAGGGGAGTTTTCATAGTGAATGAGGTTGAAATTACATTGAACAAAGGTTTATTCTCCAATACAAAGGTTGATTCTCCAATACAAAGGTTGATTCTCCAATACAAAAGTTGATTCTGCACATTAAATAATTGTTCACGAAGAGTTTTAAATATTAATGCATTAGAAAAGAACCACGGAACGGGTGAGGTTTGAACCCACGGCGAGTGGGTTAATGAATTATGAAGTGGTATTTCGACTGTGTCCCCCATATAAATAACGCTACTTTTCAAAAAATTTAATTCCCGGCTTCATTTATTAAAATTTTTCTACTCGCTAGTTCATTTAACCCTGCCTTAGATAGAACGAAAATAAACAATAATGAAAGTGTCTTAATATAAAAATTAAAGTATAATGTGAGATGAAATGGAAATTAAATAACAGCTTTTTTCACGAACATATATAAACAATAGTTGCGTCACATCTTTTATTGTAAACAAGAAAATGTTTGTGTGGAAAACTTGCTTAATTAAATCTGTCACCTCGTGACGTAAATATATTCTGACATTCAATAATATTAAGCAGATTAAATATTCTATATAATGAAAGAAGCAATAACTGTAATTAAATAAAATGTAATAATGATTAGAGTACAAAAAGTTACATTACTGTGACTGGAACAACACACATATAATCTGGACTCAGGAGACCGAAACTTTTGACTACGTTTCGGTCCGACTTGAACCATTAACCAGCCACGATTTTTGTACCAAAAGAACCTTAGAGAACTTACCTAACTTTATTATAATAAGCGCAATTTAATTTAGCCTAATCCAATTAAATATATTTTAGATAAGTTTACAATAGCTTAATACACAAACACAATGAAATATATTTTTTTCGTTACGTTTAGAATGATTTTTGCGAAATTATTGCATACCCAAATTTTCACTTTACTTATTCGGCAAGATGAGCGTTGCATATATATATATATATATATATATATATATATATATATATATATATATATATATATATATATATATATATATCTTCATGCATATTATCCAGCATGCCTCTCTATCCGCTCTTCTTTCATCGTATTGTACCATCTGTTTCCAAAAGACTTCTATCCTTTCTTGAAGGTGAGTTTATAAAAAAATTCACACAAAATATACCCGAATGTCTGGCATTCCTCCTGGACTTGCTAAGCGAACGGGTAACATTTCTGCCACAAGTCAACATTGAAATGCACAGCTCAAGAAGATGGAGAGATGTGGGAAATTCGTGGAAAGAAAGATTAAAGTAGAGGCAAGAGGAAGCGGGAGCATAAATAGTTGTACTGGAGGATTTAACATAGCAGTCTGCATTGGAATCTTTCGAGTACTCGGGCTGAGGAGCACCTAGGCCAGAGAGTGAGAGGTCGGGAGCACCTAGGCCAGAAAGTGAGAGGTCGGGAGCACCTAGGCCAGAGAGTGAGAGGTCGGGAGCACCTAGGCCAGAGAGTGAGAGGTCGGGAGCACCTAGGCCAGAGAGTGAGAGGTCGGGAGCACCAAGGCCAGAGAGTGAGAGGTCGGGAGCACCTAGGCCAGAGAGTGAGAGGTCGGACTCTAAATATCGTTATTCCGGAAGTGGCATCATCTCTGGATAGTGCAAAAGCTAGTGACATAATGGCACTACAGAACCTTAATGTCTTTCTTCGAGCAGTTGGGCAAAATGCCGAGACTTTTGCTTCAGCTAGTGGACCGGCTGGGAAATCAGCCGGAAACACAAATCCGATGGAGCAGGCAGGCTCAAGGCAGAGAGTAAATCTGATATCTTCCCAGTGGAAATGCAAATGTGATATCCCGCCAGTGGTTCATTGTAACAGAAAATTACTGACAGTCATGAATGATTCCTCTAAACATACATTTGGGATACATATGGTTCATGGTCATGCACAGGGGTAGATGGATGGCTATATCCGTATACTCCCTCAGACATGTCATTTCCTAATCTCAGTTCAAAATGAAGCCAAAAAGTTCACGTTAGTTAGAGCTATGAACCTATTTTTCCTGCCTGGTGTACACTGAACACTGGTTCTCTCCATCACTTGCACTTCAGGGTTAACTAAATGAACTGATAAAACGCTTGGTTGAACGCAAGTCTGTCAATGACAACGCTCCTCTTGCCGAATAAGGCAAGCGAAAATTTGTATATGCAATAATTTCGCAATCATTCTGAACCTAACGAAAAAAATATATTTCATTATTTGTTTATTATTAAATTATTGTAAACTTATCTAAAATATATGTAGTTGGATTAGACTAAACTTAATTGCGTTTATTATAATAAGGTTAGGTAAGTTTTCTAAGGTTCTTTTGGTACAAAATTATTATTTTTTTCATTAACATAAATGAAAAAAAATATAGTTCTTAAAACGTATAAGAGAAAATTTTAGAAACGACTTAATTTTAAATGAGTTCTTTCTAACTGACCAGTTTTTACCTATTCGGCACGATATATATATATATATATATATTATATATATATATATATATATAAATATATATATATATATATATATATATATATATATATATATATATAAAATATATATATATATATATATATATAAAATATTATATAAAATATATATATTTTATAAATATATATATATATATATTATATATAATATATATATATATATATATATTATATAATATATATATATATATATATATATATAAAATATATATATAAATATATATATATATATATATATATATATATATATATATATATATATAATAAACTTTATTTCAAGACAAAAACATATATATATAATATATATATATATATATATATATATATATATATATATATATATATACATATATATATATAATATATACATATATAATATATATATATATATATATATAAAATATATATATATATATATATATATTTTGTATGTATGTTGTGTGTGTGTGTGTGTGTGTGTGTGTGTGTGGGGGGGGGGGGGGTGTGAAGACAGCATTCAAGACCATTACCATGCAAGCAACGCCTTAACCGACGTAATTAATAATTCATTAGTTACTTAGATTACTGCAGCCTGATGGGACGCAGCCTCGTCGTGTCCAGGGTCACAATCTTTGCTGAAGCAGCAGTGCGTTAATTTCTAATCCACTTTAAGATAGTAACTTTTTACATGACTTCATCAAATCTTTGATTGTCGTATATCAACTCACCTGCTTCGTTATCTAACCAATGAGGAAGAAATGGGCCTTTGTATCTCACATGATATAACATTGTTGGTATAATTGATAAACATTGGATCAGCAATAACTGTATTAATTTTCAAGATTAGTTGAACTGTAGTTAAGAGGTTGTAAGAGCCGGTGGAATTGTGTGTCGCACGAGCAGGTCTCCATAAGACACAAGTACATAAGAATGGTGGAACACTGCATAAGGCCTACTGGCCCATACAAGGCAGGTCCTTATCAAAACCACCCCTACCCAAAAACAACCCAAGAATTTACTCCCGTACCTACGACACCAATCAAACCCAGCCCCTTCCCTCATATATTTTTTCCAATCTCTTTTTAAAGCTACCCAAGGTCCTAGCCTCGATCACCCTATAAATGTATGTTACCCAGTACTAGGCTGGCTAACATATACATTGTATATGTTAGCCAGCGTTTCACTGCAGCGCCAGTCAAGAGTTTTATGATGTGCTCTCCTGTTGCAGTCATGCAGACGACATCAATCTGAGCATCAAAAAAACAAAATAAGTTGGGAAGGCGCTGTAATGGAAATTTGCAAAACTTCATGTAAGAGTGGAACATTTTTGGGGTCGAACAACTCTTCAGGGTGTGACCTTTGTTGAGTGAAAGAAGGGAAGGGGGAGGGGAGAGGAAGGACTCAACCTCTCCAAGGTCTGCATGGCGTTCATTGTGGAGGAAGAAGAGAGAGAACACCTTAGTGATGCTAGGCTGAGTGCAACGCCGCTGAGTGCAACGCCGCTGAGTAACCGCATTGGTTTTAACGGTAGTGAATGATTTGGCTGTAATGGCAGTGTAGACTTAACGGTATTGAGTAGCTGTAGGTGGTGTAAATACTACAGTGGATGGTGAATACTACGATTGAGAGTGAATGTTAAGAAAGGAAAATATATATATATATATATATATATATATATATATATATATATATATATATATATATATATATATATATATATATATATATATATATATATATATAATATTATATATATATATATATATATATATATATATATATATATATATATATATATATATATATATATTAATTTAATGAGACGACAACGTATTGAATATCGTAGCAATTAAAGTGGATACATTGAGTATTTGTTAACAGGCTTTTTTGGAAGTTGATGTTTTAATGAATTAATGTGCACTAAGCTTTTGACCACGAGTGACAAACATAAGATTTTGAAAAATTATATATTTTTGGTCTATACAATAGAAGTTGTTGAAATGAGCTTAGCATTATGGCTGTATATGTTAATTGCTTTTCATCATTTTTTATAGTCACTCGTAAATTAATGGACGTTTAAAATTTATGTTTTATTATGGCAGTCGGGAAAGCGGAAAAAAAAGGTGTGACGAATTCAAATCTGCCACAGTGTAATACGGAACATTTCCAGGTTATACTATAATTATTTCCAATATTTGAAGCCTCGTTTAGGTTTTTCCCTCGTCTCTCTGAAAAAAAAACTCCTTCGCATTGATATATTACAATGACCGCCGTTGCTACAAAACGAACGGTATTTGTCACATTTTGCAGCAATGTGCTCATTAGTGTCCATGAGCGTTATGTCCTTCCCTGAAGTTACTAGCCTCGTGTCATGACAAAAACTTTCCAGTGTGTCTGATTGTTTTTAATTTCGAAGGCAACCTTAAAACACGGCTCAGCCCATCTTCAACACAACGTAGCGTATTCTTAACACAGCTGAGTGTATTGTTATCATAGGCCAGTGTATCCTGAACACTGCTGGGTGTATTCTCATCCTGGACAGTGTAGCCTCAACACTGCTGGAGTATTCTCACCCTAGGACAGTGTATCCTGAACACTGGTGGGTGTATTCTCACCCTAGGACAGTGTTGCCTCAACACTGCTGGGTGTATTCTCACCCTAGGACAGTGTATCCTGAACACTGGTGGGTGTATTCTCACCCTAGGACAGTGTTGCCTCAACACTGCTGGAGTATTCTCACCCTAGGACAGTGTATCCTGAACACTGGTGGGTGTATTCTCACCCTAGGAGAGTGTTGCCTCAACACTGGTGGGTGTATTCTCACCCTAGGACAGTGTATCCTGAACACAGCTGGGTGTATTCTCATTACAGGCCAGTGTAACCTCAAGACTGCTGAGTGTATTCTCATTATAGACCAGTGTAGCCTTAGCACAGCTGAGTATTCTCATTACAGGCTAGTGTAACCTCAACACTGCTGAGTGTATTCTCATTATAGACCAGTGTATCAACACTGCTGAGTGTATTCTCATTATAGACCAGTGTATCAACACTGCTGAGTGTATTCTCATTATAGACCAATGTAGCCTCAACACAACTCAGTGTATCCTCAGCAGAGATGAGCAGAAACATTCGCTGTGTGGAGGATTACTGGACGAAGCACTCTAAGTCAAGGAGATTTCTCGTCGGCTGTATCCGTGAGCATTAACAAGCTAATGCTTTGAGGAGATAATTGGTGGAAGAGAGAGTGGAGAGGGGTTAGTGAGAAGGAGTGGATGGGGACAGAGAGGATATTGTCTACCAATGTTGTGACTGAGGGGGGGGAAACTTAACTGCATTCCAGATCGGAGTAAGTAGAGACGTTGCAATATTGGAATTATGCTAAGTTACTGGATGCATCAAGAAATAAACTGTGAAGATCGAGCATGGACTAGTTTCCTCTGTTAGATTTTAAGAGGGGGCAGCAAGAATGGGGAAGGCCTCAGGTAGAACAGTGCAGTGAAAAAAGTCTTAGTAGACAATAAGAGAGAGGTAAGCGGGGCAAAGTGGCCTGACCACAGATAGATACCTGGAGAGGGTTTCGGGGGGTCAACGCCCCAGCGGCCCGGTCTGAGACCAGGCCTCGTGGTGGATCAGGGTGTGATCAACCAGGTTGTTATTGCTAGCCGCATGTAAACCGACGTAAGAACCACAGCCCGGTTGATCAGGTACTGACTTTAGGTGCCTGTCCAGTGCCTTCTTGAAGAAAGCCAGGGACCTATTGGTAATCCCCCTTAAGTATACTGGAAGGCAGTTGAACAGTCTTGGATACCTGACACTTATTGTGTTGTCTCTTAGTGTACTCGTGGCGCCCCTGCTTTTCATTGGGGGAATGTTGCGTCTCCTACCGAGTCTTTTGCTTTCGTAGGGAGTGATTTTCGTGTGCAAGTTTTGTATTAATCCCTCTAGGATTTACCAAGTATATATTATCATGTATCTTTCTCGCCTGCGTTCCAGGGACAAGTGAGGTTCATCTTCACGTGTTTTTAGAGAACCTGTTTGACCGGTAAATGCAAGGCATAAAGAGTGCAAAATGTTAATGTTTTCAGACCTCTTATTGGGAGTAAAAAGTTTCACATTCGTGTCTCAAGGAATGAAAGTAATTCGTCGTTCTTGACTTTTATGTTGCTTGTTATTACTATTGTTAATGTTGCTAAAGGCGTCTTTGCCATTGTTATCATTATTGTTAAAGCCGTCGTCGCTATTATTATTGTTATTCTGTTGAAGCCATCATCGTAATTGTTATTATTATTGTTGTTATTGTTGCAAAACCCATCGTCGTCATTGTTATTCATTGTTTTCGTTGTTAGTTGCTACCACTCCTGTTGCCTTGAGCTGTCCAGTAATTTTGCCCACATCCTTAACCACCACGGGACGTCCTTTATTACCTTAGATGGCACCGTCACTCAGCTTTTATATTTGGCCTCAGCAGTGACTTTCATGGCTGGTGCCATGACTCAGCTACATGGGGAATAAATACACTCTCACCATAAGTCAAATCTTGAAGACTGAAAGTCACAGTAACTTGGCTGAAATAATCTCTCAGTTGCCTGAAATTTCTAGACGAAACTTCATACAAAGCTTCAGAATCTCCTGGACCATTATTAAATTCGGTTTAAATCGGGTTTATTAGGTTTATAATAACACGTCACTTGTACACCACCAGCCAGGGATATTTAATCCCCTAACATACAGAGCAAAACTAAGCTCTTGGAGTAATAATACTGATATACCATCTATAATATTTTCTCCCCTTTTCTCAGTGCATACAAATCAAGATTTATATACTTTTCAAAATATTGTCAAAGTGAAGAATATTACATACGAAACCTTATATTTATTTAGAACCTTTAGAATCAGAATAAATAAAAATACTTTGGTAGCAAATATTTTAAATCAGCGTTTCAAAGACAAAAAAGAGAGACTTTTTAAATATAAAATCGAGCATATAAGCAGCTTAACGTGGAGGTACTATAGCCTTAACTACACCCACACCCACACCCACACACTCACACCCACACACTAACACCCACACACTCGCACCCACACCCACACTCACACACACCTTAGAAACCCATGATGTTTTGGGCTGCATACATATTATATATATATATATATATATATATATATATATATATATATATATATATATATATATATATATAAAATGCATGCACAAAACAACTACTGTGATAAAATAGTGAAATTCCAAGCGCTTTCGTGATTTCTCACATTATCACGAAATCGCTTGGAATTTCACTTTTTTTTCAAAGTGGTTGTTTTATATATTGTGATATCATCTGTTTACTGTGATCTCATTATCATTTTTTTAACAATCTGGCCGCCTTCCAAGGTAGTGTGAGCCGAGAAAGAAGAAAACACTGTCACTCAGTTAATTACTGCCTTGCCAGCAACATACTGACATTACTTACCTTCAAGCTGCACCTTCTTCAAGGTGCAGGCTCTCTACTTCCCACCTCTAAGACTCAATATCAGCTAACCATTTTCCTTGAATTCCTTCACTCCAACAGCAAGTCAAATCATAAAAACCACTTGCCTCCACTCACTCTTTTTTAATACGCTCGTACTTAAATCCTCCTTTACCTCCCTCTCATTACCCTTTCCTATGACGACCTCTACCCCTACTCCTTTATCCCTCCACTCCCAATTTATGCGCCCTCCTATTTTACCTATTTTTCTCCATCCTCTCAGTCTCCAAACCACTCAAACATCCCTCTTAACCCCCTCTGAAAAATACTTTTGGTAACTCCCCACCTCATATTCTCCAAACTTTGAATTCTTTGTATAATATTTACATGTAATGGACGCATTTAAAGTGCCCAAACAGTTCCCAAGAAGAAAAGGAGAATACTGGAGAAGATTTTATCTTGCAATTATATGGATCAAGGAGAACAACGTCACTGGATGAACAGAACCGCGGTATGAACAGTCAGTCATCAGAACATGTTCGTCCTCTATTAAAATCAAATCACTGCCTCCTATCATACTGCAGCGAAATTTTATCATACTGCAGCTATCACTGCAACGGTGGATTGGCAGTCAAGTGGGTCTCTGAGTGTGGATGGAGAGGTACAACTGGCACATTGGCAGCCGTGGAGACAAGATGAGCCAGTTGCCTCCACCAGAGTGGTGCCTATGATCTCCCATGACTGTACAACCCGGTGCGGTGGATCTTGTGGCTGCCGAGGAGGAGGTTAAACTGCTCAGTTATATGAAGTCTCTGTTACGAACCTACAGCATCCAAGTTGATTTCGATGTACCTGGGGCACTAGAAAATTAACCAGGCGCTATGCAACCTGTGTGGAGTGTCAGGAAACACAAACATTGCGCACTCGACAGTTTCACTCCACCGAGTACAATGAACGAGCCACAACAATTATGTAAACATGGAGGTGTTAGTGTTGTGACTTAATCTGGTTTAACAACGGCGTTTTGAATACATTTCCACATTTTATTAAAAAAATATATTTAGTAAGCTTTGTTACTGTCGTATATAAACTGTTATTATTTTTTTTCCACTTGAACATTGTGTCAACTGTTTTACTTAATTTACCTGAATTCTGAAAAAATTACAATTTATTATTTTTACGCCAAAATAACGACATTTCACTCAATTGCCCACTAAAAAAATATTGCAGTAATTACTGCAAATTTTCTTTGTAGCGTAATGGTGTTTATTGACCCAGATGTAATAATAATACTAATATATTTATTTCTACCAGTACATGTACAAGGTATACAGACCATAGCTGACATCAGTGACATACTACAATATAGAAAGCCCCTTGTTATGCTGAGCATTTCCCGCAAATTAGGTCAATTTTGTCCCCAGGATGCGACCCACACCAGTCGACTAACACCCAGGTACCCATTTTACTGATGGGTGAACATAGACAACCAGTGTAAGGAAACACGCCCAATGTTTCTACCCTCGCCGAGAATCAAACCCAGACCCACGACGTCAGTGTGACTTTGTAAATGGTCCATGTCGGACCGAAACGTCGTCTTAAGCTCCCCTAACGTGCTGGTTATTTGTGTATGAGGTATACCTGGAGTATACCTGGAGAGGGTTCCGGGGGTCAACGCCCCCGCTGCCCGGTCTGGGACCAGGCCTAATGGTGGATTAGGGCCTGATCAACCAGGCTGTTACTGTTGGCTGCACGCAACCCGACGTACGAGCCACAGCCCGGCTGGTCAGGTACTGACTTAAGGTGCTTGTCCAGTGCCTGCTTGAAGACAGCCAGGGGTCTATTGATAATCCCCCTTATGTATGCTGGGAGGAAGTTGAACAGTCTTGGGCCCCTGACACTTGTGTTGTCTCTGGTTATTGCACAAAATTCAAGTAAATGTGCACTTAGCCTATAGCCAAGAAATGTTTCATCTTTTTTATAAGATAAATGAGCCATTATGAACTATGTTGAAAATGGTATAAAATAAAGACAAGTTGATAATTAAGACATGTGCAAAACAGTTTGGTGTATTTATTGATGAAACGTTTCGCGGTAGGATTCATCGGTCAAATACGAAATACCTCTTTTTGTAAATAGTTCTGTCTTCCAATTATGTCCTTGAATTTGTATTGATAAATCCACTGGAGGGCGAAACGTCCAAAATAAAGATACTGTTGTCGTCATTGTATACCATACATGTATAATGTGTAAAATAATCGTCACACTAACTCAGCCGAAGATCCAACAACATTACGAATATCCATGTAATTTTTTCGTTTAAAAAAATGGATTTTACTATTCTAGATCTTAAGACATCATGTTTAATATTTTTTTTTCCCATTAACTTCAATTTAAACAAGGAAACAATTTAAACAAGGAAACAATTTAAACAAGGAAACAATTTAAACAAGGAAACAATTTAAACAAGGAGAATTGTTGCAGAAAGGTCAAACTGATTTGTTTCACATGCAAAATTATAATTTACATTAACTTTAATGGTGCAAAACTACTTACACAAGTTACATACATTTTTATACATTACAGTTCATTAAGATTCAAGCATGGAAAGTACTCTTAAATTTCTCGGTTGCTCTTAGGCACAAGTTCATGGAAGGTTGCAGTCTCTAGCTCCTCTCTACCGTTAGTAAAAAAAAAAAAAAAAAAAATTCCGGCGTATAAGGCGCACGACAGAAGTATAATGATAAATCAGTAATATTCAAGGGTTAATGACCCTTTTACTTTACACTAAAGCGTAACCCCAAAACCTACCCTTGACCCTGACCTTGAGCATATAAGGCTGATTTTCCAAGGCTTTTTTGCGGCAAAAAAGGCGCGCCTTATATGCTGGAAAATACGGTACCTATGCTACATACTCTGGCGGTGCTGAAGTGCCAGTGCAACCCATCATTTCTCACGCTCACTTCTTCAGAAGGAGCATATTTGGAGAATCCCTCCAATTGTCCAATGGACAATTGGAGTTCAACAACAGGTGACTTCTGTTTACCTTCAGGTGTAGTGAGTAACAGCAATAATATATATGTCTTCTTAGGTGGATTTCGCTTAGATTCTTTAGGGTCATTTGTTACACTAATTCCTTATTCACAGCTCCGTTTTGCAACAAAGATCCTGATCTCTTGAAGTAATTGTTCTCATTTTCCTTATAGAAGACAATCCAACATGAAGAGATGACCAAAACATCTGCCACTGTTATGTTGGTCACCTAAAAACAAACTAAGTCTTGTTTTCACTGATTCTTGCAAGACATTGACCAGATTTTCACAGTGTTGAGTGAAGGTGAGGTGGCAGTGTTGAGTGAAGGTGAGATGGCAGTGTTGAGTGAAGGTGAGATGGCAGTGTTGAGTGAAGGTGAGGTGGCAGTGTTGAGTGAAGGTGAGGTGGCAGTGTTGAGTGAAGGTGAGGTGGCAGTGTTGAGTGAAGGTGAGCTGGCTGTGTTGAGTGAAGGTGAGCTGGCTGTGTTGAGTGAAGGTGAGGTGGCAGTGTTGAGTGAAGGTGAGGTGGCAGTGTTGAGTGAAGGTTAGCTGGCTGTGTTTAGTGAAGGTGAGCTGGCAGTGTTGAGTGAAGGTGAACGTAACGTAACGTAGTTATAACGTTATATCTAACGTAGTTATTTTCGAGAATCTCAACACCAAAATTCATAGGGAAAAAAATTCAGCTATATACAATTTAGAGTACAAAATAAATACAATCAAAATATACATGGAACGAATTGTATTACTGTTGATGCAGAGTTCGTTTAGTTCATGTCTCTCAATGGACAAATTTACAATAAACTTTTGACAGAAATTGACTCCAACGGGGAAATTTTACAAATAAATCAAATATTTTTTCCCCTCCATTTAAAGGGGACCCGCAGCGTCGAGTTTGGGGTTACTGATTTTATAGGGAAATTTCCCCTCTAACCTATTTTCGTAATTCATGAGTTATTGGATATTCAGAATGTATTTATTTTTGTGCTGTTGGGGGGAACGGAAAGGAAAAAGTAATGTTATTATCTCTCAGACTCAGTTTACCGTGAAAATATCTAAAATATTATACAATCAACGTGAAATTAGAAGCCACACTTCTGTTGCTCTCACTCTCATCCGCTACAGCAACTTTCACACCAACGTATGACACGAACCTCAGATACAGTGAGGCAGGAAGTGCAAAGACGTATGACACGAACCTCAGGTACAGTGAGGCAGGAAGTGCAAAGACGTATGACACGAACCTCAGATACAGTGAGGCAGGAACTGCAAAGACGTATGACACGAACCTCAGATACAGTGAGGCAGGAACTGCAAAGACGTATGACACGAACCTCAGATACAGTGAGGCAGGAACTGCAAAGACGTATGACACGAACCTCACGTACAGTGAGGCAGGAAGTGCAAAGACAGGAGCGTGAAAAAAAGGATTTTACCGGGATCTCAATTTCCAGAATTACTGTGCTACACAATGCCAACAGAAGTTATCAAGGGCCTGATTTTCTCAGTACGATCAACAAATTGTCACTGTTGATACTGCGTACCTCGCAGTATCAACACAGAATAATCTCTACACCGCTCAGTATAACCTCTACACTGCTCAGTGTAGCCTTTACACTGCTCATTGGAGCCTCAGTATATGTCACTGTATTCTCAGCACTGCTCAGTGTACCATCAACATGGCTGAGGATATCTCCAAGACAGCTCAGTGTATCCTCAGCAAAGTTCAGTGTATTTTTTTGAGATATAATCGCTGAGTGGAATACTAGTACGTGGTGCACTATGAGTGAGGAAGGTTGGTCCTGGGATACTGGTACGTGGTGCACTCTGAGTGAGGAAGGGTGCTCGTGGACTGCATCCGTGAACATTAGCTGGTTTGTCCTTTGAGTGGATAACTACTGAGAGATATGAAGAGATGGGCAGGTGATGAGGACGGGTTAGTGGAAGGAGTGGAAATAGAAGTATGGAGGGGGTGCCCAGGGAGAGATATTTACGAGGGTTTAAAAGGAAGGTCAGCAGTCTTCAGTGCTTGCATTCGTCACTGCCGCATTCGCCACAGCCGCTGCAGCAGCAGCAACGTAAATATGAATATTTTTTATTAAAACATTAAGAAAACTTTGCAACTGTGCATTGAAATGCAAATACGTGAAGATTCTTGATGACTTCACATACAGCAGTCTACGATGTAAACACAGCCGAAGATGACTGTATTGCTCTGTTGCAAATAAAATGTATATATCATCGATATTTGAGACCCATGGAGGCAGTTCTATGTTTTAAGTGAAGGAAACTGTTTATATACTTTTAAATGTTGAAGGCATGTAAATATCTGGAGTTTCTAAAATGCTTTCGAAATCAAAACATTTTACATTTATTTACAGAAATGTCACAGAAATATCTGATGCAGAAAATTGAACTGATGCCTCAGAATGTATAGAATTTAGTAATATGTACATTTTGGGGTTTACTGAGGTATTGTTTGGTATGATGAATCGGAACCGAAGAGTCTAGCTTTTATAAGGCGTCGAAGAGCCTAGCTTTTATAAGGCGTCGAAGAGCCTAGCTTTTATAAGGCGTCGAAGAGCCTAGCTTTTATAAGGCGTCGAAGAGCCTAGCTTTTATAAGGCGTCGAAGAGCCTAGCTTTTATAAGGCGTCGAAGAGCCTAGCTTTTATAAGGCGTCGAAGAGCCTAGCTTTTATAAGGCGTCGAAGAGCCTAGCTTTTATAAGGCGTCGAAGAGCCTAGCTTTTATAAGACGTAGAAGCTAGAGAAAACGAAGCGTTGGGTTACTAATTGTAGTCCTGGGGAATGCTGTATGTTGTAATTATGTTGGTAGAATTACCGACAATATGTTAGGTAAAAAGGACACAAGTGCATTAATGTGACATTTTATTGTGGCAACGTTTCGCTCACCAGGAGCTTTGTCAAGCCGTTACAAACAATACATGGAAACAGAGGGTATTGTATATAGGCACAGAGTGAGATGCAGATCATAATATAATCGTTGTAGGTAGTAGTAGTAGTAATTGTGGTAGTAGTAGTAGTAGTACTTGTGGTAGTTGTAGTACTTGTGATGGTGGTAGTAGTAGCAATAGCAGCTATATGATGGTAGGGTTTATTGTTTTGAGGAGAATTCTTGCTAATGCTTTAGAGATGATGAAGCTGCCTTTATTCTGTTTAACTGTGTTAGAAATAGTGATTAATGATGATTCAGGGCATTTACGTCTACGGAAATTGGGTTCGTTAACCACTAGGTGGGCGTCGTTGAATTTCATCAGGTGGTTGGCGGAATTCCGGTGTTGTACGCAGTCATTGTTCAAGTTATTGTTCCTACATGCATTATTGTGTTCATTGAGACGTGTTTCGAAGTTTCTTCCTGTTTCACCTACGTATATTCTGTCACAACCTCCACAGGGAATGATTGGTTCCATGTTCTTCAGTTTCGTCCTAGTCAGATCTTTTATGGAAGTACTGATTGCGATGGGTACTCTAGTGTTAGCTTATAGTAATAGTTCTACCACAAATACTACCACAAGTACTACTACTACCTACCACGATTATGTTATGATCTGCACCTCACTCTGTACCCCTCTGTCTCCCTGTATTGTTTTGTAACGGCTTGACAAAGCTCCTGGAGAGCGAAACGTTGCCACAATAAAATTTCGTATTAGTTGCACTTGTGTCCTCTTACCCAACAATGTTGCATTTTGCAGAGAAAAAGCATTTTATACCTTTTATCTTAAGATTGTGGTTGTGGGGGTTAAGAAATAAAATAAGGAAATTGTGCATACCTTACATTTCTGTTTGATTTAGAAGTGTTTGTGTGCAGCGCTATCACCTCCAGCACCGTATTTTTGGTGACTGTTCCAGCCAGGGTATTGAGAGTTTTTTTTTTCATCTTCTGTATGGCTTCATATAGTTTGTTCATCATGGTCATGTAGGCGACACATCGTACTAATAAAGGTTACCTTCCGCTGCATGTGCAGTTATACCATGATCATGTCTCCTCTCGCTCTACTGTCTTCCAGAGATGAAAGGGCAAGTTTATTAAATCAGATTGTTAAAAGTTGTGTTCATGTCTTCTCTGTTGCTTCGTTCTTCTTGTGAGCTTCAGTTCTTTGAGTTGTGTGAGATTTCTTGCTTAATGTTTACCAATGACTATATCGACATTATAAATATATTTGCTTAAATATCACATTCCTGTTGGTAGAGGGAAATATATAAGAATATGGTATACAATACCGACAGATTTATAAGTAAGACACATGTGCATGTTAGGTATTTTTTATTTCGAAACGTGTCGCCTACACAGTAGGCTTCTTCAGTCGAGTACAGAAGAGTTAGCAGAAGCAGTAGAGATGTGAAGACGATGTAATCTGTCCATCACCCTTGAAGACGTAGTTTTGAGGTGGTCAGTCCCTCAGCCTGGAGAAGAGTTTTGCTCCATAGTATATACTCCAGGTATACTCCATAATGTGAAGTTGGAGTATACCTGAGGGATGTTCTGGGGGTCAACGCCCCCGCGGCCCGGACCATGACCAGGCCTCCCTGTAAATCGTTTTTATGAAACAAGATTTGTTACACTGAGGGAGAAAAAGCCATTTTTGAAGGGGCATAAAAGGCTCAGGTTATTTAGGACCATACTAGCAAGAGGTATATCAATGAAGACATACCATTATGTTTTCCGTGGATGAGGACTAGGCAAAGTAAACATATGACTCTCGTATCCCCCAGATATCTGCTACATGCCTAAACATTATATGAGATGAGAATTAATGATGCCCCAGGAATCCTCCATCCCATGTTTGTCATGACGATCTCTAGAACCCCAGGTATTCGACACTGCGTTCTGGTCCTGATGATTGACAGCACCCTAGGGCCACGATATCGTACATGCGTTGATGACTGAAAGCAATTCCATTCTTGATACGAGTTTTTCATGGTCTGTGATCGCGCCCTACACATTAATATTATTTTTTTTATGACAGTGATTGATGGCACTCCAGGAATTCGATACAGAGTGTTTGAGCTGGTGAGTGATATGTCCCAAGTCGACAATATCGTACCTGTGGGCTCTTGACCGATGGATTAAGCCAGCCCTTTGATATTGGTTATTTGTAATAGTGAGTGATTACATCAGGACCTTGATGTCTTGATGCTCGCGCTGTTATTGATCGCTGACGGAGCTTCTGATATCTTGCCTTTGCTGATTATTGAGTGCGACCCGGGTTTACGAAATTGTATGGAGGGACCCTGGATTAATGGTATCACACTCACCTGATATCGCCCTGTATTCTCGCTATTTTTTTAAATAAAACATGATACTTGTGAATCCTGACACTGTTACATGCGATAATTAATGGTCCTCTGGGCCTTCAACAATATGGGATTTTTCTGGTGATTGCTCTGCCCTGAAGTCTTAAATATCGTGTGGATGACACATTAATTGTTGGTGATTTGGAAAAATGAGGGCGGTGGGGAGTCCCAGGCAGAGCCATCCCCACTACTCTTGCTATTATTTTATCCTTTATTTCAGAGTATTTCTTGGTCCTCCGATGTATGTTTGTGATGGTTATTGATTGCATCTAGATCTGATATCGTTTGTTTGTGATGGGGAGCGGTGGTGCTCCGGGACCCCAATATCCACCACCTCCGCTGGTGATGGATGCTCGCCCAAAACCTCCAATATCGTGTGACTTTTTTTTTTATCCGTCTCCTGCGCTGCACCGACAAAACCCTATAGCAATTTATTTGTAGTTAAAAACCGTAGTGCAGTGAATGGAATGTTTAAATGGAAATTGGTTTATCTCTGTCTTGTTGTACTGTTGTTTATTTGCCCTCGTGCTGCAGTGTTCAGAGTTTATTCTGAGTGTTTGTGTAAGGAGAAGAAAACCGTGGCTGAAAACACCGACAAAAGAGTAGAGAAAAATAAACAAGAGACAAAGAGAAGTACACAGAGTGAAAAAGCCGAAATTCAATCACCTTTCCTTCCATCCAAAATCTATTTTACAGTTTTAAGCAAATATTATTTCTATGTTCCCCTATCTTTCCTTTTTCCAGCCTCTCCAGGACAACGACAACTGCCTTGATTTAATCAAGGTAGGTGTGAGCACACCAACTCTGGCCTTCAGCAAGTCAACTCAGGTGTGAGCACACCAACTCTGGCCTTCAGCAAGTCAAGTCAGGTGTGAGCACACCTCCCCGGTCACTATCTAGGCAAGTTAGTTGTCAATGCACCATCCTGGACCACACCCAACGTACTGTCCAGACCCTGGCCTCTGTCAAGGTAATCTAGGTGTGCGCACACTGAACCTGCTTCTAGCCAGACAAACTAGATGTCAGCACACTCCTGAGGCCTCAGTCTAAACAAGTTACATGTTATCAAGCAACCATTTATTGAAGTGAGATGTCAGATTAATAACCCAATAATAATAATCTTTATTTCTACAAGTACATGTACAATTTATATAGGCCTAGATGACATCAATGATATACTACTGTATGGAAAGTCCCTTGTTATGCAGAGCATTTCGGGCAAATTAGGTTAATTTTGTCCCAGGATGCGACCCACACCAGCCACTAACACCCAGGTACCTATTTTACTGCTAGGTGAACATGGACAGTAGGTGTCTTAAAGAAACACGTTGTAATGTTTCCACCCGTACCGGGGATCGAACCACGGACCTCGAGTAGGCAAGGCCTCGACTACAATCTAAACAAATGAATTGTTAGAACATAGCTCCAGCACCCATGTATATCAGCTTAATGCTACCACTCAATCCTACCCTCTGTATCTATCACTCTAGATATCACCACTGAACCCCCCGCCTCCATTATCACATGCCACACAAAAAAAAGAATAATGGAATGTCAGCTTTCCCCTGAAACTCTTCATCAAATATACGGAAAATTTAAGCTTTCAATTGGTGAAAAATAACAAGTAATTTTCCCCGGCTCTTCATGCTAGGTGGACACAATCAGAGTCTGGCTACGCTGGTTTGTCCACGATCTCACATGTTAATTTATGCGATTTTTCGGTCCCTGTGAGCTGCATTGCGCGCCAATTTAACGTTATTATATCAATAGTTATAAGAAAATTTATCATAAACGCAACAACGACAACAACCAACCCCTTCCCCCTCTCTATACACACACATACACACACTCATACACACACACATACACACACACATACACACACACATACACACACTCGACAAGGTGGACAGTGACAGGATGTTCCAGAGATGGGACACAGCAACAAGGGGACACAGTTGGAAGTTGAAGACTCGGATGAATCACAGGAATGTTAGGAAGTATTTCTTCAGTCACAGAGTTTTCAGGAAGTGGAATTGTCTGGGAAGTGATGTAGTGGAGGCAGAATCCATACATAGCTTTAACAAGAGGTATGATAAAGCTCATGGAACAGGAAGTGATATAATAGCGACCAATGAAGAGGCGGGGGCAGAAGCTGTGATTCGACCCCTGCAACCACAACTGAGTACAACTAGGTGAGTACACATACACACACATACACACACACACATACATTAACAAAAAAACAAAAATCTTCAACACATCCATTGAAACTGGGCAACTACCTGCTTTATGGAAGGTGGTAAATAGTTCCATTTATTTTTTAAGAAAGGAGACAGACAAGAGGCACTAATTTACCGACCAGTGTCACTGACGTGTACAGTATGCAAAATCATGGAGAAGATTATCAGGAGAGTGGTGGAACACTTAGAAAGGGACAAGCTTATAAACGACAACCAGCATGGTTTCAGGGAAGGGAAATCCTATGTCATAAACCTACTGAAGTTTTATGACAAGATAATGGAAGTATGACACGAGAGAGAGGGGTGGGTAGATTGCATCTTCTTGGACTGCAAGAAGACCTTCGACACAGATCCTCACAAGAGGATCAGGCACGCATAACAGAAAGGGCAGTGCAATGTATCAGAAAATACCTGACAGAGAGGAAACAACGAGTCATGGTACGTGACGAGGTCTCAGAGTGGGCAACTGTGACGAACGGGGTTCCACAGGGGTCAATCCTAGAACCAGCGCTGTTTTTGGGATATGTGAATAACATGACGGAAGGGATAGATTCAGAAGTGTCCCTGTTTGCAGATGACGTGAAGTTAATGAGGAGAATTAAATCGGATGACGATCAGACAGGACTAAAGAAACCTGGACAGGCTTGAAGCCTGGTCCAGCAACTGGCTTCTCGAATTTAACCCCGCCAAATGCAAAGTCATGAAGATCTGGGAAGGGCAAAGAAGACCGCAGACAGAGTATAGGCTAGGTGGCCAACGACTGCAAACCTCACTCAAGGAAAAGGATCTTGGGTTGAGTAAAATACCAAGCACATCTCCTGAGGTGCACATCAACCAGATGACTGCTGCAGCATATGAGCGTCTGGCAAACCTAAGAATAGCGTTCCGATACCTCGGCAAGGAATCGTTCAAGACTGTACACCGTGTACATCAGGCCCATATTGGAGTATGCAGCACCAATTTGGAACCCACACCTGGTCAAGCACGTCAAGAAATTAGAGAAAGGGCAAAGGTTTGCAACAACACTAGCCCCAGAGCTAAAGGGAATGTCCTACGAAGAAATATTAAAGGAAATGGTCCTGACGATACTGGAGGACAGGAAGGTTAGGGGAGACATGTTAACGACATATAAAATAATGCGTGGAATTGAAAAGGTGGACAGATACAGGATGTTCCAGAGATGGGACACAGAAACGAGAGGTCACAATTGGAAGTTGAAGACTCAGATGAGTCAAAGGGATGTTAGGAATTATTTCTTCAGTCATAGAGTTGTCAGGAAGTGGAATAGTCTGGAAAGTGACGTAGTGGAGGCAGGAACTATACATAGTTTTAAGACGAGGTTTGATAAAGCTCATGGAACAGGGAGAGAGAAGACCTAGTAGTGTTCAGTAAAGAGGCGGGGCCAGGAGCTATAACTCGATCCCTGCAACCACAAATAGATGAGTACAAATAGGTGAGTACACACACTAACTCCTGACCAACCACACCATCAAGAAAATGAGTCCCTCATAACCCCATCAATACCAGCTCACATAACCTGACCCATTTGAGTCCCTATCTCTGCTCTTGTCCCGAGAAGAGAAAAAGCGAAAGCAACACAAACGAAGACCTGGTAAGAATTTTTTTTTTAAAGAATGGTGTACAGATGCATAGAGAATATTACGATAGTAGTATATTAAAAGAAGAAAGAGCTGAGGCAATCAAATGCATAACACCCATAGAGGTAAATCTGTTTGAGAAGATATCAGATACAGTATTCCCTGCAAGATACAAAATATTGAGGATGGGGGAAAAAAATAAGGTTAGGAGAAAAAAATGAGACAAGTTGGAAATCAATGAGTCGAGTCTCTAAAAGATGAGAATGATAAGTATAGAAAAACACACAATTCACCTAAATATGCAGAAGCATAAAACGAGACTTAAAAGATCAATGAAATATTATAGATATCTACAAACGGATGAAAACAGAGATGTGAGCAGAATAGCTAGAAATAGACACAAGTAAGAAGAGACAGAAATAATTTAAGAATACCATACCAACCAAAGACAAGTTGCATTTTAACTGCGTATTACTTCAGAAGATGAGTGTAAAATACTTTTTTAAGATTAAAGAGAGAGAGAGAGAGAGAGAGAGAGAGAGAGAGAGAGAGAGAGAGAGAGAGAGAGAGAGAGAGAGAGAGAGACAGAGACAGAGACTATAAAACATCTGAATTAGCTACAGTACAATCTGGACAAACTTTAAGGGTAGTGAAACAGGTTGCTATTATATTTTATAATCAACTAAGTCAAGGTTAACCATACCACGGGTGGGGTTCGAACCCGCGGTCAGAGTCTCAAAACTCCAGACCGTCGCGTAAGCCACTGGGCCAGCTAGCTTCAATAAGATTCATCCAACTAGGTATATTTCTACACCATAGGAAGGTTAGCATAGGCACCACTGTGTCCACAAATGCAAGTTTTTACAGACGAATCTCCCGCTAGCATGGCCGTGACGAACTCTAGCTCAAGTCCCCTCAAAGCCGTCAACATGACTCACGAAATCGTAATGACACGTGTCATTACGATTTCGTGAGTCATAAAGCAAGGTTATTGTGGCATGCAAAGAAAATGTTGCAATTTATTCGGCATATGTCACACTCCCATATAGGCTTCCTCCCAACCAGCGAACCAGGTGCTAAGGTTTTAACTATCAATACGGTACCCGTCGTTAAATCAGTACCTTGGTTCAATCACAGGCAAGCCCGCCAAAGCTGAAGCAACGTGGTTCACTTGTGGTAAGCATTGGCAGACTTGCCTACCTGCTGGTTGAGTATGGTGCACTCTCTCTGGCTTCTGCTTTGCCATCTGTCACCGTGGTGTACACATATTATTCTATCTGTACATATTATACACCATTTATTTCCATCACATATTGTACACAGTGTACATATTTGTATAAAGCGAGTGAAGGTAAAAATATGCATTATAGTCTACTGCTGAGTTTATTTGCTCCAATTCCCATTACGACCAGGTCTCACAGGCCATTCTTTACCTGCGTTCATAATAGTTATGAAAGTCATAGAACGGGAATGAAGAGAGGAAACTGTATACGAATTTAAGGAACAGCGAAAACAAATCTCACTCAAGGGAATATCATAGCTGTGGCGAATATAAAACTGATTAACTCAGTTTTGAAGGCAAATGCTACGAAAATCATGATTCATTATGCAGCACAAATCACGGAGCTCAGAAATTAATATTTCGAAAAAACTATGAAATGTTGACAGAATCGGAACGAGACACTTCCAAGAACTAAGTCAATTAACCATAAAAAGGAAATTGCAAATACTGAACTTAATAATATAAAAGAAGTTTCAGAAGGGATATGATTTTGATATTCAAGGCAGAAACTTGGGAAGTGACAGGAATATACAAGAGAACGAAGGAGGAGGAGGATGGAAAGGAATAGTAAAAAGGTAAGCAGATTAATGGGAGGAAAGAAGACAAGGAGAACAGAGGAATAGGAGGAGAGCAAAAGAGATAGACGAGAAATAAAAAAAAAATTGAGAGGACAAGAAAAAATTAAACTGAGTAAAAGGAAGAAAATAGATAAAGGGGGAAGGTAGGGGAGAAAAACTTAAAACTCTAAGACTAAATGGAAGATAATGGCGAAGAGGAAGAGGAAGGATAACAAGGAGAAAAAAAAGAAAAACGAAGAGGAAGAGAGAAAAGAAAGGGGAAATTAAATGAAGAAATTAAGAGAATAATAGGGAAATAAAAAGGAGAAAGAGGAAAAGAAAGGGGAGAAAGAGGAAAAGAAAGGGGAGAATGAAGAGAAAGGATAAGATAAAAGAGATTGATGAAGAAGGGAGAAAAGAAAGCGAGGGATGAGGAAAAAAGGGGATGGAAGAGAAGAAAAAGGTAAAAGGAAATCTGGTTTACGTACTCTTGGCTTTCTAACATTTGTGTTTACGTACTCTTGGCTTTCTAACACTTGTTTACGTACTCTTGGCTTTCTAACACTTGTGTTTACGTACTCTTGGTTCTCGAATACTTTGACTTTTACACATGAGTGGTTTTGTTACACTGAAGTTTTCTAACAATCTGTTTTCCAAATAATTGCGTTTTCTAACACTTGGGTTGTCTTTCGCTTGAGTTTTCTAACTCATGGGTTTCTAAAACTTGGGTTATCTTGTCTTTTGGTTATCTAGTATTTGTATTTTTCAAGTCTGTTAGTTTGCACATGACTTTCCTTACATATATCTGTAATGTTAAGAATTCATGAGAATTTCTGGAACCCTTTTAAATGACGCGAAGTGACCTTTTTGTGGAGACAAGATTGATTGGTATTGGAGCAAGTCAGACCCTTGTGGCACCCCACTTGTGACCTCCCATACAGACATTTTTTTCCTCTTATAACTGTTCGCTTTTTTCTCTCAGACTCGTCCATTGTAATAATTCATCTTCAATTTCTCCTATATTTTGTATTTCCCAAATTTGTCTTCCATATGTGTGTGTGTGTGTCCTAGATACAAGTCTGCTTAGCTTGATAATCTTACCATTGGAATCCCAGCCGACCCCTGGGAAGTACGTAGTTACTCCTACGTGGGAGCGAACTGGACAGTAGAGACGAGATTAATTCTAGTACCAGTAATCTGTCAGAATGTTTGCCTACCGCTGGGGGAAATCATTTCTAAATAACGTATAGCTAACAATCTGATCTTTACTGACTGACGCAACCAGTTGCGATGTTAATGTTTTCTTTACTAAAGTTCTTCTAGTGTGGCAAGAAAAGCAACATTTTGAAACATTCTTGGATAAATGAATTAATTTACATTCCTATTTATTAATGTTAACATTAACACAACGGTTAATAGAACGATTCACATTCCAACGCAAATATTCACCATTTCTCTTGTCATTACCAGCCATTGAAGGAGACAAATTTTGCTAATGTTTCTGTCAGATTATCGTGTGTGATATCCAAGCTTCAGATATAATGCAATAAAAAATATATATAACATTCTCAAATATCTGCATTTCTTACAGATACTTCAACACATCTATTAGACTAGGCACACAGATTCCTACAGATACTTCAACACATCTATTAGACTAGGCTCACAGATACCTACAGATACTTCAACACATCTATTAGACTAGGCTCACAGATACCTACAGATACTTCAACACATCTATTAGACTAGGCTCACAGATACCTACAGATACTTCAACACATCTATTAGACTAGGCTCATAGATACCAATCACTAATCAATTGAGATCGTACTGGGTATTTCACCTTGGAGCGGACCAACAAAACTAATATTTTATAAAAATTTTATGAAATCATTGCACCAGTGAGAGAAAAATAATATGTTACTGATTATCGTTATAAAGAAAGTAACCCATAAAAAAATACAATTTGCTTTGAAACTAAAATTTGAATGTCAAATGATTATATTAATTATCAAAAGTTGACAGTCAAGACGTAAAAGTTATAAGAGTCGAGTAAATAGCTGGCAACGCTTTTCAGAATCGGTAAAAAGAGTAGAAAGATGAATCGGTGAAAAACGTAGAAAAATAAATCGGTGAAAAGAGTAGGAAGGTGAATCTGGGAAAAGAGAAGAACGATGAAGAGTGCTCAGCGTATCCTGCATTATTTTCAATGTCCCCCCTCCCCCTCGTTGTTTCATGTATTCTGGCCTGACGAAGGATCCTTAGGGAGTTTCAAAAGTTTTATCAACTTTTTTCTAATTTCTGGAGGTGTTTTGACATTAAATTTTCACGACTTAGGTGATTTTTTTTGTCATATAAAGGACGTAGTATCAATAGGTTTTTTTTCCAATACTTGTTGAGCTTATTAGATCTAAGTGCAAAAGTTATAGACCCACAACAACTGCCTTGTATTCTATAGTTTTATTCCTAATGTCTAGCATAAAAAATGAGAATTGTATATGTAGGTTCCACCAAAAGGGTGAAATTGGGTGTACTATTTAAAGGCATCAATGTTGTAAGCTCAAGCTCTCACACTGTATTTTTGAGTAAGGATAAAGCTTTCACTGTATACCTGCTTAGTGTTAATATATGACTTGCAAATAACAACATGAGGAATTTTGCTTCTGCTTCAACTGGTCTAACATGCTATCTGTTGTAATTCGCACTATATAATGTCATTATTAAAAAGACTAACATAATTTTTTGAAAGGGGTGGAGGGGTAAGCCGGTGGAAGGCCTCTGTCAGATGACCAAAAGCTCCAGCTGCGGGTCATTATATGACTAAGACCCGCGTCAAGAAAAACTTGCCCTGTTTCCAGACCAATCTTACCTAACCTAACCTATATACCCTAGACGCAAAAGCATTTAAAAAGCATTTATACTCGATATGAATATAGGTGTTTAGGCAGAGAGAGATCCACAGCCACTGCAATGCAGAGTCTGTGGGTCGACATTTGTGTTAGTCGCAGAAATGGGAACCAGTTAACAAAAAAATTCCGTGTTTACATTACTTAATTTTATTTCTGTTTGCTTCAGATTTAATGCAACTATTATTTCGAGTCAAGAAAGCAATTTACATTAATAATTTAATGGGAACTTTAAAGCCTTAATATTTTTAAATATTTTGCTAGGTTTGAAGCCTACTGACTACACCAAAGTCATTTAGGTTTTAAGTATCCGTAAAATAAAGACTACATTAAATAAAACTCTTTCTATATAGTCTGGGATTCGTTTCTCGGTGTTGGTTGGTTGGTTAATGAGGTTTGAAACCTATCGACTACTCGGGGTTACACAGTAACCTTTTCGCCACCTAGTGGTTGTTCCGGGGGTCATCGCCCCCGCAGCCCCGGTCTTCAAGTAACTGGAGCACTGGTCTAGTTTCTTACAAGAGGGGGGTCGAGCGGAGGTACTGTGTGCGTTCGTCCCAGTGCACATTAACAGCCGTCCCAACCCAGAGTTTAGGCTAAAATCGAACGGAGGCCAGAAAGATTTATCTTCAGCAGATGAGATCCCAGTTTATCCAGGCGAAGGAGCATTAAAGATTTTACCAGCCATAACGTCTTTAACGTCAGACGCTGAAACTCTCTCTCTCTCTCTCTCTCTCTCTCTCTCTCTCTCTCTCTCTCTCTCTCTCTCCAAAAGAATTCTTCTCTACTCTCTTAAAAATAAAAAAATAGGATAGCCTATTATAAAAAAAATTAAGTCCATTTTAAAGGGTGTTATATTATTAAGGAACTGTGTCGCACCTGAACTCATTTATTTGTTATTGTTGCTGCTGCTGTTGTTATTGTTGCTGTTGTTACTGCTGTTATTGTTATTGATGCTGTTATTGCTGCTGCTGTTATCGCTGCTACTGTCATTGCTGCTTCTGTTGTTGTTACTGCTGTTATTGACGCTCCTGTTATTGCTGTAGTTAGTGCTGCTGCTGTTATTACTGATATTACTGATGTTATTGCTGCTGTTATTGCTGTTGCTATTGTTGTTATTGCTGCTGTTATTGATGTTATTATTGATGCTGTTATTGCTACTGTTGCTATTGCTGTTGTTATTGCTGCTGTTATTGCTGTTTCTTGTATTGCTGTTGTAGTTATTACTGCTGCTGTTTTTATTGTTGTTGCTATTGTTTTATTGCTGCTGCTTTTGTTATTGCTGCTGCTTTTGTTATTGCTGCTGCTGTTATTTCTGTTATTGTTGTTATTGCTGCTGCTGTTGTTTTCGTCGTCGTCGTTATAGTTGTTTTAGTCGTTTCTGCTGTTGATGTCTTTTGTTTGTTGTTGCAGTAGCTTTTTTGGTGTTTGATTTCGTTTGCTCTGGTTGTTGGTGGTGGTGGTCTTTTGTTTTTAGTGTCAGGTTAAGGTGCTGCTTTTGTTAGACTTGAGCTGAGGCTCCTGTTGATGCTGCTGCTGTTGCTGTTGTTGCTGTTGCTTCTTGCATTCTGCTACTTAGTGCTTTTTCGATTCACTTGTCTCCTCACATTATTCTCCTTCACTTATGTTTTTCTCTGCCTTGTTTCTCCTCGTAATGTATTTACAAATTCATTTACTTAAGTGGAAATACAGGATTCGTGCTTCAGGTTATTTAAAAACAGCTGTCACTGGTTGACCTAAGTTAGGTGAAGGATACGTGTGTGTGTGTGTGTGTGTGTATCTATGAAGGATACATGTGTGTGTATCTATGAAGGATACATGTGTGTGTGTGTATCTATGAAGGATACATGTGTGTGTGTGTATCTATGAAGGATACATGTGTGTGTGTATCTATGAAGGATACATGTGTGTGTGTGTTTACCTAACTTAGGTGAAAGATACATATACGTGACTGTCACATCAATGGGACACTACATCCTGATCGTTATTTCATTGACACACACACACACACACACACACACATACACACACACACACATACACATGCAAATATTCTCACAAATAAAACATACAGAATCTTTACTCTCGTATGTAAACAGACATAAATAAGATATCAACTAACACTTAACGAGAGCATACATGCAAAATAAAAGAACCTGCCCCTGAAATACACGCACATACACGTATGCGTAAGTAGGTTGTAATGCTAAAAGGTGGTCATTAATAAGCTTACGAGGTAAAAGGTTTTCTAGAGAGTGCAGTCCCAAACCTGCACACATGTACGGGCTACCTAAAATACATTAACCAAATATTCTGCTCCGTCTTATCAATTCAGAAATAAAATATTCACACCACTGGCTGGCAGGCATTTTAGCCAAGTGACTTCCTAAGTTACTAGAGACTTTTAGTACTGCATAACCCAGTAAGTCTGGTGATATACTTAACTGAGATAAAAACGTCAATATACGACACTAGAAATTAGCCAGCTTGGACGTCAAGTCCCTTTTTACCAGGGTGCCCATCACAAAAGCCAATGAATTCCTATGACGCAAAATAAAGGGCAGTCATGACTTAAGAACATAAGAATGGAGGAACACTGCAGAAGGCCTACTGGCCCATACAAGGCAGGTTCCTTATCAAAACCACCCCTACCCAAAACTACCCAAGAATTTACATGCCTTACCAAAGATTTTGTCGGCCTTACTACTGTGACAATGGTCAACCCAATTTCGGCAATACTCGCTAGCCTATTTAAAGAACACAGATAACGTGATCAACACACCCAGGCACCCGGACATAAAAGAAACTGCAGGGGAAAAGTGAAGACAATCACCCATTTCTGAATGTCTTTTTGTGTTCACGAGAGAGGAAGCAAACTTGCTAACAAAATACATAGCAAGTCAATAATCATGGGCTACCTATTTGATTTATGTATTAATGTTGGTAGAATTATCGACAATATGTTAAGTAAAAGGACACAAATGCAACTAATGTGACATTTTATTGTGGCAACGTTTCGTCTGGAGAGCGAAACGTTGCCACAATAAAATGTCATATTAGTTGCATTTGTGTCCTTTTATTTGATTTATATTCCGGTCATGACGCCAAAACAAACTGAGGAACAGTGTTTCGAGTCTTCGTTAGAGTTATGGGGATTTGTACTAGTTAGAGGAAAAGTACTGAAACATAAACGAGCCTTCACCTTTCGACACCATCCAGCGCACATTTCAATTACTGCAAGAAGGCACTTTTGATTTCTAACATAGCAAGGACAGAACACCACCAACAGATACTAAATGCCGCCTTACACAAGCATAACTAGAAACATTTCAAATGCTTTAGTCCAAAGTGAGGTCAGAAGTGGCTGCTATTACCGCCATCAGGAATCTCACCAGGAATACACCAGAACAAACCAACGTGTCAATGAACACAATAATTCGCCTGGTGTGAGGTTTCTCAACCTCAAGTTATGGTAAACAAAGGTCTCTCTCTCTTGAAGACAACCTGGGGTCTATTGGTAATTCCCTTATTGTGACAGCAGTGGGATTCCGATTAATCCTGCATAATCCTTACACCTTTGTAAACAAATACGCTGTAGGAGAGAGAGAACATTTACACAGTATGCAACGCACACATAAACTTGCATGATCACATTGCAAGATGCAACGGCACCAGAATGATCGTAAAGAAAGAACTCCAGAAACGAACATGACTCACAAATCATAATGACACGATTGCAAACAAACAATACAAGGTAGAACGCGATCATCAAACGACCAGTGGCTAACGCGTCGGTCTGGTTTGAGACTCTGATCGCGCTAGCGTACGATTTTTCAGAAACGATTATTACTTGTTATCCTCATCAAAACCCATAGTACAAGAAAATAATGACTTGACTTCGTGTTATTCTTAGTCGTCAAGATATCTCTTATAAAAATAACTGTAATACGTCCATTATGCTCATCTTCATTGCTTTCCCTCATCATTATGCTCATCTTTATTGCTTTCCTCATCATTACATCTTCATTGCTTTCCTCATCATTATGCTCATCTTTATTGTCCTCATCATTATGCTCATCTTCATATGCTCATTCTCTCTATCATTATGCTCATCTTCATTGCTTTCCCTCATCATTATGCTCATCTTCATTGCTTTCCCTCATCATTATGCTCATCTTTATTGCTTTCCCTCATCATTATGCTCATCTTTATTGCTTTCCCTCATCATTATGCTCATCTTCATTGCTTTCCCTCATCATTATGCTCATCTTCATTGCTTTCCCTCATCATTATGCTCATCTTCATTGCTTTCCCTCATCATTATGCTCATCTTCATTGCTTTCCCTCATCATTATGCTCATCTTCATTGCTTTCCCTCATCATTATGCTCATCTTCATTGCTTTCCCTCATCATTATGCTCATCTTTATTGCTTTCCCTCATCATTATGCTCATCTTTATTGCTTTCCCTCATCATTATGCTCATCTTCATTGCTTTCCTCATCATTATGCTCATCTTCATTGCTTTCCCTCATCATTATGCTCATCTTTATTGTTTCCTCATCATTATGCTCATCTTTATTGCTTTCCTCATCATTATGCTCATCTTATTGCTTTCCCATCTATGCTCATCTTTATTGCTTTCCTCATCATTATGCTCATCTTTATTGCTTTCCCATTTATTCATCTTCATTGCTTTCCATCATTATGCTCATCTTATTGCTTTCCTCATCATATGCTATCTTCATTGCTTTCCTCATCATTATGCTCATCTTTATTGCTTTCCTCATCATTATGCTCATCTTATTGCTTTCCCATCATTATGCCATCTTTATTGCTTTCCTCATCATTATGCTCATCTTTATTGCTTTCCTCATCATTATGCTCATCTTATTGCTTTCCTCATCATTATGCTCATCTTATTGCTTTCCTCATCATTATCTCATCTTCATTGCTTTCCTCATCATTATGCTCATCTTTATTGCTTTCCTCATCATTATGCTCATCTTATTGCTTTCCTCATCATTATGCTCATCTTATTGCTTTCTCATCATTATGCTCATCTTCATGCTTTCCTATCATTATGCTCATCTTTATTGCTTTCCTCATCATTATGCTCATCTTTATTGCTTTCCTCATCATTATGCTCATCTTTATTGCTTCATCATTAGCTCATCTTCATGCTTTCCTCATCATTATGCTCATCTTCATTGCTTTCCCTCATCATTATGCTCATCTTTATTGCTTTCCCTCATCATTATGCTCATCTTTATTGCTTTCCCTCATCATTATGCTCATCTTTATTGCTTTCCCTCATCAGTTACTTGCATCAAAGACTCTAATCATTCACGCTCATCAGATGCTGTCGTCAACAATGTTCGTCACCTTCATTCATCTTCATCACTCTCCCTTATCACCCATTTTCACCACATACCGTAATCGCACACTTTATATCACCCATCTTTATTACCCATCTCTCTCATACACCTTCAGCATCCAATATCATCCTTCATTACTTACCTTCTTCACCACCCACCAACATCACCCAATTTCACCACCCACCATCATCACCCACTTTCACCGCCCACCATCATCACCCACTTTCACCACCCACCATCATCACCCACTTTCACCACCCACCATCATCACCACTTTCACCACCCACCATCATCACCACTTTCACCACCCACCATTATCACCACTTTCACCACCCACCATCATCACCACTTTCACCACCCACTCATCACCACCCACCATTATCACCACTTTCACCACCCACCATCATCACCACTTTCACCACCCACCATCATCACCACTTTCACCACCCACCATTATCACCACTTTCACCACCCACCATCATCACCACTTTCACCACCCACCATCACCACTTTCACCACCCACCATTATCACCACTTTCACCACCCACCATCACCACTTTCACCACCCACCATCATCACTTTCACCACCCACCATCACCACTTTCACCACCCACCATCACCACTTTCACCACCCACCATCACCCTTCACCACCATCCACTTTCACCACCCACCAATCACCACTTTCACCACCCCATCATCACCACTTTCACCACCCACCATCATCACTTTCACCACCCACCATCATCACCACTTTCACCACCCACCATCACCACTTTCACCACCCACCATTATCACCACTTTCACCACCCACCATCATCACCACTTTCACCACCCACCATCACCACTTTCACCACCCACCATTATCACCACTTTCACCACCCACCATCATCACCACTTTCACCACCCACCATCATCACCACTTTCACCACCACTTTCACCACCCACCATTATCACCACTTTCACCACCCACCATCATCACCACTTTCACCACCCACCATTATCACCACTTTCACCACCCACCATCATCACCCAGCAATATGTGATCATTCATTAATGTCTTCAGTGTAATATTTTGAGTTACATTCTAACAACGATACCCCCCCCCCACACACACAGCAACAAGGGGTCACAATTGGGAGTTGAAGACTCAGACCAGTCACAGGGATGTTAGGAAGTATTACTTCAGTCACAGAGTTGTCAGGAATTGGAATAGTCTAGCAAGTGATGTAGTGGAGGCAGGAACCATACATAGCTTTAAGACGAGGTATGATAAAGCTCATGGAGCAGGGAGAGAGAGGACCTAGTAGCGGTCAGTGAAGAGGCGGGGCCAGGAGCTAAGTCTCGACCCCTGCAACCACAATTAGGTGAGTACACACACACACACACACACACATACACACACACACACACATACACACACACACACACACACACACATCACACACATACACACACACATACACACACAGAAGCTGAGTCTCGACCCCTGCAACCACAATTAGGTGAGTACAGACACACACACTCACACACAGGCAGCAGAAAGTGTAAGGGTTTTATGGTTTATCCTCCCATTTAGGTGTATTGCTTAAACACCACTTCTCTTCCCCTACCTCCCCTTTTCCGTGTGTCGCGTGACCCCCAGTTGACTAATAACTAAATGGTTATAATTGACCATAATTTTTAAAGGGGTGGACCGGTAAGCCAGCGGAAGGCCTCGGTCAGATGACCAAAAGCTCCAACGGCGGGTCATCATCTAAGACACGCATCAGGAAACAATTGTCCTGTTTCCTGACAAACCTTACCTAACCCAGTTGACTGCAGCCATGGTTTGTTTGGTGGAAGCAGTTGGGTTTCACCCTCCAACTAGACCACATCTAGTTGGCCATTGTACTCTCCTCTAGTTGAGAATTCTTCAATAGCTTTGGAGAGACTATATTCACTTAACTGTTCTTTGAGTGATTACTGGGATAAACTTTACCACTTACGTCTCTCTGTGTAGAGATAGAAGACTCCTATTCGTGAAATTATAGGATCTAATATACCTGAATTTGTATAACTGATAATTACTTGCTGGAGAAAGTTATAAAATTTCCTACCATTTATTGAGTGATGAGAATTGTACAAATGTATACGTATTTGTTAAAGGTTCATGTAATACAAAGCACATTATTATGAAAATCCCTGGAGATATACTAAAACATTTTCTCTATTTAAACAAAGTGGATTTGTTTAATTAAAAAAAAAGGCTTTTATCGAATCTTTAAATCTTAACCCCTCTAAAATTCTGTCAGAATTGTTACATCTGTCTTGGGTTGATATCCGGGAAATATAACTAAGGGAAGACCAAAGTAAATAATAAGACTCAACACTGCTGGATGCGGAGTGGAATGATAGTAAAGGCAGACAAAAGAGCATCGTGGGTTATAAGAGAAGGTGCCGAGAAACTATGTTCCAAACTTAGGAAAATTTTATAATTTTACCAAAAGGTAAACAGACACACCTGTGGAAGATCCCAAACTGAGAGGAAACACAAGTTAAACAACTGTTTCTTTGACAAATATTTTAAAATTATGAGCAAAAAAAAAAAATGAGACAAGCCTACTAACTGGTAATCAATTTGGTTGTTTACAAATTATGGTAATACCTTGAGAATGCCTCATCCGATGGGCTTCAAATTTTCAATTCAGGTTTATTGTAACGAAGGAAGGATTTGTGTAACTGCTGTCATATGCAGGTGACCTCTTCACTGATATGCAGACTATTAGAGGCTTATTGGACGGAGTTGTTTAGTGTCCAGTGTTTTTAATGTGTGTAGGGACACTCGGCTACGTATAAACGTGTGAATGTTTTCCCCAATGTTTACTGTGATGAAAATTAGACATGTGAAACATCTGGGTATCTTTATTGTAGACGTTTCGCCATCCAGTGGCTTTATCAATACAAATTCAAGGACATAATTGAAAGACAGTAAAACTATATACAAAAGACGAAGTAATAAGTCCCTTAGCCTTTCCTGAGGGACTGATTACCTCGGGCTGTGGTCTAGAAAGGTCTAACTCAAGCCCACACAACACCTGTCCAACCTATTCCAACAGCAACCCAAAGATCTCGCTTCAATAACGAAACTTGGGAGTTTGTTTAACTCATTTACAACTCTGTTGTCAATACACTGCCTTTGTGGATCTTTATTAAATTTGTCCAATTTAAATCCATTTGCTGCGAGTCCTGTCTTTGTTAGATATTTTCAGCATGTTCTTTATATCCTCTTTTACTTACTCGGGTTTTCCATTTACACAATTCATTCATCTCCCCCTCAATCTACGCCTTTCCAGAGAATACGAATTTAGTTCCCTCGCCATATCTTCGTAGGAAAGTTGTCCACTGGAGGAGATTATAAATAAACCTGTATATTACAATAATGATCATATATTATCTCAACTGTATTGTAACTCTCATATCTCTATACTTTCACCAACTTTATTAAGTCACCCCAGAAGAGTACACCCTTTTCTCCTTGTTTTCCGAGTGTTTTCTTTTAAATGACTCGCAAAATCGCAATAACACTATTGTAGACAAATCACGGGAACTGACTAGCACACTAGCCTGTGAGTTTTAGCTTTGTCAACCTTCTGTGTTTCTAGCACCATAGTGTCCAATATGTTATCGGGAAACTAGAACTGAGCAGCATATTTAAAATGAAGAATTACCAACTATGCATAAAGGTGAAATTTAATCTGAGGACGTCAGTAATTTCTTCATCTTGATATGAAGCCAAGACGTCTATTTGCGTCTTTAGTAAACACTCACTGTTGCCTTAATTTTTTCTAAAGTTTGATTAAGTTTGATTAAGATCTACATAATTTAGTGTATAAGTGCTTTATTTTTGTCAGCATTAATTGAATCTTAGGTAAAATTCGTCAGGAGACAGAACCAGTGTTTCCTGACGCGGGTCTTAGTCATTTGATTACCAGCCATAGCAGCTTTTGGTCGTCTCACTGAGGCCTTCCGCTGGCTTACCAATCCACTCCTTTAAAAACTTGGGTTATGCTTATAACCTAACTTGCATCTGCCACTGCTTCGACCACAATATCAACCATGAGAAATGACTTGAAGGCATATATTAGTGTTATCTTTAAACCTGCTTACGTCGCTATTTATTCCCTCATCGATGTGTATAAAAATGTGTGAACAACAAAGGGAGTTCCAATAGTAACCCCTATGGATCACCGCCCGTAATAAGTCCCCATTCTGGTTTCTTCTAATGCAACCTCTGTGTTGCGTGTCAGGCAACAATGCCTGCATCCCTGAGACAAATTTCTAATATACTGTGTGCTACTATGATCTTCATCAGTCTCCTGTGAGGAAACGCCACCAAAGGACCTAGCAATTATTTGAGCAATTATTTGAGGAATTAGACACATGCGCAACATTTGGGTATCTTTTATTTGTCGATGTTTCGCCATCCAGTGGCTTTATCAATACAAATTCAAAGACATAATAGAAAGACTAGAACTATATACTAAAGATGAGGTAATCAGTGCCTCAGCCTTGGAGTTGTGAAGGCCACCGTAGTCTTGAAGAATATACAAATATTCATACAACAATTCATTATTTACCATTCCTGATTAATTCCCTTATTTCCTGAGAATGCTTCTTTAGATCGGCTACAAACTTCCAGCAACGATGTATTGGTTGTGGAGTGTACATGGGCCAGTTTAATTTAATTTCAAAATACTGTGATATCTATTCCAGCAAAATCTCCTGACAGCCTCTCCTATGTGTGGTTTAAATCGGCAATGGCTGTTGCATCGTATCTGAAAGATGACCCCCAATATATTCAAGTCTAGGTACTTGTAAACTAACTTTTATACCGAGTTAAAAAAAAACAACTTGAAACTGTACATCTCTGTTCAATAACTGGGAATACTTCATATAGTCGGCTGTCAAAGTTAGTTCCCACTTCTTAAAGATGTTCTATTTACAATGGGATTTGTTGCTTTTGTGATTATTGCATTAAATAAAAAATATGAGTAATTATTATTCATACGTTTTTGGCCTCGTGAAAACGATGATAATCGAGTGATGAAAAACACAGTATATTTCGGTAAATAGTAATGTTTGACCGTTTGTGTATATGTATAAACACATGAAACTGAGCCTTACTGAACATCTGACAACCTGCTGGTTCTGCTGTTATATTTGAGGAATTTCCTTAACACCTGCCTATGCAAAATCAGGCAACAATCTTAAATGACTTGAGATCAAGTTATTAATTACACTCATGAATTTGGTTGACCATGTAGTGTAACACTTGACGCCAGGGGAAGGCCTCGGTCAGATGACCAAAAGCTCCAGTGGCGGGTCACGATATACCTGGAGTATACCTGGAGATGGTTTCGGGGGTCAACGCCCCCGCGGCCCGGTCTGTGATCAGTCCTCATGGTGGATCAGGGCCTGATCAACCAGGCTGTTACAGTTGGCCGCATGCAACCCGACGTACGAACCATAGCCCGGCTGGTCAGGTACTGACTTTAGGTGTCTGTCCAGCGCCTTCTTGAAGACAACCAGGGTTCTATTGGTAATCCCCCTTATGTATTCTGGGAGGCAGTTGAACAGTCTTGGTCCCCTGACACTTATTGTGTTGTCTCTTATGGTGCTGTCTCTTATGGTGCTAGTGGCACCCCTGCTGTTCATTAGGGGATGTTGCATCGTCTGCCGAGACTTTTGCTTTCACAGTCTAGAAGCTTTACCTGTACTTCTGTTCTTGCGGTTCTGGTCCCCTGTCAGTGTACTGTTTATTTATTGTCATGGCCCACCGAGGTTGGGTAACCCGAAAATAAGAAGAAATACTGTCACCGTCACTGAAGAGTGGAGACAGTGAACTTTTCACCTCCAGGACTCAAATTCGCAGAACCGGTTTCACTGAATGCCCTAAAACATACTTCCTCGCTCACACTCCAACAGCACAAGTCACAAAAGCCATTTGCCTTCTCTTAATACCATCTAATACGTTCACAAATGCCTGCAACCACACACAGGTGATAACGTACAGATGAATACACACACACACGGGGCCAAGAGCCGAGACTCGACCCCTGCAACCACATATAGGTTATTACACATGAGCAAAGTGGGTCACAGATTTTAGTTTCAGATGTTAATTTCGAAGTCACGAGTTAATCACTGGAAAGGCAGATCTGACAGCATCTGCAAATAATAATCAGAGTGGTGAGATAACAGTCTACGAAGAAAACGAATTTTTAGTCAATATATAAATCTAAGATGAACTAAAAATAAGTGCCTAAGTGAGGTAAAGTGAATTGAGTGGTCATAAAGCCATTAATGTTCGTCTTGTAAGTGAAACTCGAAAAATTAACAGAATTTTTGTCGCAAATTTGGGGAGGAAAGCCAGAGATGATATTCATGTGGTGAAGACAATGTGTATGAACCAGCAAAGACAATGTGTATGAACCAGCAAAGACAATGTGTATGAACCAGCAAAGACAATGTGTATGAACCAACAAAGACAATGTGTATGAACCAACAAAGACAATGTGTATGAACCAACAAAGACAATGTGTATGAACCAGCAAAGACAGTGTGTATGAACCAACAAAGACAATGTGTATGAACCAACAAAGACAATGTGTATGAACCAACAAAGACAATGTGTATGAACCAGCAAAGACAGTGTGTATGAACCAACAAAGACAATGTGTATGAACCAACAAAGACAATGTGTATGAACCAGCAAAGACAGTGTGTATGAACCAGCAAAGACAGTGTGTATGAACCAACAAAGACAATGTGTATGAACCAGCAAAGACAATGTGTATGAACCAACAAAGGGAAGATAAGGAGAGCTTGTTCTCTCCCTATTTTGGTATGCAATAAGTGGTCCTGGGTTTAAAACTATATTTCCCCTGCCAAAATCTTGTGGTAGGAATGGGAGCTAACCTTAACTCGGTGGGATTGTTCCCGTTAAGGTTGTTAGCTAGGATGTAGGATGTTAGCTAGGATGTAGGATGCTAGCTAGGATGTAGGATGCTAGCTAGGATTAGGGAAGAATGAAACATGTTCGCCTGAATACACATACTTTCACATATGGCCCCACATGTAATTATGAAGCTCACACCCTCACACAGGAGTGCATACACTAGTACACTTAACGCACACCAGCACACACTAAGATATACAAGACACACTGGAGACACGCAATGGCGTGTGTAAACAAATGCATGTACACATACTGTAAAAAAAACATTCCCCTGTATACCTATACATGGAGGTACACACACACATGCACACACGTCATTAAAAACCGATCAAGGGGCTCTCACTAGCACTCACCGATATTCCCGTACCAATATCCGAATTATTACACCTCGTAATTGGCGCCAGGATTTAACGGGATAATATCCGTCGCCAAGGGTGTGTGTGTGTGTGTGTGTGTGTGTGTGTGTGTGTGTGTGTGTGTGTGTGTGTGTGTGTGTGTGTGTGTGTGTGTGTGTGTGTGTGTGTGTGTGTGTGTGTGGTAAAAATATGATACCGACAGATTTTTGGAAAACAAACACACTATACAAACACTAGGACATTGTACTAGAAAGGTGTCTGTGTTTGGACATTCGGTTCCTCCATGATTATCAAACAAGTTGATAAACAAAAACAAAATAAGTCTCCGGGACAAAATAAGTCCCCGGGATAAAATAAGTCCCCGGGACAAAATAAGTCCCCGGGACAAAATAAGTCCCCGGGACAAAATAAGTCCCCGGGACAAAATACGTCCCCGGGACAAAATAAGTCCCCGGGACAAAATAAGTCCCCTGGACAAAATAAGTCCCCGGGCACCGAAGAACTGTTTCTCAGGGTCACTTAAAAAGTGTTAGTGGGACCTTAGCCGATAACGAGCCTCTAATACAACACTCCAAACTGATACGTTTAGATTTAGAAAGAACGTAGGTAAATATACTGGTTTTTAGAGTTGTTGATGCGTGGAATAATGTGCCGAGTAGGGTAATAGAGGCCAAGACCTGTTGGTAGCTATACAAAATGGGATTGGCAAAATATATGAGCGTGTTGAATGCGTCCATCCAAACTGGTGATGTGCCGGAGATGTGGAAGATGGCTAATGAAATCCCCATTTTTAAATCAAGGGATAAGTCAGTTCCATCAAATTACCGTCCATTAACCTTGACGTCAGTATTAGACAAATTAGAATCAGTTGTAGCCGATATTATTAGAAGCCACTTTAATGGGCATATATATATAAATATATATATATATATATGTATTTATATTTCTCATTTTGTAAGCACTGGCCAGGAGCCCTGCTACTAGGAATACAATAATTTTGTTCGTGTATATGATTAACTTAAAAATAGTCTAGAAGGTAATATATACAATTTATTTTAAGTTTTATTGTTTCTATTTCCAGGTTTGTTTGCTTATTTCATGTTAAGAGCTAAACCCATATGGGTCATTCAGCGCAAGACGTGGTGGAGGCTTGATCCACCGTCTGCTGAGTGCCAGACATACGTGGTGGAGGCTTGATCCACCGTTGCTGAGTGCCAGACATACGTGGTGGAGGCTTGATCCACCGTCTGCTGAGTGCCAGACATACGTGGTGGAGGCTTGATCCACCGTCTGCTGAGTGCCAGACATACGTGGTGGAGGCTTGATCCACCGTCTGCTGAGTGCCAGTCTGTGATCCACCGTCTGCTGAGTGCCAGACATACGTGGTGGAGGCTTGATCCACCGTCTGCTGAGTGCCAGACATACGTGGTGGAGGCTTGATCCACCGTCTGCTGAGTGCCAGACAGACGAGCTTTCAATTTGTACTCACCTATCTTCTATATTAGGTAAGGTTGGTATTACTGTCGAGGTATGTTTACGGCGTTGCTATGGACACCGCGCATGCGCAAATGTTGCTATGGTGCGCATGCGCATATACAACGATATATTTAATGCAAACATTACGCATATGTTATCTGAGATACTGGTTAGCTTAGGGAATAGGATGGACGAATATGAGACTCACTAAATCGCAATAACACGATTATAAACAACCCAGGGAACGGATGGGGTTTGAACCTATGGAGTTTTACGACTCAATCGCCATGGGTTCAAATCCCAACCGTTCCGTGATTTGTTGAGGTGAGAGAGAGAGGTTGGATTTGAGAAAGGCCTGCCTAATATGAGCCAGTAGGCCTGTTGCAGTGGTCCTCTATTTTTATGTGTACGTGTTGTTCACGCCACAAACTACGACACGTGTAAACATTGAATATCTTAGACTGTCCAACTGTTCAAATGAACCTGGATTTATTTGCGGAGTTGAAAGTGGCATGAAGAATGAACTTCAATGTAAACAACAGCAAAGGTGTGGAAAAAGACACTTATGTAAAGTTCATGATATTTATTAAATGTCGTGAACTATATATAAGTGTTCATGAATGGCATACAATACAGAGAAGATGAAAATTAGACACTGGAGGGCGAAACGTCTACAATAAAGATACCCAGATGTCGCACATTTATATATAAGTGTCTTGCACAGCATGTCGGCATCACCATACCATTTCTCGACAGAAAAGGTCTCCACTTTTAAGTGTAACAAGGGACAATATGCTCAATAACAGCCCGTCTGCCCCTCACCTTCGACTATGGAGCAGAACTCTTCTCCAGGCTGAGGGACTGACCACCTTAAGGGGGATGGACTGATTACATCGTCTCTACATCTCTACTGATTCTGCTACCTCCTCTGTACTCGACTAAAGAAGCCTTCTGTATAGGCGAAACATTCCAGAATGAAGATACCTAACTGTTGCACATTAATTGATCTGTATATTTCGATCCCCAGAAAGGGGGTCGAAATATACAGATCAATTAATCTTCTGAGTTTCTGTGTTCATGTGGATTATTATTGAACATTGACAAGTGTTCATTACACTTTATTCACTGGACAATATAAATATAAAATGTATGAAATGTAGTAATGACTGAAATTGTACTAAACTTTGTCAAAATTCTGGAAGGAATTCAACGAAATGTGACCTTTTATAGTCATAAATCTGATGTAAATAGTTTAGAACACCGACATATGCTGTACTTTTCTCAAGACTGATGGTGTGAACACATTTGTTCTGTTATAGATTCGCCGGTATAATCGCCTGACCCGGGCCTTTTCCAAGAGGTGGCCCGGCCTTGGCTCCCTGCCGAGGGAGTCTCAGACCAATGTCTGCCATGGGAGGAGGTATAAGTACCTCCTCGTCTTCTGGGACCAGCTGTCCCCAGGCCTAGCTCCATTCCCCGCCCCCACGGGGCCCGGAGGGAGAAGCTAGGCACCTTGGGCTGCCACAATCCCCGCCCACACTGGGCTCGGGGATTGTGGCAGCCTTTGCACCTCCTGACATCGTGTGCTGCATGGTGCAAAGACAACAAGCACCCAAGGATCCTTTTGGAGTCACACCCCAAGCTTTGGGCATTAAGCCCGAGCCCTGGGGAAGCTCAAGAATGCCTCTTGCTGTGTTGCTGCTGCAACTACTAGACTTGTCCGGTGTACTCTCCTCCAGTGAACACATCGACTCTAGTCTGAGGGAGATAAATACGAAATACCGATACGATGGAAAAATAAACACAAATGCAGTAAAATTCGATTCTTTATTGACTACGTTTCGCCCACACAGTAGGCTTTATCAAGTCACAAATAGATCTACATGAGCATAGAGTGCGTTAGTTTATATAGGGAGAATAGTAAGGTGAAGGGCAAAACGTAGTCAATAAAGAATCGCATTATACTGCATGTGTGTCTGTTTTTTCATCTAGTCTGAGGGACTGATTACATCAAACTCCTACTGATCTTCCACGATTCATCTCTGTTTCTGACTGAGGAAGCTACTGGTTGGCGAAACGTTTCCACAATAAATATTCCTAAATGTTGCAAAAGTGTCAGATTCTTCAGCCTTAAATTTCAAACACAAAATATCCTAAACAATAACAAACGCTTTTTAACGCAAATGACAAAAATTTAACCGAATATACAATCTGGATTTGGAAACAAATTTTCATAAAAAAAAATCTAAATAACTATAGAAGATTCCGAGTGTCCTTGTATTGATCAAGCCAATGGTTGGTGAAATAAATACAAATAAAGATACCCAGAGTGGATGTGAATGAATGGTTCAGAGAACCGACGAGTTGGTAAATTAGACACACATGCAACACTTGGGTATCTTTATTGAGGAAACGTTTCGCCACACAGTGGCTTCATCAGTCTATACAAAGGAGAATCGTGAAGAACAGAAGGAGTGTGAGGTTGTCAGGCCCTCAATCTTGAGTCGATGTTCTCAGTCCATCAATCTTGAATATGTATCTAATTTACCAACTCGTCGGTTCTCTGAACCATTCATTCACATCCTGTCTGACACTGCAACGTCTTGGTATCTTAATACAGGGATTTCTTCGCTTGCCTATTCCTTGGGCACGACCTACTTCCACATTGAACAAATGTGACACCTCCTACAACTGCTGCACCTCTCCTGTCTACAGTATATAAGCTCCCTCTGCTCATGTGCTGTTATTCTATTCAAGATTGATGGACTGAGAACATCGACTCAAGATTGAGGGCCTGACAACCTCACACTCCTCCTGTTCTTCACGATTCTCCTTTGTATGGACTGATGAAGCCACTGTGTGGCGAAACGTTTCCTAAATAAAGATACTAAAGTGTTGCATATGTGTCTAATTTACCATACCCAGAGTGGGTTGGCTTTGAGAAGGACCTGCCTTGTATGGGCCAGTAGGTGGTGGTAACCTATAATTAACAAAACAAATGGGGGAAGGGGGGGTCGAACATAAAAAAAAGGAAAAACTATATACAATAACACAAAACATTGGTATGAACTTCAATGGCAAGAACAGGGAAACAAAAGCGAGTAAAAACAAACAAACAGGGAAAGCTGTGAATCTGTCTCCCTTGAAATTAGAAATAAAGCTTTTCAGTCCTATAATAAACTGTTTGTAAATGTAGGTTACAACACTGGTTGAGTAGCACCACGGCTGACTGGTTGCAACACTGGTGGAGTAGCACCACGGCTGACTGGTTGTAACACTGGTGGAGTAGCACCACGGCTGACTGGTTACAACACTGGTGGAGTAGCACCACGGTTGAATGGTTGCAACACTGGTGGAGTAGCACCACGGTTGAATGGTTGCAACACTGGTGGAGTAGCACCACGGCTGACTGGTTGTAACACTGGTGGAGTAGCACCACGGCTGACTGGTTACAACACTGGTTGAGTAGCACCGTGGCTGACTGGTTGCAACACTTGTGGAGTAGCACCACGGTTGACTGGTTGCAACACTGGTGGAGTAGCACCACGGTTGAATGGTTGCAACAATGGTTGAGTAGAACCACGGCTGACTGGTTGCAACACTGGTTGAGTAGCACCACGGCTGACTGGTTGCAACACTGGTTGAGTAGCACCACGGCTGACTGGTTGAGTAGCACCACGGCTGACTGGTTGCAACAATGATTGAGTAGCACCACGGCTGACTGGTTGCAACAATGGTTGAGTAGCACCACGGCTGACTGGTTGAGTAGCACCACGGCTGACTGGTTGCAACACTGGTTGAGTAGCACCACAGCTGACTGGTTGCAACACTGGTTGAGTAGCACCACGGCTGACTGGTTGCAACACTGGTGGAGTAGCACCACGGCTGACTGGTTGCAACACTGGTGGAGTAGCACCACAGCTGACTGGTTGCAACACTGGTGGAGTAGCACCACGGCTGACTGGTTGCAACACTGGTGGAGTAGCACCACGGCTGACTGGTTGCAACACTGGTGGAGTAGCACCACAGCTGACTGGTTGCAACACTGGTGGAGTAGCACCACGGCTGACTGGTTGCAACACTGGTGGAGTAGCACCGCGGCTGACTGGTTGCAACACTGGTGGAGTAGCACCATTGCTGACTGGTTGCAACACTGGAGTAGCACCACAGCTGACTGGTTGCAACACTGATGGAGTAGCACCACAGCTGACTGGTTGCAACACTGGTTGAGTAGCACCACAGCTGACTGGTTGCAACACTGGTTGAGTAGCACCGTGGCTGACTGGTTGCAACACTGGTTGAGTAGCACCACGGCTGACTGGTTGCAACACTGGTTGAGTAGCACCGCGGCTGACTGGTTGCAACACTGGGGGAGTAGCACCGCGGCTGACTGTTTGCAACACTGGTTGAGTAGCACCACAGCTGACTGGTTGCAACCCTGGTTGAGTAGCACCGTGGCTGACTGGTTGCAACACTGGTTGAGTAGCACCGTGGCTGACTGGTTGCAACACTGGTGGAGTAGCACCACAGCTGACTGGTTGCAACACTGGTGGAGTAGCACTACGGCTGACTGGTTGCAACACTGGTGGAGTAGCACCGCGACTGACTGGTTGCAACACTGGTGGAGTAGCACCACGGCTGACTGGTTGCAACACTGGTGGAGTAGCACCATTGCTGACTGGTTGCAACACTGGACTAGCACCACAGCTGACTGGTTGCAACACTGGTGGAGTAGCACCACAGCTGACTGGTTGCAACACTGGTTGAGTAGCACCGTGGCTGACTGGTTGCAACACTGGTTGAGTAGCACCGTGGCTGACTGGTTGCAACACTGGTTGAGTAGCACCACGGCTGACTGGTTGCAACACTGGTTGAGTAGCACCGCGGCTGACTGGTTGCAACACTGGGGGAGTAGCACCGCGGCTGACTGGTTGCAACACTGGGGGAGTAGCACCGTGGTTGACTGGTTGCAACACTGGTTGAGTAGCATCGTGGCTGACTGGTTGCAACACTGGTGGAGTAGCACCACGGCTGACTGGTTGCAACACTGGTTGAGTAGCACCGCGGCTGACTGGTTGCAACACTGGGGGAGTAGCACCGCGGCTGACTGGTTGCAACACTGGGGGAGTCGCACCGTGGTTGACTGGTTGCAACACTGGTTGAGTAGCACCACAGCTGACTGGTTGCAACCCTGGTTGAGTAGCACCGTGGATGACTGGTTGCAACACTGGTTGAGTAGCACCGTGGCTGACTGGTTGCAACACTGGTGGAGTAGCACCACGGCTGACTGGTTGCAACACTGGTTGAGTAGCACCGTGGTTGACTGGTTACAACACTGGTTGAGTAGCACCGTGGCTGACTGGTTGCAACACTGGTTGAGTAGCACCGTGGCTGACTGGTTGCAACACTGGTTGAGTAGCACCGCGGCTGACTGGTTGCAACACTGGTTGAGTAGCACCGTGGCTGACTGGTTGCAACACTGGTTGAGTAGCACCGTGGCTGACTGGTTGCAACACTGGTTGAGTAGCACCGCGGCTGACTGGTTGCAACACTGGTTGAGTAGCACCGTGGCTGACTGGTTGCAACACTGGTTGAGTAGCACCGCGGCTGACTGGTTGCAACACTGGTGGAGTAGCACCGCGGCTGACTGGTTGCAACAATGGTTGAGTAGCACCGTGGCTGACTGGTTGTAACACTGGTTGAGTAGCACCGTGGCTGACTGGTTGTAACACTGGTTGAGTAGCACCGTGGCTGACTGGTTGTAACACTGGTTGAGTAGCACCGTGGCTGACTGGTTGTAACACTGGTTGAGTAGCACCGTGGCTGACTGGTTGTAACACTGGTTGAGTAGCACCGTGGCTGACTGGTTGTAACACTGGTTGAGTAGCACCGTGGCTGACTGGTTGTAACCAGTGTTACACTCTTATATGGGTGTGAAGCATGGGTGGTGAATGTTGCAACGAGGAGAAGGCTGGAGGCAGTGGAGATGTCATGTCTGAGGTCAATGTGTGGTGTAACTATAATGCAGAGAATTCGTAGTTTGGAAATTAGGAGGTGAGGGATTACCAAAACTATTATCCAGAGGGCTGAGGAGGGGTTGTTGAGGTGGTTTGGACATTTAGAGAGAATGGAACAAAATAGAATTACTTCGAGAGCGTATAAATATGTAGTGGAGGGAAGGCGGGGTAGGGGTCGGCCTAGAAAATGTTGGAGGGAGGGGGTAAAGGAAGTTTTGTGTGCGATGGGCTTGGACTTCCAGCAAGCATGTGTGAGCGTGTTAGATAGGAGTGAGTGGAGACATGGTTTTTAGAACTTGATGTGCTGTTGGAGTGTAGGCAAGGTAACATTTATGAAGGGATTCAGGGAAACCGGCAGGCCGGACTTGAGTCCTGGAGATGGGAAGTACAGTGCCGGCACTCTGAAGGAGGGGTGTTAATGTTGCAGTTTTATAACTGTAGTGTAAGCACCCCTCTGGCAAGACAGTGATGGAGTGAATGATGAAAGTTTTTCTTCTTTTTCGGGTCACCCTGCCTTGGTGGGAAACGGCCGATGTGTTAATAAAAAAATAAATCTTTCCTATGAAATATCAGTGCCTATTTTTCCAACTAGGCATGGCATTTTCTTCCTCCAATTTAAATTCCGGCAACGTACATATACTTTCTAAAAAAGAAAGAAAATACATGTACTTTCTAAAAAAGAAAGAAAAGTACATGTACTTTCTAAAAAAGAAAGAAAAGTAGCGAGACTAGTTAATCTTTGAAGGAAGATAGATAGTCTGTAGAAAGTAACGTCTTGTGCTATCTGACTTTTTTCATGTGCTCCTCTACTCCTACGCCATGGTAAGACAATTATCATCAGGTGTTCTGTGTGTCCTGGTGGCGGTGTTCTGTCAGGGGATCTCTGGTGGAAATAGGAGACGCAGGACTACCATGCGCCCTGTCCTCCTCCTGCCGCTGCCGCCGCCGCCGCCGCCGCTACCACTGCCGCCGGGAACTCAGTCTGCCGCGCACCACCGTCAGGGTTGAACGTGGATGCTTGTGTCGCGTCGTCACCACCCACTTGGTCCCCCAAGGTAAAAGAGAGGGACCTCGTAGCACCATGAAGAGCTGACACCTTCCGCAGCTCTAGACGATCCCAGAATGGAAATTCTGGGACGCCATATGCTGAGAAGCCAACTCCGTCGTGTTGATTATGACATGTTCCCACCTCTCTTTTCTCGTATCTTTACACGTGCGTCCTACTTTCTGATATATAAATATATATTTTTTTTCTAGTGTGATATCCAACATGGGCCTCACGTCCATGAGATGGTGTGGAAAACATAGCTACGGATGTGGAGTGCCAGAATTACATAGGTATCTCGTGCGACATGACTCCCATGCGAGGTATTAAGGTACATTTGTTGACAACTTCGGCGCCATATGGTGCAGAGGTCGACGAAAACAAAAAAACAAAACGCCCACCTTGATCTGTCGGCAGGCTGTTTTTCTTGTGTGGAGTTGAGAGTGTACCTAGTGCTAGGCGCCACGACTTACTGCTGCAAAATGAACTCTGTTGTTAAATGTCTTTTCCTTCTGACGGGAACACCTTGTAATGTGGGAGAGGGAAACGGGTCGCACGATAGGAATCAAGAGGCTAACAAAAATAATTCGAGTGCTGCCACGTGGAGAGACAACAAGCCACTAACAGCACCAACAGCTCCAATCAAACTCAAAAATAAGATGCAAAAATAGTGATAAAACTAATTTATCGAAAATAATGATTTGTTCACTGTCATCTGCAACAAAGTCTTAAAAGGGCCCAAGAGAAATTTCCTGGAGGTGCAGCCGGAGTGAGTTAGTCACCCACAAACAATAAACTTTTTGTATTTCTGTAGAATAGTTACCAGAAATATTTTAGTATTACTGTAGTATGCCATCCAAAAGAAGATCACTAAGTCCATAGATCGTGAATTCTTAGAATATCTAGTGAAAAATGTTCTAATGGACAGATCCTTCATTACATGCAAATATTCTTCCATGCAAATACTAAATCTACTCTGGAAAATAAGCTATTTGATAAAATAATTCCCTTAAACTACAATGTAATCCTCGTCATTATGCACTAACCTAATCTCCATAAATCGCACTGATTAAAATAGTGTTATAAAGGGGACCCTGTAATAAAGTGGTAAGGTGGGAATGTTCCTAATATCTGGGATTTGGCTCAAGTCGGTCAATAGTGAGAATGTAAACATTTAGAGTCACACCACGTGTAAGTTTGCAATTTCGTGCCTGGGACAGCTCTTGCAGCCCCCAGTAACACTGACTAAATGAGTTACCGCCATCCACAGCGACATCTTGAGTTGTTCTCAGATTACATAGTTCTTGTTGAGGAAAGTTTGTACCAATGTAACAATAACACACTACGAAACTGAGCCAGTTGACCACGTAGCTTAAACTCGTATATGAAGAGCCTAACCTGGAAGATATTATTCCCTACTATATTTCTGAAAACTGTTAATACTCATAACTCCGTCATAATTATTTAATGTGCAAAAATGAAAATATGAAATAAATAATCAGCTGCAAACATTACTAAACAAACCCATAAACCTCATGATTAAACCAGTCCTCTAAAAACAAACCCTAAAATATAAATTTTGTAAACCACAGTTGTGCCGTGCTGAGTGAGGTGTGTATTTGTTTCACTAGATACAGTAATACATTTTCCAGGCTTTACATCTACCTATTAGATCACTCTTCAAAAGTCGGAGTCACAGAGAGGAGAAGTAGAAGCGAATCATAACAAGCCATCAACTTTCCCAGTGACCTTTTCCAAATATCGCTTCCTCAGTGTCTGTATTTATTAGAGACGTGGGCTCGCCACAAATTAAAAGAGGCAAAATAAAGAAATTGGATCTTCCTAAATTTCCGCCTCAACAACGACAAGAAAATTCAATAAAGGTTTGAGTGGGCAGCCGAGGAGAGAAGGTCCACAGCAAGGTCTCTCCCAGAGTCTGGCCCAATCTTGGATTTCGATAGCGAGTATTTCCGTGTCTGAAGTCGCGACGCATTCGTAATATCAAGATCCTGACATAATATTTCTGGAAGTGCTGAGAGCAGCGCAGTTTTCCGTGAGTGGGGAACGACTTGCTAGCCGCCCCGTGAAGACACACAAATAAAAGAGAGTGGAGCGGAAGCATTTATACCTTCAGGAGGCAAAAAAAGAAAGTGACCAAGAGGAGGTAAGAGAAGCAAACCAGCGTTCAGTAGAGAACCATAGAGAAGAGAGCAGCAAAAGCTCTCATTACCAGCAGAGTCCACAGCTGAGTCCATTACGGAGCTCTACCAAACTCGCACCATCTACGCACGTTCTGCTATCTTTCTGACTGAGCACCAGAGTGATATAATTGAAATTGCTTCGATAATAAACGGAAAAATAAACTTATCGAATATTAATCAAAAAATAGACTTAGTCAAACCTCTACTAGGATAGCTGACATACACCAGGGCGCTAGTTGATCAGGGTTAAGACAAATAATAAAGACACGAATGGTAAGGTTCTGCGATTCTGCCAGAAATTGGTTTTTAGTGAGTCGGAAAAACCTGTGAGTGAGAAGCAGGAGCGCGGAGTGAAGAAGTCTGGCGCAAGGTGCTGAACTTCCTGCACACACCTCAACATATCCTTACATCACTATCATAAGGTACGCTTTACTTATCTCTCAACTACCTGATAGTCTTTAGAAGTCATTATGTTAGTAATATTATTATTAACAGAAGTAATATTAGTAGTATGATAATAATAGTGGTAAGATTATTATTATTATTATTAACAAAAGTAATAATAGTAGTATGATAGCAATAGTAGCAGCAGCAGTAGTAGTAGTAACAGTAGAAGTAATAATAACATTAAATTGTTAAAATTAATAATTTATTACTAGCATAAGTTTTAATACAGTGTTATTGATACTGACATTTTCCAAATTACTCTTGTTACCCATTTCTAAACATTCCTTGTATATCATGAACCTCGGCAGCATCTTTAAAACCAGTGCCAAGTATATGTCGACTGATGCATAGTGTACTGTGTATGATCTATTAATTTGTGAAGTTTCAGAACACAGGCAATAGGCGAAACCCATTTTAAACAACTCCTGGACCGTCTATATGTGACCTGGGAGGCCACTCCCCACGGTGGGTACAGAATGAAGCCATTACTTGTGGTGCATTCTGGTAAGCCAATACCTGTGGTGCATTCTGGTAAGCCAATACCTGTGGTGCATTCTGGTAAGCCAATACCTATGATGCATTCTGGTAAGCCAATACCTGTGGTGGGTACTGGATGTGAGGTTACTACCTGTGCTCAATTCTTGTAAAGCTGAGTTGAGTAATTGAAAGGAAAGGCGGTTATATTAGTAATTCGTGCCATGGTGCCACTTCCCATTGAGGGATGCCTAGTCCTGGCTTAATTAGAGCCCTTTTGAAGGAGAGGGGGGTGGGATGCTAAGAGTTTGTTACATTTTATTTGGCGTATGTCACACCTATGACCAGCACTTGCGGTAACCTCACTACCAAAGGTGAATACTGCCTAAGACAATAGCCGTGGGGAGTACTGGCTGGGAACCCATTACATTTGGTGGATATGAGTTTGTAGATCACATTTCTTTGTGGGTACTGGCTGTGAGGCCTCTACGCTGGTGGATACTGTCTGGGTAGCCAATACCTGCAACTGGATAATCTGTCAGCCAGAGTCGTGGCTCTCTTTTTTTTTTTTTTTTTAGTTTTAAAGCCATGAGTTCCCCAATCAGAAGGGATTTTAGTGAAGGAGGGGTCGCACACTTCCGCTAAATCACTCTTGTGGTCTGGTAGAATTCGATTAAATAGTTTATTTAATTCGGCAGAAGGGGATAAGATGGATGGTAATGCAATTTGAGGCTCTACGTATTCTAACCGTCTGCAATGTCGAAACAGATTCATTTACAGGATGAGAGACACCTGAAAGATCTGGACAGACTTCAGGAAAAGTTTGATAAATGGCTACTGCAATTTAGCCCAAACAAAAAGTCAGGTTGTGAAGTTGGGAGATTCGGAACAAAAGCCAAAAACTGAGCACCGTCGGGGAGAAGTTGAAGCCTAACAGATCACAAAGGCAGTTAAATGAAAAATATCTGGGAATAATCATGATATAACTCATTACCTCTTCCGGCAAATTAAAAAAACAAACAGCACAGGCTAAGTTTGTAAATATAAGAGTAGAGTTCAAAACCCTAGACAAAGACTATCAAAACACCCCATGAATCATTCATGCGATCTTCTCTTGAGGATACACTGAGGATTGTAGAGCACATACTTACCACAATATGAAGTGATGCTTGAGAATTTACAAGTGCATGAAGAGCGGGAATAATCATGTGACATAAACCATACCACGGGTGGGGTTCGAACCCGCGGTTCGTTTGCAATCGTGTCATTACGAAATCATGTGACATGTTTGCGAGAATTTGATCGTATGTACACAAATAACTCTCACACAAAAGAAACTTATGACGACGTTTCGGAAATTTGTGTATCCTAGTCACGGTATTATTTGTTTTTTATATTCTTTAGATCTTACGTCACCAGAGGAAGGTAGAACAAGGGGATATGATCACAAAATACAAAAAATGCTTCACTGTATTTAGAGGATAGACAGGGATAGGCTATTTCCCAGGGAAGCAGCAAGAAGAAACACAAGAACACAAGAAATAAGGAACACTGCAGCAGGCCCACTGGCCCATGCGAGGCAGGTCCAATCTCCAACAGGCTTAAGCCAATGCCCCGACCCAGCCAGGTCAGGTTACATTCACTTAAAGGAGCACTGCATCTGACCTAGACTATACAGCCGAATGAGCCAAAGGGATATCAGGAAATATTTCTTCAGCTTAATGATTCCTTAAGAAATCAACTGAATTGAGCAGTGACATCAATGAAGCGGGACACAGGTTCAAAAACTGAAGGAAGAGTAGGACGGGAATTTATGAGACAGTAAATATGAAGGATTAGGATGAGTTAACAGGTGTGTTTAGCAGGTGTGTTTAGCAGGTGTGTTTGCAGGATGTCTTTAGTGTTTACAAAACAACATCCTAATGATGTAATGGATTTAAATCTCAATGTATTATCTAAAATGAGGGATACTAAAATGACTAAATATATACTTAAAAAACTTACCATTGAATGCTGCTAATAAAATATAAAAAAAACAAAGCGAGGGTCATTTCTGCAGAAGTATGGTGAAAATTTGCTTATGCAATAAATATGCAAAACTCAGTCTGATCTTAACGAAAAAAATATATATCATTAAATTTATTAATATTAAATAAATTTAAACTGATCTATGCTATTTAATAAAATTAGGCTACAATGAATAACGTTAACTTAGGTTACGTTAGGTGAGGTTTCTAAGTTAGGTTAGGTGCAAACTCAAATAAATTTTCGCCATTTCCAATGAAAAATATATAAATAAAAAAAATATTTTGTAACGGCTAAATTAACAATTTCAGCGCCACACACACACACACACACACACACACACAACACACACACACACACACACATACACACAGCATTCAATGGTAGACAGTGACAGGATGTTCCAGAGAGGGAACAAGAAACAAGGGGACACAACTGGAAGCTGAAGACTCAGATGAGTCAACGGGATGTTAGGAAGCATTTCTTCAGCCATACAGTAGTCAGGAAGTGGAATAGTCTAGCGAAAGATATAGTGGAGGCAGGAACCATACATAGTTTTAAGACAAGGCATGGTAAAGCTCATGGAGCAGGGAGAGCAGAGACCCAGTAGCGGACAGCGACGAGGCGGGGCCAGGAGCTGAGTCTCGACCCCTGCAACCACAATTAGGTGAGTACATTATATATATATATATATATATATATATATATATATATATATATATATATATATATATATATAATATATATACAGTGGTACCCCGAATTTTGTCAATAATTCGTTCCAGAATGCTGTTTGTGTGTCGTTACCGAACGAATTTGTTCCCATAAGGACAAATGTAAATTAGATTAGTCCGTTTCAGACCCCTAAATATACACTTACAAAATTGTTCGAGTTGGGAGCAGTACAAAATCCGGGTCCACTGTATATATATATATATATATATATATATATATATATATATATATATATATATATATATATATATATATATATATATATATATATATGTCGTGTCGAATAGGTAAAACTGGTCAGTTACAAAGAACTCATTTAAAATTAAGTCCTTTCTAAAAAATCTCTTATACGTTTAAAGATATATTTATTTTAATTTATGTTAATGTAAAAACCCTTGTTGCTGTGTTCCATCTCTGGAACATCCTGTCTCTGTCCACCTTGTCGATTCCTTTCAGCATTTTATATGTCGTTATCATATCATCCCTATCTCTCCTGTCTTCCAGTGTCATCAGGTCGATTTCCCTTAACCTACCCTCGTAGGACATACCCCTTAGCTCCTGGACTAGTCTTGTTGAATACCTTTGCACTTTCTCTAGTTTCCTTACGTGCTTGGCTAGGTGTTGGTTCCAAACTGGTGCTGCATACTCCAGTATGGGTCTATCGTACACAGTGTACAGGGTCCTGAACGATTCTTTTTTAAGATGTCGGAATGCTGTTCTTAGGTTTGCTAGGCGCCCATATGCTGCAGCAGTTATTTGGTTGATGTGCGCCTCAGGAGATGTACCCGGTGTTATACTCACCCCAAGATCCTTTTTCTTGAGTGAGGTTCGTAGTCTCTGGCCCCCTAGACTGTACTCCATCTTCGGTCTTCTTTGCCCTTCCCCAGTCTTCATGACTTTGCACTTGGTGGGGTTGAACTCCAGGAGCCAGTTGCTGGACCAGGCCTTCAGCCTGTCCAGATTCCCTTGTAGGCTTACCTTATTCTCTTCTGCTTGTATTTGCCTCATTAGCTTCATATCGTCTACAAACAGGGACTCCTGTGACTCTATCCCTTCTGTCATATCATTCACATAGACAAGAAACAGCACCGGACCTAAGACTGACCCTTGTGGAACCCCAATCGACACACGCACCCACTCTAACACATCGTCTCGGACCGACACAATTTGTTTCCTTCCTGTCAGGTATTCCCTGATCCATTGCAGTACTTTCCCTCCTGTTCCTCTCTGCTCCTCTAGGTTTTCAACCAGTCTCTTGTGTGGAACAGTGTCGAAATCCTTCTTACAGTCCAAGAAGATACAGTCTACCCATCCCTCTCTCTCTTGTCTTACTTCTGTTACCTTGTCATAGAACTGCAATAGGTTCGTGATTTCCCTTCCCTGAAGCCGTGCTGGTTGTCATGTATTAGTCCATTCCGTTCTAGGTGCTCTAAAACTATTTTTCCTGATAATCATCTCCATAACTTTACATGTATATAAGTGACACTTGTCTGAAATTTAGTGCAGCCTGTCTGTCTCCTTTCTTAAAAATTGAGACTACATTTGCTGTCTTCCGCACCTCATGCAATTGCACTGTTTCGATAGATTTATTGAAGATTGTTGTTAGAGGCACACACAGTGCGTCTGTGTACCCACCTAATTGTGGTTGCAGGGGTCGATTCATATTTCCTTGCCTGTGTGTGTGTGTGTGTGTGTGTGTGTGTGTGTGTGTGTGTGTGTGTGTGTGTGTGTCGTACTAAATAATCCGAAGTAAGCAGTTGTTCGGCTGGTTCATGAATAGCTGTATTGTCTGTGCCCCTAACAAAATTTGCCGGTAGTTTATCCCATTCTGCTGAAATTCTGTTTGAAAGAAAAAACCACATTGCGTATGTTCGTTTTGCTGCTGCCTCACTGTTTCCTTCCATGGCTTTGATTACTCCTCCAGCACTTTCAATAATTTCACAATAACAGTAGTTTATATCACCGTCTAGATAAAGAATTACACATTTGCAACAACTGTGTTTTATTATCAATACAAAACAGGGACAGCAGTCTTCTATTTTTGTCTCTGTGTTGTACTGATAAAGCCACTGGTTGGCACACGTTTCTAATTATTCACCCTCAAATAGTTATTCATGTTTGAGTGCGTCAACGCCATTAATATCTTAAAGTTTTAATGAGACCATCTCGTAGTCTCTGATTCCCAATAGACAAAAGATTCAGTGGTGTGTGTCATTCTTCATAAAGTTTATTTCTGGGTGATGGTAGGAGCTAGGACTCAGGGGTCGGCCAACTTTTTTGGGTATTACCCCAAAAAAATTTGTGTACAGCGAAATTACCCACTTGACTTGAAAGTCCACAGAATCCGGAAAAACACAAGGATCATTCAAGTTTAAAATAGTTTATTGAATCCATTTGTATGGAGAATAGTCATACAAACTGAAAAATATGTATTATACGCGATAAAGCAACTTTAAAAATAAAACAAAATTAACAAAATAATAAAATGAAAAATAAATTGCATGAAATCAATAATAATTTGAGCATGACGAGGGAATGAAAGAGAGAAAAAAAAACCGAGAAACAATAGAAAAGTAGGAAATGACAAAACAACACGACCTTAGAAATAATATTTGCAAATTTCATGGAAAACAGACAGTTAATTTTTCCCATGAGACCATAAACTGTCTTCACAAACCCGCTGTTGCTTTTTAACAGTCCGTAACAACCGTCTCAACTGTTTAAAAACTCGCCCCTAAACACTAAACTAAATTTTCACCAAAAGAATAATCTCAACTGCTGTTAGCCCTCACTTTCCACTATCAAGTAAAACTCATTGCTATTTATCCTGATTCCAGTTGGAGAGCTTTCCAGCGAGATTTCCCTGGGCTCATGTTTGTTTAGGACCACGTCGATATATTCTTTTTTATTCTTCCAGGCCGGCGGTTCCGGGCGAAATATGCGACCACAGCCTCGTAAATGGCTCAGAGATGTCAGCTTAGAAGTGTCTTCGGCAAATACTCTTTCCTCTCTTTCGTCGCAGAATTAGATCTTCTCCAGTGTCAAATTTCTACTAAAGCTTACGAGTATTACAAACGACAATAGTAACAACAGAACCGTCACACACATAAACCAAAGTAAAACAGAAGGGTCAATCTTTATTATCACATCATAAGAACAAAAATTTTTGGTAACAAAAAATGAGGAACTTAATTGTTTCATATATATCTACATTATACACACTTCCAATGTAGTCACAGAAGTGATGGTAGCAAGAAATCAAACTGTGTACTGTTATAGAGGCGTTGTATTGAGTATTTGTGGCGGAGCCCGGCCTGTCTCCTAGGTCTAGTTGAGAGTGAGTGGGGAGGCCTCTCAGGCACAGCCTACCTGCCAGGTATAAACGGGGGTCACATGGCTTAAGGCTTGGCCAGGGAGCCTGCCTATAAAATAGAGTTATCACAGTATTAGACTGTTAGCAAAATATCAAGCTGACTCCTTCCCAAACTAAGCATCATTTAAAATGAAAGTTGGATACGGATTTTATGACATAATCAGTGCAATTACACTAGACAGATAATCCTTGTTTATAATATTACAATAAACTTTTTTGGAGGAAATGGGTGAGGGAAGCATTTATAAAAAAGGGCCGAGAAAGGGAAATACGAAATGGTCAGAGAGTATGGGAAAATAAGTAAAGGAGAAATGACTTAACGAGTGCGATAGTAAGTGGTAGATTTTATAAACACAGTAAATCATAAACACTGAGAAGGTGAGAGGGAATGAAAATAAATCGAAGGGACGAATAATTGATAGAGGGGATGAAAAGAGGGTAGGAAATGTAGTGAAGGAGAATGCTGTGCAATTATGCATATTAAAATGCATGGAGAGTTAAAAACCCAGTGTGTAAGGGAAAGTTAGAAAGACAATAGGTTGCAAAATGCATGGAGAAAGAAACATGAGAGGAGAAGGAAATGAAGAAGAGGCAGATGGAAAGAAGCACAAATGCTAATTTAATGGTGAGAACAAATATTAATGGAGAGGAGAAAGGCAGATGAAATAATGCAAAGAAAAAAAACCAGAAATGCAGATATAACCAAAAAGAGGTAAAGTATGAGACTGGAAGAGGGGGTGATAAATACAGTGATCTAAGAATACTTTATGTAACGCATCAATACTTATCCTGCTATTCTTGTAGCCTTTACTAAGAAGGAAAATCTATTCAAGGCCGTGATTATTTAACTAAGTTGTAGGAATCATTTTGTTACCTTTCCACAAACAATCACTGTTTGCTTCCTCCCTGTTAAGTATCCCATGAACCACTGCCGTTCCTTCCCTGTTATTGCTACCTGCTCCTCTAGCCTTTCTCCCAGTTTTTGTGGGAGGCGCCATGTCAAGAGCTTTCTTACAGTCGAAGAATATGCAGTGTACCCAGCCCACTTATCTCCTGATTATTATCTCCATAACCTTACACACAATGAATGTGTAGTATAATGTAGCCTGTCTGTCCCTTTGCTTAACTATGGAGAATGTGATTGCTGTCTTCCACACTTACGGCAGTGGCTCTGTATCCAATGTCTTGCTGAAGATTCTGGCTTGTGCTTCACATAGGGCTTCTGCTGACGCTTTCAGAACAAGTGGAGAGATATCATCCGGGCCTATTGACTTCGAGGTATCTAACTCAATTAATAATTTCTGCACTGCGTTTCCTGGTCTGTTTATTGTGTCTGGTACTCGTTTGGTGTGCTCTTTCTCCCTTATTATCAAGTAATATCTCTATTTCCTTCAATAATACCTTCTTAAATCTTTTATTAAATTCCTCATTTCCTGTGAGTTGTCTCCTCCCTTCTGTCTTATTACCTGGTCCTTTACTGTCATGTTCCTTCTGCTGTGAATGCTTAGCATCCTTGGTTCATAATTGGCTTTCGATGCCATACCATTTTTAAATTCAAATTTCCTCGTATCATCTCTTCTTACTGGCGAGTATTTTTTTTTTTTGTCTTTTGTTTTGTTTTCTTGTTTTCTATTGCTCTTTTCTTATATTTTTTCCACTTTTTTTGAACTTTTACCCTTTGCCTCTCTACATTAGTGGGTGAATCATGGGCTTTCTCTCTCCTTCCTTTCCTTTCTCTATGTTTACTTCCATAAATTAATTGGAACTCAGTACTGTAAGATTGCTAGTATTTAGTTCTCTTTTTTTTCTATTTGACCTATGTCAAGTTCGCTTAGGAGAGCTGCCTAGGAACCTTACTGGTTCCTTGCCTCCTCCTCCTCCTCCTCTCTGTTTGTGTCCTGTAACCATCTCTATTATCTCAGCCTTCCATGTTGCCAGCCCCCATATGGGTGTGGGACTGGAATCGTGGCTAAAAATTCTTCCTCTCTCACTCTTGTAGGCTATCCTCACCACTTTTTCTAAGGTGTTTACCAATGCTTTGTTTTTGTCATTATATTCTTGTCTAAGACTCCTGCTATTTAGCTGAGGATTGTATATTACCACTGTCACCACCCATAGTCGTCTAGTCTTGAACGTGCCTGTGTAGTCAGTTGACTTCCCTCTATATATTCCTTTCATCTTTTCAAAACTATAATGTTATCTGGTAAGCAGTACTTCTTTCTCCCTTCCCTTATCACTGTAATCTCCCTTAGAATATTATATCTTGCAGAGAAAGAACAAAAAATCACAATATGATAATTGGAAAAATACACAAATAACCCGCACATAGGAGGAGGTTACGACGACGTTTCGGTCCGACTTGGACCATTAACAAAGTCACACTAGCTGGGGAAAATTGTCTCTGTTGTCATCTCTCCGAGTTTTGCCTCTGTGAGCGTTCTGATGTCTTCAGGTGACCCTCTTATTTACTCACTCCATTCATTACTCTTCGTTGTCTTTCCACCTGTATTAGTAAGCCACACTTTCAATTTTATTTACTGTGTTCTGGATTTATATGTCCTTATTTCCTGGTCCTTGTTCATGGGTCAGGGAGTAGAAGTGTGTGTGTGTCCTCACCTATTGTGGTTGCAGGAGTCGAATCACAGCTCCTAGCCCCGCCTCTTCGCTGGTTACCTCTAGGTCCACTCTCTCCCTGTTCCATGAGCTTTATCGTATCTTTTTTTTTTTGTGTGTGTGTGTGTTCATGTCTGGTTATGTTGTTTATTTGTGCATGTCTCTGTGTAAGCGCTTGTTTGCGAGTGTATATTTAAGTGCACGTACTCACCTATTTGTGGTTGCAGGGGTTGTGTCATAGCTCCTGGTACCGCCTATTCACTGATCACTACTAGGTCCTCTCTCTTCCTGCTCCATGAGCTTTATCATACTTCGTCTTAAAGCTATGTATGGTTCCTGCCTCCACTACATCACTTGCCAGACTATTCCACTTCCTGACTACTCTATGGATGAAGAAATACTTCCTAACATTCTTTTGACTCATCGAAGTCTTCACCTTCTAATTGTGACCCCTTGTTTCTGTGTCCCATCTCTGGAACATCCTGTCTCTGTCCACCTTGTCTATTCCTCACAGTATTTTATATGTCGTTATCATGTCTCCCCTAACCCTCCTGTCCTCCAGTGTCGTCACACCGATTTCCCTTAAACGTTCTTCGTAGGACAGTCCCCTTAGCTATGGGACTAGTCTTGATGCAATCCTTTGCACTTTCTCTAATTTCTTGACGTGCTTGACCAGGTGTGGATTCCAAACTGGTGCTGCATACTCCAATATGGGCCTGACGTACATGGTGTACAGAGTCTTGAACGATTCCTTACTGAGGTATCAGAACGCTATTCTTAGGTTTGCCAGGCGCCCATATGCTTCAGCAGTTATCTGGTTGATGTGCGCCTCATGAGATGTGCACATCAAAAAGATCCCAAGATCTTTTTTCTTGAGTGATGTTTGCAGTCTTTGGCCACCTAGACTATACTCTGTCTGTGGTCTTCTTTGCCCTTCCTTGATCTTCATGACTTTGCATTTGGCGGGGTTAAATTCAAGAAGCCTGTTGCTGGACCAGGCTTGTAGCCTGTCCATGTCTCTTTCTAGTCCTGTCTGATCCTCATCCGATTTAATTCTCCTCATTAACATTTCATCATCTGCAAACAGGGACACTTCTGAGTGTATCCCTTCCGTTATGTCATTCACATATACTAAAAACAGCACAGGTCCTAGGACTGACCCCTGTGGAACTCCGCTCGTCACAGGTACCCATCTGACACCTCGTCACGTACCATGACTCGTTGTTGCCTCCTTGTCAGATATTCTCTGATCCATTGCAGTGGCTTTCCTGTTATGCGAGCCTGATCCTCTAGCTTTCGCATTAACCTCTTATGAGGAACTTTGTCGAAGGCCTTCTTGCAGTCAAAGAAAATGCAATATATTCACACCTCCCTCTCGTCTCTTACTTCCGTTACCGTGTCATAAAACTCCCTGAAACTGTGCTGGTTGTCGTTTATAAGCTTGTTTCTTTCTAGGTGTTCCACCACTCTCCTGATAATCTCCATGACTTTGCATACTATACATGTCAGTGACAAAGGTCTTTAGTTTAATGCCTCGTGTCTCGTTTCTTAAAGATTGGGACTACATTTGCCATCTTCCATATCTCAGGTAGTTGCCCAGTTAGGGCCTCTACGTATAGCTTAGCACATTCATTTTCTACAGTTCCCTCGTTTGTGACTGAAGTAGCAGTTTCTGATGTCGTTCCCAAATTGTTCTTTAGTTCTTTAGGCTGTTTCAGATTTTTCAGTTCCTCTTCTAATCTCTGTATCTTAGCCTCTGCTGCTGTGACTTGCATCTCCTACTTCCTGCTCTCTGCAGCTATCATCTCCTCCATTTTCATGCTAAGCTCTTCTAGCTTCCTTCCCCACTCATTTTCCCTTTTCATGAGCTCTGCTACCCAATCTTCCTTCCCAGACTCATCCTCCAGTCCCCTGGTTTTCCGTCCTTCTTTCAGGCAACCCTTTTTTTTTTTTTTGGTTACCACAGAATGAAAAACTTATGTATTTTTGTGTGCTTGTTTGTAATGTGTGTTTGAGTGCGTGAGTGTGTGGGCGCGCGCGTCAGAGGGAGGGAGGGAAGCGGGAGACTGGCAAAATGGGAGAGAGGTGGGGAGGGGGAAATATGGGGAAAGAGATTTGGTGAGTCAGGTTGCAACAGGCTTGCGGCAGTGTGTTTCTTACCCTACACAGTCTCACTGACCTTCATTATTGTTCCAGCAGTCATACAAGGTGGTTGTGCTGTCCAAGTTTATATTCTGATGTGAAAGGTTGGTGATTTTCTTAGCCAAACACTTTTTAAACTTATAATAAATATTCACTGAGCAAGCTATTGATATACATGTGAGGCATTTTATATTAAATTCATTTTCCTGTTGAATGATATAAATACTTCAGCTTAGCTGTCATGCTCTGTATTATAATGATAAATTAATGAATAAATTTTCTGTTTATCTTTTAATTGTTTGTTGTTTTCTTCTTTCAGATGCCTCGTACTTGTGTGAGGTGACCTTTGTATCACAGAAGCGCCGTATAACTGCTATGGTTAGGAAGGCGTATCACCTATATTTTGGATGCAAGATTGGTGACCAGGATAAGAACTGGGCTCCACACACATGCTGCAACAATTGTGCTACTAACCTTCACCAATGGTTGAACAGGAAGAGGAAAGGAATGCCTATTGCTGTGCCAATGACATGGCGGGAGCCAACAGACCATACCAACAATTGTTATTTCTGCATGGTACCTCCACTACAAAAGGGCTTGTCAAAGAAAAAAAAAAGGGGGTCCATTGAATATCCAAACATTCCATCAGGTATTCGCCCAGTTGCACATGTAGAAGGTCTACCTGTTCCTGATGCATCAACTTGGGTATCCTTCGAGTCAAATGAAGAAAGTGGTGAGGAGGAAGAAGAGATGTAACGTCACTTAAAATTCACTTTTTGAACTCACATTTAGACTATTTTTCCAGTGAACTGTGGGGCAGTTAGTGACGAATATGGTGAAAGGTTTCACCAAGATATTTCAACCATGGAAAAATGGTACCAGGGCAAATGGGGCACAAGAATGCTTGCAGACTATTGCTGGACATTGACAAGAGATGATTCTTCAGCCCACTATAAGCGTCAAGCAAAAAGGCAGAGAGTAGGTACGGATTAGAGTTTAAAACACACTGACACATATTGTACGTTATAACAAAATAATCAAATATTACATGTCTCGTATCTTTAAACCTATAGTCAATAAGTATTTTTCAAGGTGATATTTGGATTCAGAACATGAAAATACATAAGAATTAACTAATCTCATTTAAGAAGCATACAACTTTTCAAAAATTGTTGACCAGTGATCAATGGTTAAATAAGTCATGGTCCAATAATCCACGGTACAAAAAGCCGCGGTCTAATATGCAATGGTTCGTTAAATACTCTGTCACTTCCTTTCGTAACCATGACTTTTTCATTATTCTGTGACCTCTGACCTTTACACTCACCCTGACCTATGACCTTCACACACCCTGACCTTCATACTCTGACCTCTGATCTTCACCCTGACCTCTGACATTCACGTACACCCTGACCTCTGACCTTCACGTACACCCTGATCTCTGACCTTCACGTACACCCTGACCTCTGACCTTCACGTACACCCTGACCTCTGGCTTTCACGTACACCCAGACCTCTGACCTTCACGTACACCCTAACCTCTGACCTTCATGTACACCCTAACCTCTGACCCTCACGTACACCCTGACCTCTGACCTTCACGTACTCCCTGACTTCTTATCTTCACGTACACCCTGACCTCTGACCTTCACGTACACCTGACCCTTCTGACTCACTGACCTCTGACCTTCACGTACACCCTGACCTCTGACCTTCACGTACACCTGACTCTGACCTTCACGTACCCCTGACTTCTGACCTTACGTACACCCTAACCTCTGACCTTCACGTACTCCCTGACATCTGACCTTCACGTACACCCTGACCTCTGACCTTCACGTACACCCTGACCTCTGACCTTCACGTACACCCTGACCTCTGACCTTCACGTACTCCCTGACCTCTGACCTTCACGTACTCCCTGACCTCTGACCTTCACGTACTCCCTGACCTCTGACCTTTACGTACACCCTAACCTCTGACCTTCACGTACTCCCTGACCTCTGACCTTCACGTACACCCTGACCTTCACGTACACCCTGACCTCTGACCTTCACGTACTCCCTGACCTCTGACCTTCACGTACACACTGACCTCTGACCTTTACGTACACCCTGACTTCTGACCTTCACGTACACCCTGACCTCTGACCTTCACGTACTCCCTGACCTCTGACCTTCACGTACACCCTGACCTCTGACCTTTACGTACACCCTAACCTCGGACCTTATTCCCCGCACCATCCTGGATTATCGGAATATAAAAAGGTGAATGTTTTTTCACCGAGCCTTAATAAAGTGCTATTGAAAAATTATTAAAACAATGTTTAGTACGTAGTATTTTTCTGTCATCTGCTCTCTGGTCATGTTGATCTCCAGCTCTGCAGCTTTCCTGCTGTCCAGCTATCTTTTGGGCACTCCAGCTCACCAGATGCCCGACTCTCAAAGCTATCAATTCTTTCATTTTTTGTCAGCAAGACAAGGCTCTTGGTCTCCTGCTTTCCAGCTCTCAACCTGTCTGGATCTCCTGACTTTCAACTCTCTTACTCTCCAGCTCTCACGCTCTTCAGCTCAGCTTTTCCTGGTTTCCAGATTTTATGTATGCTGCTCTCTAGCCTAATCTGCAGCTCATTTTCGTCCCAGCTCACTTCTCCAGCTCTCCTACTAGCCAACTGTCTTGCCTGTTCTTCAGCGTTCTCCTCGCTTCCAGCTCTTCAGCTCAACGGTTATCCGGTTCTCCTGCTCTTCATCTGTCTCCAGTTCTTCAGCTCTCCTGGTGTTCTACTTTCGCGTTTCTTCTCTCTAGTTCGTTAGCTTTCTTGGTCTCCAGCTTTCCTGATCTCTCTGTACGGTTCGTACTTCTAACGGCTATATCATAGCTGTCCACGTGATCACCATGTGATCTTTCGTTAGCCAATCATAGGCCTCCCCTTTTGAACGCCCCAGGGCCGTGCGGGCCAGCAGACAGTTCCATCCTGATAGGCAGTGAAGTCGGACGTAGGCCTACGACTCGAGGCTTCTCATATATTTAACGCCTCCAATATATGCTACCATACCAAGCTCATCTTTATTCTATTACCCTATATACGCAAAGAACCCCCACAACACATCTTGATCCTTAGCTCTACGGCTTCCAGGTCATTAATTCCCCTTCGTCTCCAAGAGCTCACTTGCTGTCCGTTTTTCAGCTCTCCTGATATCTGTCATTCTGGTTTTCATCGATATTCCAAAAATTTGACAGTTGTAGGTACCGTCTTAGACGACGAATGCTCATATTGATTTTCTGTTATGCATATGTCTAAAGTGTCAGAAAATGTATGACAGAAATATATAGCTTTTTGCGCTCTGTGTTATAACCTTGAGTTCTGAAACATTTATATTTTGTTCCATATATATATATATATATATATATATATATATATATATATATATATATATATATAATATATAGTCATTAAAGAACTCATTATAAATTAAGTCGATTTCAATTTTATCTATAGTTTAATATATTTTATTATTTAATGTAAAATAATAATTTATCAAATTATCTTATAAAATATAACCTTATATATAAAGCCATTTAATTTAGCCTATATCCATATATATTTTAGATATTCAATAATTGAATAATAACTAAACACAATGAATCATTTATTTTCGTTATTCATATGATTATGCAATATGTATAAAATTTAGCTTTATGGCGCGCAGTGTTCTTAGGCTGAACTTGAAGATTTAATGTTCATTTTATAACTTATTAAACATTCTAAACATATGAGTAATAATATGAAAGTTTTTGGGCCATCTATAGGAATCCAGATGATTAATAAATATAAATATAAAATTATAATAAAATATATATATATATATATATATATATATATATATATATATATATATAATATATTTAAATGTGTGTGTGTGTGTGTGTAATTGAAGAAAGCCTCTTTAACAAATACTTCAAATACTTTCAGACAAATTGAAGGTTAGAAGCGATTCAACGAATCCAGGTAACATTATAACTTTAAACTCTATAATTTAACTTAAGCTAAGAATTAAGAGGAGACGTCTGCCAGGAACCTGAGCATAAACCAGTTGGAGACCCACGCTCCGAGCTGACTTGTGTGTTCTGGCGAGAACTTTAAATTAAAGCAGGCAAGTTCACTCACAAGACTCTTGAGAGCACCTGTAGGTAGCTTTTGTTCTCCTTAGCTCTCTCTCTCTCTATGTTCACTGTCTGTGTCTGTCTGTCTGTTTCTTAGACACATATACGCATTGTTCAAGACTGTACACCGTGTACGACAGACCCATATTGGAGTAAGCAGCACCAGTATGGAACCCACAAATCAAGAAATTAGAGAAAGTGCAAAGGTTTGCAACAAGACTAGTCCCGGAGATAAGGGGCATGTCATACGAGGAGAGGTTAATGGAAATTGACCTAACGACACTGGAGGACAGGAAGGATACGGGGGACATGATAACGACATATAAAATACTGAGAGGAACTGACAGGGTGGAGGGAGACAGTATGTTTCAGAGATGGGACATAGAAACAAGGGGTCACAATTGGAAGTCACGGAGTTGTCAGGAAGTGGAATAGTCTGGAGAGTGATGTAGAGGAGGCAGGATTCATACATAGCTTTAAGAAGAGGTATGATAAAGCTCATGGAGAAGAGAGTGGGCCTAAAAGCGACCAGTGAAGAGTCGTGGCCAGGAAATGTGACTCGAACCCTGCAACCACAATTTTGTGAGTATAATTAGGTGAGTACACACACACACAAATACACTCTTTTTCTTTCTCTTTGTCATTGTTTTTGCGCTGTGCACATTCTCTGAGTGTCTCATCAACTCCAAACTGTGTCGTTTAAAAAAAAAATTCTTCTTTGCTCTTCTTGTATAAAAGTTGGCAGCGTCTCAAGACAGAGATTCTCCTGGATCTCTTGGAACTCAAGTGCTGCTCAGTGAACGTTCCTTACTTGAAGTTCATCTGCTTTTCCATAAGAGTTCCTAAGACTCTTTCCACCGCGAATAATCTTCGGCATTGTCTGTAGTATAAAATATATATTAAAAGTGGTTTTCCATACAAGTTTCTGCAAGGTCGAGTAGTTGTTAGAGTTGAGGCTTTTTCCTCGCGATCCCAGGAGACTGAGCCCTGGACTGCAGTGTATCGGGACTTACTGAATTGCATTTCATAGGAAATATTACTTGATGCTCAGTGTATGATATGGTATCTAAGTTGCAAGTGCCATTCACTGCCATCTTTAATTCCATTGGTTTGCAAAGCACGCATACTGCATTTCTATTTTTTTCTACACAATGGTCACTCAACTAACTTGAAAAACAAAAAACGTTTTATCGTAATTGAAATAACGTTACTTTATATATAAAAAAGGGCAACTGCGTTCAGTTACATGCATTTTAAAAATATATTATTTTCATGCACACTTTGCAGAATTATATTATATATTAATGTTTTTTTTCTGGGCATGTGAACATAGGGTTTTCATTTGATACCACCAAAATACGAATCTGGAATCAAATATCGTGACACTGGTATCGGTATCTATAACCACAGACAAACAGTTCGATGGTAACAGTGCTCCTCTCTGGCTCATCAGCTACGCTGGTAACAGTGATCACTCTTTGGTTCATCAGCTACGCTGGTAACAGTGCTCACTCTCTGGCTCATCAGCTACGCTGGTAACAGTGCTCTCACTGGCTCATCAGCTACGCTGGTAACAGTGCTCACACTCTGGTTCATCAGCTACGCTGGTAACAGTGCTCACTTTGGCTCATCAGCTACGCTGGTAACAGTGCTCACTCTGGCTCATCAGCTACGCTGGTAACAGTGCTCAGTCTGGCTCATCAGCTACGCTGGTAACAGTGCTCACTCTGACTCATCAGCTACGCTGGTAACAGTGCTTACTTTTGCTCATCAGCTACGCTGGTAACAGTGCTCACTCTGGCTCATCAGCTACGCTGGTAACAGTGCTTACTTTGGCTCATCAGCTACGCTGGTAACAGTGCTCACTCTGGCTCATCAGCTACGCTGGTAACAGTGCTCACTCTCTGGCTCATCAGCTACGCTGGTAACAGTGCTCACTCTCTGGCTCATCAGTTACGCTGGTAACAGTGCTCACTCTTTCACGAATATAGTTGTGGAAACTCTGGCTTTTTTTAACAATCAACCTGGAATGCGAATAAGGCACAATATGCAATTCATTGTATTTACTGAGAAGTTTTGTCAACCAGGGACTTTTCCCAATAAATAAATAAATAAATAAATAATATATATATATATATATATATATATATATATATATATATATATATATATATATATATATATATATATATAGCGTACCGAATAGTAAAACTGGTCAGTTAGCAAGAACTCTTTTAAAATTAAGTCCTTTGAAAAATTTTCTCTTATACATTTAAAGATATATTTTTTTCATTTATAATACAAAAATTAATGATTTTGTATCAAAAGAACTTTAGGAAACTTACCTAACCTTATTATAGCAACCGCAATTTAATTTAGCCTAATCCAACTAAATATATTTTGGGTAAGTTTACGATAATTTAATAATAAACAAACACAATGAAATATATATTCTTCGTTAGATTCAGAATGATTTTTTGCGAAATTATGCATACACAAATTTTCGCTTGCCTTATTCGGCAAGAAGAGCGTTGCTATTTAAGCCAAAATCGCAAGTTTTACCTATTCGGCACGACATATATATATGGTGGATAGGGTAGCAAGGTGTCATACGTTGCAAGTGAATAGCTGGTAGGCTACTGAATCCTGTTAATAGTTTTTATGAGGATAGTAAGGTTCAGATTCGGGTGTGTAGGAGAGAGGGAGATTATTTCCCAGTAAAAGTGGGTCTGAGACAGGGATGTGTGTTCTCACCATGGTTGTTTACCATATTTCTGGATGGGGTTGTAAATTAGTAATTGCTAGGGTGTTGGGGAAAGGTGTGGGATTAAAATATATAGAATCTAAAGATGCAAAGGTTTGTGGGTAAATCTGGGAGAGTATGTAAAAGAAATAAATTAGAATTCAACATAGGAAAGAGCAAGGTGATGAGGGTAACAAGAAAATTAGGTAATGAAAGATTAGATATCAGATTGGAGGGAGGGAGTATGAAGGAAGTGAATGTGTTCAGATATTTGGGAGTGGACTTGTCAGTAGATGGGTCTATGAAAAACAAGGTGAACCATAGAACTGATGAAGGAAAAAGGTGGGTGGTGCACTGAGGAGTCTGTGTAGACAAAGAACGTTATCCATGGACGCAAAATGGGGAATGTATGAGAGTATAGTGGTACCAATATTCTTATATGGGTGTGAAACTTGGGTTGTGAATGTTGCAGCAAGGAGGTTGGTAGTAGTGATGATTTCGTGTCTGAGGGCAATGTGTAGTGTGAATATTAGACAGAGAATTCGTAAGTTGGAAATTAAGTGTGGAGTTACTAAGAGTATTATCCAGAGGGCTGAAGAGAGGTTGTTGAGGTAATTTGAACATTTAGAGAGGGAGGGAAGGGAAGAGGGAATATAGGTCGTCCTATGAAAGGATGGGAGGTAGGAGGTAAAGGAGGTTTTTGTATACGAGGGACTTGAACATCCAGCAGGAATGTGTGAATGTGTTAGATAGAAGTGAGTGGAGGCAAATTGTTTTTGGGACCTGACGACCTCTAGACTTTTCCAGTTTTGGAAAATTTCAGGAAAAAAAATTGTCTCCTTTCTCCCGAAATTTCCATTTTAATCGAGAACGTTTTATTCGATCGACTTTAAATTATAAACGCTGGTGCACCGTGTCCGGGACAAGTTTCATGGATCAACTTGCATGTTTGGGGACCCCGATGAGCAGCGTTACACGGCCATTCCCACGTTTTCTTTGCTTGTGATAACTGGAGGAAGCCTCCACTGTCTGGCTTCAGACGTTCATCTCTGTTGTGTCCCATGTAGAAGGCTGGTGTTGTTAAGTGTGTACACACCTATTTGTGGTTACAGGGGTCGAGTTATAGCTCCTGGTCCCGCCTTTTCACTGGTCGCTATTAGGTCCTCTCTCTCCCTGCGCCATAAGCTTTATCAAACCTCGTCTTAAAACTATGTATGGGTCCTGCCTCCACTACGTCACTTTATAGGCTATTCCACTTCCTGACAACTTTATGACTGAAGAAATACTTCCTAACATCCCTGTGACTCATGCGAGTCTTCAACTTCCAACTGTGATCCCTTGTTGCTGTGTCCCATCTCTGGAACATCCTGTCTATATTCACCTTGTCGATTCCTCTCAGTATTTTATATGTTGTTATCATGTCCTCGCTGTCCCTCCTGTCCCCCAGTGTCATCAGGTCGATTTTCCTTAACCTCTCCTCGTACGACATGCCTGATAGCTCCGGGACTAGTCTCGTTGCAAACCTTTGCACTTTCTCTAATTTCCTGACGTACGTACGTACACACACACGTACGTACGTGTGTCACACACGTACGTACGTGTGTGCGCGCGCGCAAGAATAGGTGCCATTTGGCTCTTCATTCTCGAAAAGATACAATATTATTTTATATTAATGAGTTATTTTTGCTTAGATGCTGCTAAGGGACTCTTGATTCAAAGAATTTCCATCGTCTCTGCCCTCCTTGAATTGAATCTAAATGTCTCCCATTCCGCACACACGACATGAGCCCTACTGGTTTAGCGTTTTCCCCTGAATAAAATAAAATAATTTTAAACGACAACACTATTTAATGGCCGAGTCTCGAGAATGCCTCTTCTGATAGGCTTCAAATTTTTTTGAGGATGTGTCTTCCTCAAGGGAATCTTCGCTTTAATTTCACGGTGTGTAAGTTTTAAGGAGCCAATTTTATTAATCAGTTTCCATAAAATAAGTGGAGGTCGCCTCTAGTCAGAATAAGTCACATCGCTAGACTTTATGTAGGTCTGAACCATGGTAATTACCCTAGTGTGTACTTATGTGCACATCACCTCTATGTGGCCTCAAGACCACTGTTAATATGTGGTTTGTATACCTGGAGAGAGTTCCGGGGGTCAACGCCCCCGCGGCCCGGTCTGTGACCAGGCCTCATGGTCGCAGTCCAACGTACGAACCACAGCCTGGCTAGTCAGGTACTGACTTTAGGTGCCTGTCCAGTGCCTGCTTGAAGACAGCCAGGGGTTTGTTGGTAATCCCCCTTATGTATGCTGGGAGGCAGTTGAACAGTCTTGGGCCCCTGACACTTAATGTGTTGTCTCTCAACGTGCTAGTGGCACCCCTGCTTTTCATTGGGGGATGTTGCATCGTCTGCTTTCGTAGGGAGTGATTTTCGTGTGCAAGTTTGGTACTACTAATCCCTCTAGGATTTTCAAAGTGTATATAATAATGTATCTCTCCCGCCTGCGTTCTAGGGAGTACAGGTTTAGGAACCTCAGGTTTAGGAACCTCAGGTTTAAGAACCTCAGGTTTAGGAACCTCAAGTTTTAATGTAACTTCCTTAATTACTTACTTACATGCATACTTAATTAGCTAACATTTTTCTCCAGTATTGGTCCATATTTGCCTTTTTCATGGAAGAAACTAGGAAAATCGAAATACTAGTTTTTATGCAATACTTTCTGAGTGTCTCATCTAATTTCTGAGTGCCTCATCTAATTTCTGAGTGCCTCACCTAATTTCTTCTAATTTCTGAGTGCCTCACCTAATTTCTTCTAATTTCTGAGTGCCTCACCTAATTTCTTCTAATTTCTGAGTGCCTCACCTAATTTCTTCTAATTTCTGAGTGCCTCACCTAATTTCTTCTAATTTCTGAGTGCCTCACCTAATTTGGTTCACCCTCCGGAGGTGATTACTTGATCATGCAAATTCTGAGCGGCTTCAGACTTTATACGCTGGAATATTTAAGAATAATGGTCTCTCTGAGATAATAATAGAAAGCCTCTTCAGTATGGCTTCCATCGTGATGTTTCTTTGTTTAAAGTTTGAATTAGTTTTGGGCTGTGTAATTCTTACTTTCATATTGAAGAAATTGAGATATTAGTATCCATGTGTTAACTTATACCAAACCTGATTCAATTCAAATCTTCAAAACAAATATTTAACTGCATTGACACTTTATGCCACACTTTGCTCTATTTTTTTTTCGTGTGGATTGACAGGCATGGTGCTGGGGTTATGCTATATGGGGATACCTTTGTGCAGTGACCGAAATACATCTAGTTCTCAAGTATTAACTACAGTGAGAGGAAGAAGTAGATGAGGTGCCAGGAGAACGTCATTAATAAGAATGAAGTCAAACTTAATATTTTAGATAGTTAGGGTAAGACGTGTGCAACTACTGGGAGAAAGGTGGACTAGAGAGACTACATGTAATGAGGAAGGGGTCGAAGAAGTACGGTCGGACAGATTTATGTAATGTTAAACTGTGCAGCAGAAGTTTGTGTCTGTAGGAGGGTGGGTCAAGTAGAAAGAGGAGCAGTTGGTGGAATGATGATGTAAAGAGGACAGTAAGGGAGGAAAAAAAGTTAGCACGTGAGAGGTTTTTCAAAATGTAGAAACAATATAAGGAAGCCAAAGATGTGGAGAGAGAAAGAGAGCGGTTAAGGAGTGGTGAGAAAGTGCAAATGGAAAGCCATTGAGAGTGGGAGAGGATACATCAATAAATTCTACCGCGAATAATAAAAAGCTTTGAAGAAAGAATAACAAATTGCGAAAGGCGACTGAACAAATGGATTTAGCAGATAAAAACAAAAGCTGGGAGATGTTTGACGTGGAGCAAGATGCAAGAATGGTGGAAATGCGTGAGGCAGTTGATAGATCAAATAAAAGCGGAGTACAACAGCTGAGACAGATGGAATTGAAGACAGAGATGTTAGACTGAACAAGGGATCTAGGTTAGAGTGACTTTGTTCACTATATGCCTGACAGATGGAAATGTACCTAAGAATTAGCAGACAACTGCAAAGTACCTTTGTACAGAGAAGAAGTGGACAAGAGAGAGAGTGTACGAATTATAGGGGAATAAGACTTAAGTATACCGTATAAAGTGTATCGAAGAGTTATTATTGAAAAATTAAGGGAAAGACAGGAAAAAGTATTGCGGAGAAACAAGGAGGCTTTAGCAAGGTTAAAGTATATTCAGACCATGTGATTTCATTGCAGAATATAAGCGAACAAAATTATGATAAAGGTAGGGAATATTGTGTCGTATTAATGATTAGGTAGACAGAAGAGCAATAAAGAGCAGCGACGAGTGTTTATACAGATAATGAGGATCAGGTTATTGTATGCAAAAGAGAGAGGGAGGATTATTAACATATTTAAAGAGGTTAACAGATTTAAAGAGGTTGTAAAAGAAGTGTATTCCAGGGTGCTGACGAGAGGTGTGCGATTAACAGATAACAAATTTAATACAAAGAGGGAATTGTCACAGTTGCTCTTTGCCGATGACTCGATATTGTTGTGAGAGCCTGAAAAGAAGATGCAACGGATAGTTTAGAACTCAAGGGAAGTATGTGTGAAACAAGAAAATTAATAAAAAAATAGGAAAGGTAATATGATGAGAGTAACCAATAAAAGAATAGGCAATGAAACTTTGAAATTGGAGGGAGTATGGAAGAGGCAAATGTGTTCAAATATTTGTTAGTGGACTTCTGGGCGGATGGGTCCAAGAAAAACGAGGTGAACCATAGAATAGATGAAAAAGAAAGGTGAGTGATGCATTGAGCGAACTATAGAGACAAAGAATATTACCCATGGAGGTTAAAAGATAAATGTACCAGAGTATAGCCATAATAATTACTTGGGTGTAGAGAATTGCAGTGTGGAGAAGCCTGGAAGCGGTGTAGATGTATATAGCTTAATGACGATGTGTACTGTGTTATTATGCAGAGAATTCGGATCGTGGATATTAGAAAGTAACTCAGAGGGCTGAGGAGGGGTAGTTGAGATGACTTAGGCATGCAAAATAGGATGTTTAGGAAGGTATATAAATTTCGTATGAAGGTAAGGAGCAGTAGTGGTCCTCCCCAGAAAGATTGGAAAAAGGGGAATAAAAGAGGTTTAGAGTTCTAGGAGACTGAACATCCAATAGGCTTGTGTAAGAACGTTAGATAAAAGAGAGAGGAGGTAAGTATTTTTCATGACTTATCTATGACTAGGAGTTTAGAATTGATACAAGGAAACTTAGTCATGTTATAAGTTAAACTGTATAATTTATACTAAGCTGAAAATTATGAAAGAGGCGACTACCAGCATCTCCATTATAAAACACTGAGGCGCAAGCACCAACTTCACTTAAATATACTGACGACGGCCTTGAATTTAAGCAGACGAAACCACCACTCTCAAGACTCTTGACATCTGCTGCCCTTGTTAACACACACACACACACTGTATCTTTCTCTTCTCTTCTCATGTATTTTTACCACAGACATTTCCTCGGTCCTGCATAATGACAATAAAATATATTACTCATGAGATGGGAATGTTATTCTCCATGGAAGTGCTCTTCGCCCTTGTCTAACTGCTACACACTATTTCAGACCACTCATGACCACATACGAATTAAAGCTACATATAAGTTACATGAAAAGACCACATCAATTCTCATAAGACTTCATACGAGTAAAGACCTTAGTAGAAAACCTTGCATTAGTTAAAACAATCTGAGTTAAGATGACCTTTTTTCAAATGATTTTGCATAGGCGAGGTTTGTTCAACTTTTCACTGAAATTCTCATTACCAACTAGAAAACGTTTTATATTTTCTCTCCAAAATTTAGTTAAAATTATAATTTTATTAAATATTTTTTAGTGGTTTGTTCGTCAGGAAGGAACACATTGTCTCCTGACACTGGCTTGGTCACAGACCGGGCCGCGGGGGCGTTGACCCCTGGAATTCTCTCCAGGTAAACTCCAGGTCATAATCAACTGATAACCCACATACTGGTCAGTAATCCGCCGACCTTTTCCCGATAACTTTTAAACCCAATTAAAAACAGAGCATCACTAAATAGTTGTGGGTCTTAAGGTTTAATTAAACACTTATGGATAACCTCGAGGACATAAATACTCAGTATTCTCTGGTTAGCGAGTTTTAATAGGCAGGAAAATATGACGTAAGAGTCTTTAGTTTTTGCATTTTCTACATTTAAATGATTTTTATCCGATATATATATATATATATATATATATATATATATATATATACCTACCCTTTTAAAAATGTAATTTTATGTCTACTTTATAAAATAATCTCTCTACAATTGCGTTTTTCAGAATAGGATATATTAGAGTAATACTAATTGACCAAAGTTAACTAATTAAGTCATAAATAAACCTGTATACCAGCAATTATGCATCGAGACGGCACCATGTTTTGATAATCGAATAAAAATTTAAAAAATGAATTTTTTATTTCAACGTTGTTTGTTTAACTGTCTTCGGCTAAAGTAAAAAAAAAATGACATTTATTAAGTAGGATAAGTTGGGATGACTCGTTAATCACACGTTATATATAAAATTACTATTGTATTATATATTATTCAGCTTAGGTAGCAGCACCAGCCACTAATTCTTCACAAATACTACAAATTACGACTTGCACTGCGCGGTGCTAAATACACTATAGAATAAAGCAATGCAACAAATGAACCACAATACACAACGACAAAAACAATATTCCGCTGAAGTGCACGACACTTTTTCCCCTCCACTCCATTAAAGGTGAAGCGCCACCTAACAATGACGCCGCTAACCATAAAACGAGATCTGCGAATCTTCATTACTTCTATACAATAGTTGGGATTTTTGCACACATGCACACGGGCCATGTGCAGGTCATTCAGTGCAAGGACTGGTGCAGTCTCGCTCCTCCGCCCGATAACAGCCAGTCACAACCTCTGCCCTTGCAGCCAGACTCCCACGTGTTCTTGGAAAGGTATACATGAGGTAATAACCTTATGTATACCTGAGCGGTCCGATAATGGTATCCCCGTGCTCCATAATCCCAGCCCCCCAGTACCTCAACGCACGGGACTGGAATAGTACAGAGTGCGGCATAAGTTGATAATACAGTTAAATATTCGCGGGAAAATTTGAAGGGAATCGGAAGGGGCATTCACAAGTCATCACATGGAAACTACTATCCAAATTCCATCAATAAAAATGGTAAATTAGGACATTACACTGCCCAAATATAATTAAAACGATTCAGAGAGACAAAAAAAGACCAATATTTTAAAACACAAAAGCCCATTAAGTTTGAAGCCACTCAGAAAAATCATTGTTATCAGCTTGGGAAGTTTGAGAATAATCAGACGCCTCACTTAAGAAATTATAGCATGAAAAGCAGTATTTTATTTACTTACAGTTTCTATGGGACAAAATCAAGGCAAACTTTTCTCCAAGAAAGTAAATACAGCAAGATATATGGAAGCTTAGTGTACACAGACACGTTGTTAAGAATGATCTTGGGGGCAAGTAAATGCTATAAACGCATAAGGGAACATTAAGACTATTTAACATAAGATAATAATAATAATATAATATCTTTATTTACTACAAGTACATGTACAAGGTATACAGACCATAGCTGACATCAATGACATACTACTATATAGAAAGTCCCTTGTTATGCTGAGCATTTCCTGCAAATTAGGTCAGTTTTGTCCCAGGATGCGACCCACACCAGTCCACTAACTCCTTAGGTACCCATTTTACTGATGGGTGAACATAGACAACCGGTGTAAAGAAACACGCCCAATGTTTCTACCCTGGCTGGGAATCGAACGCAGACCATCGCGGTGTGAAGCAAGAGCTTTAGCCACCATTCCACGAAATAAAGTAATTACTTTTGACTTATTACTGAACCGAAGAGATATTCTCCAGCTATTTCACAGAATCCGATTAATAAAATTTTCACATTACAACTTACACGAGCTAACATCAAAGAGATTGTTTCCTTTGAGAAAAAACACGATAGCAATAAAAGTTTGAAGTCGACCAGAAACGCATTTTCCAGTTATTGCACAGAATCCAACAAAATTTGTGCCCACGCAGCCTAAACCCGTGAGACGTTACATCTGCTTCATACGCAGCATCAACCATTGGAGACTGATGCCGTTTACAATTATATTTTAATCAGAGGAAAGCGCCTAGCCCGTTGGGGTTATATAGGACCTTCGGAATGGAAGGCATTCAAATTCGATCCAATCCAGAAGACAAGTCCAGTTCCTTGGATCCTTGAAAACCGACAAGTTGAGGGACTGATTACCGTAAACTCCTTCTCATCTTCCACTGTTATTCTCTGTATTGGACTGAAGAAACCACTGGCTGGCGAAACGTTTCCTCAATAAAGATTCCCAAATGTTGCACAAGTGACTTATTCTTCATTAAAAATAGTAAAATGGCATTATATTTAGTATACCATCTAAGAATGGTTATAATCTTAACGATATTTTTACAGGGGTGGACCGGTAAGCCAGTGGAAGGTCTCGTTCAGATGACTAAAAGCTCCAGTGGCCGGTCATAATATGGCTGAGACCCGCGTCAGGAAACACTTGTCCTCTTTCCTGATGAACCTTACCTAACTTTCTAAGTAGGATACGCAGGTGCTAAAATTTCGAAGCCGATCAGAGGAACCTGTCTCCATTTTAAGAGTGAAGCAGAATTTGGGACTAGTCTGTGTAACAGAGGTCGTCCACGCATGCAAATTGTCCCAGTGAATTTTGCCTAAGATACACTACACAAGTGTTGGAAATTTGAAGCCTAGTGAATGAGGCATTCTCGAGTAATAACCGGAAATGTATGAGAAATCCAACGAAAACGTTGCTGGAAATGTTCGACTCAAAATAGAAAAAAAAGTCTTCCCTCGTTAAAATTAAAACAACACTAAACCACAAATTTTCGTATTTTTTTTTTTTTCATTTTCATTTTTTCCTTATTTACATTCTATTTAAAAATCTCTACGATCCTGCAAGAAAAAATATTTGATAGTGATTACTTTATAAAATCCAATTTGATTAAATTGGCCAAAAAAAAAACACCCAAAAATTCCAAATTGGCATCCACATGTCACAAAATAAAAAAAAATATTTCCTGTTAAGACACACCAGTATTTAGGGTTTGAAGCTGATCAGAAGAGGCATTCTTTAGTTGTAAACATTACGTGAGAAACAATTTCCCCAATAAAACTGGCAAATCGAAAATTTTCCAACTCAAAGCGAGTGACAAGCTGTGTTATAATAAAGCCCACCAATGGCTGAAGTTTGAAACCGACCAGAAAAGAAATTCTCCAGAATTGATTTCAGTCTAACAATTCCTTATCATTTTTAATTATTTCAGTAAAAACTTAAATTTGCACCAAGACGAACTAAACTTAGGGATTACCAACCGTCTTACGGAACGAGCGCATCGGCAATAATATTTTGAAGCCAATCGGAAGAGGCAGCCTTTAGTTATTGAGTAAAAGTAAATATGACTATTTATTCCATAAAATTGGGAAATTGGGACTTATGCCACTCAAATTTTCACCACTGATGTGGTGAAAATTTGAAGCCTATCCGACGAGTCATTCTCCAGTTACTGCACACGTTACAGCCTTCCCAAGCTTTTTACTATTTTACTACATCAATAAATTTTCCAGCACGCTAACGAAACTTAATAGGTACTATCCTGTCCTTAAGATACATTACCTATTGATTATTGAAGCCAATCAGTAGTGGACTGATTATTATTTAACGCGACTTTATTTTTTAACCCACTGACCGTCTCCCACCGGGGCAAGGTGACCCGAAAAAAAGAAGAAAATATTTTATTTTTTTACATTTAGTAATTTATACAGTGATTTAAAGTGATTTAAAGGGACTAAAAAATTGAGATTGTTTTACATGTGCCTACACATTTAAATTTTAGCACATTTTCTGAGCATTTGAAGTCCTGCCGCGATGGATTTTGGAAGGACTCAACAATTTTGATCAGCCAAATAGTCCAAGAATTTGATCCTCTTTACTGAATACAAGTGGTCAAAAATTGAAGGCGATCGAATGCGGCGTTCTCGAGGTATGAACGAAACAACTTCGTAAATTTAGAGGAAGAAGAAAAAGAAAAAAAAACATTCAATCCACCTTTGTAATTTCTAATACGGTCCAAAATGCTTGATCTTCTTCATGAGTTAACCAGATCATGTAGGTGAACCAAACTTGGTAAATATTCAGTAGGAAAAAAAGGTCAAGGTGAGACTGGAGATAATGAATCTTAAGTGACATCCGGCATCCTAGTAAATGACATAGAGTACCACTTATACATAGGGTACCACTTATACATATAGTACCATTTATACATATGGTACCATTTATACATAGGGTACCATTTATACATAGGGTACCACTTATACATAGGGTACCACTTATACATAGGGTACCACTTATACATAGGGTACCACTTATACATAGGGTACCACTTATACATAGGGTACCATTTATACATAGGGTACCACTTATAGGGTACCACTTATACATAGGGTACCATTTATACATAGGGTACCATTTATACATAGGGTACCATTTATACATAGGGTACCATTTATACATAGGGTACCATTAATACATAGGGTACCATTTATACATAGGGTACCATTTATACATAGGGTACCACTTATACATAGGGTACCACTTATACATAGGGTACCACTTATCTATAAAGTACCATTTGAACAAAATATCAGAGTCGAAAAATATGGATTTAATACATAGACAAAGAGGTAGATTATGTTACTATACATTTTCTGAAACTTCAGACATACAGCTAACTGAAAACCAATATAAGCATTCACTATCGCTGATTACACCAACCAATCTATCTCATGAACTGTGCTGAATTATAGTACTCATTGTTTCCCAAACACAAGTATTTTTTTTAGTTATCTTTAATATGGTAGACGGGGGTTAGAATAATTATATTCTAAGTAGTATAACGAATTAAAAGAAGCTTGCATACGAGTTTTTGAAGGCGTGGTCCGGTAAGCCAGCTGAAGGACTCGGTCAGATGACCAAAAGCTCCAGTGGCGGGTCATTAAATGACTAAGACCCACGTCAGGCAAACACTTATCCTGTTTCCTGACAAATTTTACTTATCCTAGCCTAAGTTTGTTTTTTCTCATTTATTACTTAGAAAAATAAAGTTAAATGCACTTATATTGAAGAAGATAATGACCCAAGCTACAGTAGTGAAACCAACACGCGACACTCCTCGCTAAGTTCTTATAAGATCACCTGGAAAACCTCAAAACCAATTTAGTTGGGAGAGCGTCATCGTGGGGAAGGTCTAAGTGCACATCATTCAGGGATTGTTCTCCTAACTTCTCCAGTGTCTGCAACTGGCACACATTGTGACCCCCGGACGTTGCAGTGGTTCTCCGTCTTGCTGCCAATATTCACCTTGAGTTAACATGCATGTAAGGTAAAGAAATAGCTAATCAGTATGGTCAATATGATCTGCTCTTTCCAAAAGATTGTGTTTGAGACACCAAGAAGTTAATGGGTTCAGAATCCTTGCTACAGCCCAGCCCTTATCCAAGAACTTCGATCTCAATTAATCAGTAGTCCAGAGACGCATGCTAGCCACCCTAATGTGATCACTCTATAGCCTTAGAAAAGTAGCAGATAGGTAGTGTGGCTGACACCCACCTCCCACTTAGCAATGTAAAGCAACAATCAACATTAGCTCCGGACCTCCCCTCCCACTTAGCACTAGTCAGCAAAGATGAATTATTGTTCACAGGTTAATCACAAAACAAACATGTATACTTCTATATCCACCAACATCGCTTCGACCCAGGAGAGAGACGTGCCATGGGTTTCAGACTCATCGATACCATGCGACACACACAGGCGGCCTGTCACCAAGGCATCACTGCAGAGGTCTAGAGGCAAAATGCCAGCTGCATCTTGGGTTCCCGACACGTGTCTGAGAAATTTGAGGAGTTCCACAACTTAAATTTCTCTGTTTTGTAATTCTGTACGTATATAAAGTCCTTAAAAAATATGCCAATCAGTATTTAAAAAAATATATAGGTAGTGGTAGCAGAAAAATATTCATTCGCTATTTTTGGAGAAATATTAAGATTTTTTATCTTGGATCCAAATGATTTACTTCCTGGGTTATGAGTCCTCATACTTTCTAGCAAAGGGAACCCATATATATACTGTACGTATATACGTACAGTATATATGTGTGTGTGAACATATATACCGTGGTAGGGTGACCAGAAAAAGAAGAAATGCTTTCACCATCACTCACATGTCAGACGCGCGCCGATACTACAGTTCAGATGTCCCTCCAAACTGCAAATATTCCCACCCCTCCTTCAGAGTGCAGGCACTGGACTTCCTACCTCCACGACTCAAGTCCAACTAACCGGTTTCCCTTCATAACTGTTACATCATCCACACTCCAACAGCTCAAACACGCCTATAATATATATAATATATATATATATATATATATATATATATATATATATATATATATATAATATATATATATTATTTTTTTATTAGCACATCGGCCGTCTTCCACTGTCTTGCCAGAGGGGTGCTTACACTACAGTTATAAAACTGCAACATTAACAACCCTCCTTCAGAGTGCAGACACTGTACTTCCCATCTCCAGGACTCTGCATTATATTCACACCACACATCGCCCTCAGACATGACATCTCCACTGCCTCCAGCCTTCTCCTTGTTGCAACATTCACGCAAACGTAATAATGCATAACGACGATATCAATATTTTGATGATCGTAAAGAAAAGTGTTGTACTGATTAATAAATAAAATTTTGAACATTTAATAAGTAGAATATATTTCGGAGGAGAGCTGATGACACGTTAAGAAGTAGCATCAGTCTCCATACTTGCGTATTGTTATGTCACTTTGACTATTTAGAAAATAGTGCTCATCAATACTATTTGGTAGAGCGCGCCGAACCTGCCTCTTCACGAATATCATATTACGACTGGCAGTGCGCAGCGCAACCTACGCTGTTGAGGTAAGCAACAAATGAACCAATAGACACGACGACAAAAAACATTGCGACGACAAAAAACATGGTCCATTGAAGTATACGACACTTTTTCCCCCACTATGATAATTGAAGGTGAGCTGCTACCAATAACGCCGCTGCCAATACATGATCTGTGAAACCTCATTTTTCAATGTAATCATTAGAGCTTTATACACAATATATGTGAATATAATAATATTGATATAAATATATGAAGAGCTGAAGCCGTGTGGGTCATTCACTCAGCGTTCCATTTTTCCTCCGATAATAGATAGGCAGAAACTACTGCAAGTTTTCCAGACGTACGATACCTTATTATTGTTAGGTATGAGTAATAATTTCAGGTGTCAGAACCTGAAAATATTATTTTTACATAAAATAAAATTTCTGGAATAAGAAAACACCAATTGCATGAAAGCAGAAATAAAATTGGTTCATGAAATTGTGAAAATTTATTGACAATTTCACATAATTAGCTACAAACACATGTGTGCGTCTCGCTACCAACATGTTCCAAACGAAATAATTTCTCAGTTCTATTAAGTACAAGTGTGAAGACTGTCAGACTGAATATGTTTTGTTAATGCGTCAGTATATTCACGATTTTGTATATAAATCTTTAAAACAATGTTTATAGATATAGATTATGCCGCCTAAGCGGCTTATTGTGCATCCCAGAGCTTGTGAACAGTTATTATATAATAATTAATTTTTTTACAAAATAGCCGACATTTTGCAGTATAATCAAAATTTCTTGAATATGGCTTTATGGTTAACCCCCTTCCCACTGTAAATCATTGTTTTGACTTGTTATAGAGAAGACGTTTTGACTTGTTATAGAGAAGATGTTTTGACTTGATATAGAGGAGATCTACTAGCACCTAGCAGGGTATGGCACTGCATCAGTGCCTCAGAATTACATTGGTCACAGTTAGAATCAATGGATCTTAACCGATCGAGGAGCTAATTTGAAAACTCTTCAGCAACTTAAGTTATAAGTTTGGGTGACAGAGACGATGTCATTCCAGAAACACCACAAAGAAAACAATGGTAAACTTTGTGATGCAAATATAAAAAGGAAGGCTTTTGTGAAGGTAATGTTGATAAAAACATAGGCTTCTTGATGTAGGCCTATTTGTACTGGTATAAAACCTATAGTTGGTCAATACTGCTGTATTACGTAGCTTATATAGCAATTGTTTTTCTTTGAATTATTTAAAACGACTCTAACAAACGGTTATTTGAAACGGTAATATAGATGAGCTTAATTATGTGCTCATCATTTGATAATATATTTTTTGCATAATAATATGAATGAAGAAAACGATAATTTGGTTAACGCTGAACGATAATACTATATACAGTGGACCCTCGGTTTTCGTTCACCTCCAAACTCGAACAATTATGTAAGTGTATTTTCGTAAGTGCTTTTGAAAGTGTATTTTTTGGGGTCTGAAACGACTAATCTAATTTACATTTGTCCTTATGGGAACAAATTCGTTCGGTAACGACACTCAAACAGCATTCTGGAAAGAATTTTCAACGAAAACCGAGGGTCCACTGTATATAATTCTAGTTAAAAAAATCTGATAACTGCTCTACTCACAGTCACTTTCTTCAGTATATGCAAGGAGTCGAACCCAGAAGACAATTCTTCTTTCTTTCAACACACACAGGCCGCATCCCACCAAGGCATTGTAACCTACAAAGAAAAGCGAAAGATTTTAAGTTTAGTAATTTATACAGGAGAAGGGGTTACTAGCCCCTTGCTCCCGGCATTTTAGTCGACTCTTACGACACGCATGGCTTACGAAGGAAATAATTCGTCTGTAATCTGAAATTCTCCGAAGTGTTGTATGACCTAGACAAATCATTTTGGTGGATTAAACTTTAATTAACATGATTACGTGAGGAAGACTATGAAGTTCTTATATATAATATTATATACTATTTAAAAATAAATAAAAATACCTTAGTGAAGAAATTAAACAGGACAACTTGATCGTTTTTATGTGGGTATACATGTGTGTGTGTGTGTGTACTCACCTAGTTGTGGTTGCAGGGGTTGAGTCATAGCTCCTGGCCCTGCGTGTGCGTGCGTGTACGTGCGCGTGTGTGTGTGTGTGTGTGTGTGTGTGTGTGTGTGTGTGTGTACTCACCTAGTTGTGGTTGCAGGGGTTGAGTCATAGCTCCTGGCCCTGCGTGTGCGTGCGTGTACGTGCGCGTGCGCGTGTGTGTGTGTGTGTGTGTGTGTGTGTGTGTGTGTGTACTCACCTAGTTGTGGTTGCAGGGGTTGAGTCATAGCTCCTGGCCCTGCGTGTGCGTGCGTGTGTGTGCGTGCGTGTGCGTGCGTGTACGTGCGTGCGTGCGCGTGTGTGTATGCGTGTGTGTGTGTGTGTGTGTGTGTATGCGTGCGTGCGTAAGCACATCAAAGCGCTCAAGTTTTCCTTGTTTATATATTTCATTGTGGTATTATACATTTGCAATTAAGCGCTTTATCATAACCATAATGTTTAAAGAGGTGGACCGGTAAGCCAGTGGAAGGCCTCGGTCAGATGACCAAAAGCTCCAGCTATGGGTCATCATTATAACTAAGACCCGCGTCAGAAAACACTTGTTCTGTTTCCTGACGAACCTTACCTAACCTAACCTAAAGCGTTTTAATGTGATATCTTCCACAGATTTAATAATAAATAATAAAAAAACATATACAAGCTAGATCTAGAAAAGTATAAGTGATGAAATATACACAAACACAAATTCTCAAAGCTACCTGACGTTACTTTGATACTTATCTCGGGTCACTTAAAAACAAAATTTCTGTCGCAACAATCCACCGTCGATAAGACAGTGAGAGGGAGACTGAGAGACTCAAGTCCACGGAAGAGACAGTGAGAGGGAGACTGAGAGACTCAAGTCCACGGAAGAGATTACCCTCGTGCGCGAATTTCCCACCACCTTCAGAACCATCATATCATTTGGAAGTTTACATAGGAGAAAAATGGACATTTCTTGGGTTTGCGCTGATGTCGTCAGTGTTGGTGTTGGCTCTGTAGAGACAGATCACCAGGGCTTGCCGAGACCTTCCGTGTTCGTGGAAGATGTGAGCACAACTAAACCTCTGAACCAGAATTGTATGAATTCAGATATACGTGCGTCCGAGAGCGCATGCTCGCACGCGTGTAAACGCACGCACTCACACCAACGCACTCACACACACGTAATTTCACACGAACACAGACACATTTGGTCACACACGAAGACCGAGACGTATTAAATAAACAAGATCTAAGTATTTTCATTTGCGGATTCTGTATACAGACTGTAGCAAAAGGCGACCTAAAAAGAAAAACGAAATATTTTCTTTTTAAATTTAGTAATTTATACAGAAGGGGTTACTAGCCCCTTGCTCCATGCATCTTAGTCGCCTTCTTACGACACGCATGGCTCTTACGGAGGAAGAATTTTGTGTGCGTGCGCGCGTGCGAGAGAGAGAGAGAGAGAGAGAGAGAGAGAGAGAGAGAGAGAGAGAGATATCACAAAGCCTTACCAACAGCAATGAACAGAGTTCACTAAAGCTGTAATGGGACCTGAACTACATTAGAGACTTGATTGCAAGACTGACCTGACTTCTAGAGTGTTTTTCGCAGATCACCACTGAGCTGGGAGAGAATTATCGGCTTGAAATTAAATTGAACTTTCGAACAAATTAAAGTTCGCAATTGATGCCTCGTAGCCTGGCAAAGTTATAATTCTAAATTAAACTCCATAATTTAGTTTAAACTTAGTTTAGAATCGAAGAGGTGACAGCGAGGATTCCCACCCTCTCTCACCATGAATAAAACTTGAGAGCCACCCACCAACTTCAATTAAACGTTCTGGCGACAGTCTGGTGAGCCGCTTCTTATAGTTTCTGTGGTCACTTGCGGTCGCCCAAACACTCACTGGCTCTTCCTCCCTCAAAGGTGTTCCCGTGGTAGGCTATGATGTACTACCTAATTTTACAAGCGATGTTCTGTTACCTTCCACAGTTCATTTAAACGACCACTTAACATAATCCATCAAGCGATTTTCATAGAAAATATATTATTTTATCCTGTAATGAATATATATATATATATATATATATATATATATATATATATATATATATATATATATATCTTTCAACGCGAAAAATGCAAAAAAACAACAACTAAGAAGCAGATTTAAATACAAGTATTTTATTGGTAATAAACATATATTAAAATGAGGTCATTTTAATATTTCTCTCTTTCAGAAATGGTTTACTAATACAATTATAAGCGGTATATAAATAGGAAAATGTTTATATTTATGAAACATACAAATAGAGAAGAGGCTGAAGTGGATAACAACAATAGGCCAACGATTTCGTTTGGTTAATTGACTTTACGTCATTAATGTTCGAATGCGTAGCGAACATGTTCCAAACTTGAACCCTTCTAGAAAAGTGTTCTTCAGAAGGGTACAGCCAGAGTGTGGGTACTGTTTACTGCCCGTCTTGTGGAATATATGCTGTATTCTCGCTGATCAAGAAGTGGAGACATGTGGGATACTTCAAACCTAACAGTAAGGTCACCCACATCTCTTTTTTTCGATGTTCAAGACTCCGAAGTTTGTTTCTCTTCCTATGCGTTTTTTGTTAGTTTAAATTTGATCAATAACAATTGTCTATATTTAACCAGTTACCGTATATATATTAGCACAGTAAATGTAATATTATTTTAACTCCATACCATGTTTTAGTGATGTAGCTGAAAATAAAACTGTGTAAAAAAACATTTCTTAAATTTGCAGCTCAAAATTTGCTATTTAAACGATCTTGTTCAATATAATAAAAACAAGCGAGGTTTGTTAAGTATGGCTGGTGTCGACGGAAGGTTACTGATGGCCTGACAAAATTTTAAAGATCAAATTACTTCAGTTATGTAATGTCAGTGAGCTTTGGAGAGTTCATCCGTCTTGCTTCGTAAACACCACCAGCAAGCACCGTCTCTTAAACACCACCAGCAAGCACCGTCTCTTAAACACCACCAGCAAGCACCGTCTCTTAAACACCACCAGCAAGCACCGTCTCTTAAACACCACCAGCAAGCACCGTCTCTTAAACACCACCAGCAAGCACCGTCTCTTAAACACCACCAGCAAGCACCGTCTCTTAAACACCACCAGCAAGCACCGTCTCTTAAACACCACCAGCAAGCACCGTCTCTTAAACACCACCAGCAAGCACCGTCTCTTAAACACCACCAGCAAGCACCGTCTCTTAAACACCGACAGCAAGCACAGGTCTACATTAAAACACAGCAAGCATTATCCGCTAGGATGCACGACATTCTTTGCCCCCAGTAAAGGTAAAAACGTCACGGCTATCAATTGATATAAACACACATGAAATCTAATTTTCTTACAATCAGTTAGTGCTTTATAACACACACAAACGCATGCAATTATAATATGATAAACCCGTGTGGGTCATTCGACGCAAGGCTCCATCCTCCGTTCACTAAGAGCTAAATGGTAACTTCTCTGGCAGCCAGGCTCGCCCCCACGTCTGACCTGCTTCATAAACTAGCCAGACCATTTTGGTGAGTGAAAAAAATAACGTAACATTGTGAAGATGAAAACTTATTAATGAAAGAGCTAAAAACAAAAATAATTATAATAATAAATGTATTAATCATCTTTATAAGATAATGGTAATTAATAATAATAATAATAATAATAATAATAATAATAATAATAATAATAATAAGGGGTAAGTGACGTGATGTTAGCATGTATAAATATTCGCGTTTATCTCAGGCCACGTAAAAAAAAAAACAATTTTGACGAAAGAATCTTCCGCCGACCAGCATGTGAGAATGTGTTTCAAAGAAACCCTTATTGTCCGTTGCTTCGAAGCAAAAAAATATTTGGAAGCATTCACAAGAGACAACAGTATTATTGTCGGGTGATGCCAGCACTGATAGAGCAAGTGTTCCTATAAGCTTTATATCAGCGGATCAATAGAACTTGCAGAACGTTCACTATTCGTAATAATCAGCACCTGGAACGTGAAATAGATTCGTGTAAATTCGGATGTACATGCACTCGGGAGTACACACAGGTACGTAAGGAGACTCAATCATACACATGCAAAAGCTGGATGAGCAGGAATTGCGGGGAAAGCACAACAGACTCGAGGAAGCAGCACTGTCAAGGAAGTGTAGGGCAGGGTTAATGCAACAACTGGGGTTCCACATGGGTCGGTGCTGGGACTTCTACTCTTTCTTGTATACATAAACGACATGATAAAGTAAATCGAGTCAGAGGTGTCTGTTCGCAGATGATATGAAACTAATGAGGCGAATACAAACAGGAATAGACCAAGATAGACTACAAATGTATATTGACAAACTGAAAGATTAGTCTAAGTGGCTATTGGAATTTATCCCTAAATATTAAGGATAAATATTATTATGAAAACAGGAAAAGGGCAAAACTGTTCAGAAACAATGTACATGCTCAGGGGACAAAGGCTACAAACCTTCCTGAAAGAGAGGGACCTCGGGGTGAGCATAGCTTTGAGCATTTCACCTGAGGCACACATCAACAGAATAACCACTGTAGAAAACGCGAGACGGGCAAATTTAAAGGCAGCTTTCAGGAAGGTCAACAAGGAGGCAATCGTTACGTATGCAGCGTCTCTAGGGAACACGCATCTAGTAAAGGTTGAAAAACTGAAAAAAATGAAAAGTTTGCAACCAAACTAATCCCAGAGCTGAGAGGTATTGACTAGAAGAGAGGCTAAAGGAGCCAAACCTGACAACACTAATGGAAAGAAGAACCCGAGGTGACATGATTACGACGTACAAAATGTTGAGAAACATTGGCAGTGTAGACACGGAGAGTCTGAGAAGCGTGTCTGAGGTACACGAAGTCACAGCAGGAAATTAAAAGCACAGACGAGTCTTAGGGATGTTAGGAAATACTTTTTCAGCCTTAGAGTGGTCTATGTATAGATTCTGCCTCTACCACCGAAGAGGCAGAATCCATTCATAGTTTTAAGAATAGGTATGATAGTTCTAAGGCAGCCAGGAGAGTGAAACAAGTAGCGGCCAGCAGGGGCGCGGGGCCAGGAGCAGAGTCGACCCCCTCAATCACAATTACACACACACACTTCAATGTTATTGTCTGGATATTGTTAACGTCAAACAGACCTTGCATCAAGCATATGAGTGACTCTTTGTTCAGCTGATTGTGTCAATATCCTGGACTGACAAATTAAATTTCATTCTCAACTTTTACTTGGGATTCAATCTTGTTTATTTTCTGCTTCATAAGTGATCTTTCTCTTTCTCCTAGGATGGACTGGCTCTGGTACACATCCTGCTGATTCCTTAGCAACGTTTTTTTAGTTTAATATCTTTATTATGCACCCCATAACCCATGGTGTGGGTGGTAGTCAAAAGATTACAGAGGTACATAATGGGTCCAGGGACTGGACTCCAAAGTTATGATAGCTGAACAAGGTATAAAGGTAATGAACGTCTTGTGCATTTGTTAATGCTTTATCAAGATATTTTGTTTTGTTATTTTAAGCTGTTCATCTGGATCGTGTAATTCATGTTCCTTTTCTAACTTTTTTCGGCTACCTATATTAATCTCCAAAGAAATATCATAACAAACGACGAAGGAAATAATTAACATGTAACTGGAAATGTTAGTTGCGCGACTGTATGTGTCGTCCCGTAAATAAACAAGAAATACCTAAGGATCCTGTTAAGAAAATATCAGAGGTTTTAGTGAAGGCATCAAGTACTGTTCAGTGCCTTGCAGGTAGTGAAAAAATTTCGAAGCATTTACATGATTTTTTTTCATCTTCTGTCTCTTAATGGCATCACTGTCATACTTAGTATATGCCGCTTTAAAAACCTAGCAACAGCATATCGAAGCAGACGGTATACATCAATATGTTGTACTAGATTATAGCATCCTGTTGCCTTCAGGCAAGTTTTCAAAACATCATTTACAACTAAATTTAAAGACTGTGCAAAGCAGGGAACGATCAGTACTTGTGGATCAATATACAATACTTTCTTTGAACACAATTTTCTTTTCCTTTCAGGTAGCTTCCATTTTCACTTCTCTGATTACGTATTTTCCCGACCAGTGATAGCATCTATTGTTAAAGCATGGCGCCAGTCACACCCAGCCCTGTTGTCTCATATTTTGGCACAAATCCAATTAAATTTCCTTTGAAACGCGACTCTGACTCGCATTATCAGTGAGTGAAGGTGTGTATACAAATCACAATCTCGCAGGTAAACATTCAACACGGCTTATATCAGGTAAACATTCAACACGGCTTATATCAGGTAAACATTCAACACGGCTTATATCAGGTAAACATTCAACACGGCTTATATCAGGTAAACATTCAACACGGCTTACATCAGGTATACCGTCTACAATTATCGAATGTGATACTGCATCATAAACAGATTTTTGTATTGAAGAACAACCACAATACCTTGACTGGAACAATTCACAAATAACCCGCACATAGGTAACTTTGTAAATGGTCCATGACGGACCGGAGCCTCGTCGTAAGATTCTCTTTCCTGTGTTCGGGTTGTGTAAGATTCTGTCTGTATCGCGTTGGCTAGAAGCTGAGCCAGTTTATTTTATGCCTCTTTTCCCACACTATAGTTTGTGCGTAATTGCTAAATCACATTAGTCACATATACATCTCTCTACCTGTGTGGTAATAGTCGTTAATTATAAACCAGGCCTTGTTTAATCTGTTTAATATCACTTACGTAATTAATTATAACTGGATTTTTTAGTTCTTGACTAAGTTTTATTTCCCCTCAGAGGCGCTGCCAATTTCGCTCCTTCATTCTCCTTTTATTTCCTGAATCCCCTTGTCACTTATTGTCCACTCCAACAACATCCTGTGTCCTATTTCGTCGATTTTTATCTCCTATCTTCACCATCTTCACAAGAGTTGCTGGAAATCTCTCTCCCTCACCGTCAACATTGTGAATTTATTGTAAAAATTTCGGAGAATGAAGGTGAAACATATTTTTCACAGCATTTTCATCCTATAATGAATGCATGTGCTGCTGCATCCTTCGCCGTCCCCGTCCATACTTTATCTTCCGGTCCTCTCCCACTTTCCATCCTTCATGCCCCTCTGTCCCACGCTTAACCTAACCTTCTCACGTCCTGCTTCGACCTTCCACTCACTCTGAAACGTCAAGTTTCACTCATTCTGAAGCGTCGTTTCACTCTGAAGCATTGAGTTTCACTCACCCTGAAGCATCGAGTTTGCTATCAACAACGAAATATCTTATACAAAAAATCTTCCACAATAAAATAACTTTTTTAGCACAATTCTCATCATTCCAAAAAAATCCTTCTTTCATTATTAATATTTGTGCATTTTTGGCAGCATTATACCATTTTAACTTTTTTTCTGATTTTGTGGGGCAAGTAAGCGATCTCCTGGCTCAGTCGGCAGTACCTGTCCTGATCTCAGAGCTTAATTAATGGGTTAAGTCTCCCTTGTCTGAGGCTCCCCCTGTTCTTTTTATATAAGAGTTTCTAAGTCTCATTCCACTTGGAATAAGCGTTTGCACTGTGATACGAAATTCATAGAACCTGAGTTTTTTGGGGCGAAGATTTCTGCAATATCAATTAGTTGTTTGAGTTGCAGTATTCTTGCCCCTCTCAACAGAGGGAGCAATGACACGTGTCTTGTTCTATGAATGATATAGTTTCTGTCTTTCACGTTCGTCATTCATATTCTATCTATGCAACCTAGAATGAATGCAAGTTTTTCTTTTCTACACAAAGAACACTCGATGAACGTCATAATACAAAGAATGATGACATTTTTCAGGTACGTTCAATAAAAATGTTTTCTCATCTTAATTCAAATGATAGCAAATGTTGAAAATTATATGAGCATTTGAACATGGAATATTTCATTCCACGGAATTACGAAACTGGAACAGAACATGTATCGGCATATGGAAAACCGGGTTACAACACACACAAGACTAAGAGCTGCACAGTGGTCTCATATATTTCTTGAAACTACAGACATACAGTCAGTGGCGTGCAGAGGTCTGGTGATGCCCGGGGCCACCGCCCCTTCGGCCCCCCTTCCCTCTGCACGCCACTGCCCCTTCGGCCCCCCTTCCCTCTGCACGCCACTGCCCCTTCGGCCCCCCTTCCCTCTGCACGCCACTGTCCCTTCGGCCCCCCTTCCCTCTGCACGCCACTGCCCCTTCGGCCCCCCTTCCCTCTGCACGCCACTGCATATACCTATCAGAAAATCATTATGTGCATTCGTCACCCCCAGACGATACCAACCAAATTATCTGGCTCATGAACCGGTGTTAATAATTGTAAACAAATAACTCGCACATAGACAAGCTTACGACGACGTTTCGGTCCGACTTGGACCATTTACAAAGTCACACTAACAGAAAAGAGGTTAGGTAAGGTTTGTCAGGAAACAGGACTAGTGTGTCCTGACGAGGGTCTTCCACACTAGCGGAACAAGAACAGTGTAAGTTTCTCTCTCTTATGTAGGGGTTATTTGTGTGTTGTTCCAGTCACGGTATCGTTACACAAGCACAGTTGCCTTCGAGATCCCTGTCGCATGATAGACGAGGTAGTCACAGATATAATCTAATTATGATAAGTTTACAGTCCAGTCACAGGAGATACAATATTGACTGGTTTTTTGTGTATTTTTATTAGTTATAAAAATAATGATAAATCATGGAAAGGGCGAGGCTTGAACCCATGGCCAGTGAATTCTTGTTATTTTGTTGCATAAGTCACAATTCGTTAATCTTATCAAATAAACTGTAGTACTGATTTCTATTCAATAAACGAGGAATGCCTCTTCTGGTCGGTTTCAAACCATTAACTAAGATGCATTTCTTGGCAAGTACGCTACCACATGAGCTTAAGCTATGTAGCTGTAAATTTGCAGTGTAAGAATATTGTTAATTAAAACTTCGAGTCTTTAGACAACTTGAGAATATTTCTTCAAGTCGGCTTTAAACTTTCATCGTTAGTGTGTCTTACTAAGAGGGAAAATTAATGCTTTATTGGGCTTTGTAGCTTCTTATTTGTAATTAATAAAAATGTGTATCTTTCATAATGTGTATCTTCTATAATGTGTATCTTCCATAATAATCTTACGGACCAGTAAACAAAACAGGACAATCATGATAATAAAGACGTCATATGGTTTAAATAAAGACGTCATATGGTTTAAATAAAGACGTCATACGGGTTAAATAAAGGCGTCATATGATTTAAATAAAGACGTCATATGATTTAAATCTTCACTTCAATTTTTTTACAAAGTTCTTTCTACAAGGTTTTAGATATATTTTTTTACGTTAAATATTCAACAAATAATAATAATTATTATTATCATCTCAGTGTTATTATCAACTATGTGTCCTCTCAGAGGAGCACAACCTGTGTGAGCCTCAGTCTATTGTTTTCTGAGATATAAAAGGGAGATCAAACCCCCCATAAAAAAACACACTCTGGACACAAACACACTGTTGTATGTTATAACTGGACAGGATGGAAATATAACCACATAAGCAGTATAATGTGATCCTTTATTGACAACGTTTCGCCCACACAGTGGGCTTTATTAAGTCACAAACAGATCTACCTGACTCCATCCTATATATATTCTTGTATCTTTCACCCAGGTAGATCTGTTTGTGACTTGATAAAGCCCACTGTGTGGGCGAAACGTTGTCAATAAAGGATCACATTATACTGCTTATGTGTTTATTTTTCCATTGTGTCGGTATTTTATACCATTTATTTCCAACTGGACAGGATGTAGCCAGGTAAATATCTCCAGGTGATTAACCCGTGGGTATTAAATTTGCAAGTGTGCACAACAACCACTGTGGGAAAAAATTGTGAACGTCTAAGCGCAGTTCCTTGATGATGTAAAAAATCACGAAAGCGCTTGGAATTTCACTATTTTTTTCACTGTGGCTATTTTACATATTGTGATATCACCTGTCTTACGGCTATCTTATTGCATACATACGTAGGCATATGCACACACATGCACTTGCAACCATACATATGCAACACCAGTCAATAAAGGATGATAGGAACTAGTGACTGGTTTTGTAAACGCATGCATGCACACACGCGCATACACAGTACATACACATACGTATATATACGCGCACACGTACATGCACGCATAGATATGTACACGCATGAACCTACACATGCATACATACATATATATATATATATATATATATATATATATATATATATATATATATATATATATATATATATATATATATATATATATATATTTCCACATGCACATATACATGTATACATATGCAAACGTATGCATACATGTATACATATCAAACTTATGTATACATGTATACATCTGCACACGCATACATAGACATATATACATACACCCACCCATACCTATTAAAAATACAAATACATACATGCATGCATACGCACAAACATACATAGATTAGATTTTGCCATCGAATCAGCTAGTTTACTGTGCGTCTCATATTCCTCCTGTGGAGGGCAGCGCAAGTGTATATTTATACACAAAGGCCTAGCAACTAGGCCCCCATAAAAGGGTTACCAGTACAACTGGATTTATATCTAAAGTTCACTTATCTGTTACAAGCAAATTTAAGAAATTTGCTTAATATATCTGGTGTCTTATTTTCATTAATAAGATATCTTGACATGTCACATAGTTTATCATACTGTATACATACACACACACATGCATACATAATTTGTTCGGTTCACTGGTAAATGATGAAGCTTTGGACTTCATTCGTGTAAATGTTGATTTTTTAAGTTTATTAACTAAAGCTCATTTTCCTACATTTACATTTTGGGTTTAGATTTATTAGATTAAGAATTAATTAACTGCAACATATACTAGCAAAAATAATTGTAATAATGGATAAAAGTGATGATTTTTGATGGTCAAACAGGATAAAGGATATATATATATATATGTCGTGCCGAATAGGCAGAACTTGCAATTTTGGCTTAAATAGCAACGCTCTTCTTGCCATACAAGACAAGCGAAAATTTGTGTATGCAATAATTTCTCAAAAATCATTCTGAACCTAACATTTATGAAGGGATTCAGGGACACCGGCAGGCCGGACTTGAGTCCTGGAGATGGGAAGTACAGTGCCAGCACCTGAAAGGAGGTGTTAATGTTGCAGTTTTATAACTGTAGTGTAAAGCACCCCTCTGGCAAGACAGTGATGGAGTGAATGATGATGAAAGTTTTTCTTTTTCGGGCCACCCTGCCTTGGTGGGAATCGGACGATGTGTAAATATATAAATATAATATATATATATATATAGACAAAGTTTTGGAGTGAGATTAATAAGTTGAGGAAGCCTAGGGAAAAAATGGATTTGACAGTTAAAAATAGGAGAGGAGAGTTATTAAATGGAGAGTTAGAGGTATCAGGAAGATGGAGGGAATATTTTGAGGATTTGTTAAATGTTGATGAAGACAGGGAAGCTGTGATTTCGTGTGTAGGGCAAGGAGGAATAACATCTTGTAGGAGTGTGGAAGAGCCAGTTGTGGGTGTAGGAAAAGTTCGTGAGGCAGTGGGTAGAATGAAAGGGGGTAAGGCAGCTGGGATTGATGGGATAAAGATAGAAATGTTAAAAGCAGGTGGGGATATAGGAGGTGTATGGAATAGGAGGTAGGTTACTGAAAGCAGTGAAGAGTTTTTATGAGGATAGTGAGGCTCAGGTTAGAGTGTGTAGGAGGGAAGGGGACTATTTCCCAGTAAAAGTGGGCCTTAGACAAGGATGTGTGATGTCACCGTGGTTGTTCAATATATTTATAGATGGGGTTGTAAGAGAAGTGAATGCGAGGGTCTTGGCAAGAGGTGTGGGGCTAAAAGATAAAGAAGCAAATACAAAGTGGGAGTTGTTACAGTTGTTTTTTGCTGATGACACTGTGCTTTTGGGAGATTCTGAAGAGAAGTTGCAGAGGTTGGTGGATGAATTTGGTAGGGTGTGTAAAAGAAAATTGAAAGTGAATATAGGAAAGAGTAAGGTGATGAGGATAACAAAAAGATTAGGTGACGAAAGATTGGATATCAGATTGGAGGGAGAGAGTATGGAGGAGGTGAATGTATTCAGATATTTGGGAGTGGACATGTCAGCAGATAAGTCTATGAAGGATGAGGTGAATCATAGAATTGATGAGGGGAAAAGGGTGAGTGGAACACTTCGGAGTCTGTGGAGACAAAGAACTTTGTCCATGGAAGTAAAGAGGGAATGTATGAGTATAGTTATACCAACGCTCTTATATGGGTGTGAAGCATGGGTGATGAATGTTGCAACGAGGAGAAGGCTGGAGGCAGTGGAGATGTCGTGTCTGAGGTCAATGTGTGGTGTGAATATAATGCAGAGAATTCGGAGTTTGGAAATTAGGAGGAGGTGCGGGATTACCAAAACTATTATCCAGAGGCTGAGGAGGGGTTGTTGAGGTGGTTTGGACATGTAGAGAGAATGGAACGAGACAGAATGACTTCGAGTGTATAAATCTGTAGTGGAGGAAGGCGGGGTAGGGGTCGGCCTAGGAAAGGTTGGAGGGAGGGGTAAAGGAAGTTTTGTGTGCGAGGGCTTGGACTTCCAGCAAGCATGTGTGAGCGTATTTGATAGGAGTGAATGGAGACAAATGGTTTTAATACTTGACGTGCTGTTGGAGTGTGAGCAAAGTAACATTTATGAAGGGATTCAGGGAAACCGGCAGGCCGGACTTGAGTTCTGGAGATGGGAAGTACAGTGTCTGCACTCTGAAGGAGGGGGTGTTAATGTTGCAGTTTTATAACTGTAGTGTAAAGCACCCTCTGGCAAGACAGTGATGGAGTGAATGATGATGAAAGTTTTTCTTTTTCGGGCCACCCTGCCTTGGTGGGAATCGGCCGATGTGTTAATAAAAAAAAAAAAAAAAAAAAAATATAGGGAGGTACCACCTCTAGAACTTTGCTAGGGACCCTCATCCTCAGAGAAGACATATATATACTGGCTCCCTTTCCTTCGTATGTTAGTGTGTGTATAGTCAATGGTCAAGTCGGACCGAAACGTCGTCATAAATTTCTTTCTCCTCTGTGCGATGCGAGTTATTTGAAAAAAAGAGCCATAGCTCTCAGGAATAATAACAAATGAGCTATTCCCAGATGGCTACGAAATGGTAAGAAAAAAGGGGAAAACAAATGATGAGGATAAGTAGCCCTGATTTTCAGAAAGTAATTTTGAGGAACTAGAATATCTGGAAACGGGGGATATTTTCAGGCATTCAATAAAAGGAACCATAATATCCGGAAAGACAGTTGCAGTGCTACATAATATAACCTACTGCGAAATATTAGGAGACCAAGGGAGGAATACGATCAGAGTAAAAGGACAGTGATTTACTTATTGATACAGTTGTACAGAAAGCAAGATGAAGCAAAACTAAACTAAGAAATTTCAACCAAAATGAAACTGACTGTAGAAACTGGGATTCCAATGGAGGTCAAGAGGAAGGGTTCGAAACTTGTGGAAAGCAGTAATGGAGAATTTTCCTAGACAAGATGTGAGGGGAGGAGATGAAAAAAGCAAAACTCGACCTGGTCTTTACACACAATTGTTATTACATATTTGAAATTACGTATGTACGTTTTGAAGCAACTGGTGGTGAGGGAAACGAACGAAATACAGGAAGAACCAGATAATGGGACCAGAAGAAACTATAATAGAATGAGAAACATTTTGAGGTGCGATGGGAGAGAGAACTACAAGAAGAGATGGAGGTAAAATAGACAATGTGTCAAGAAACAGAGGAATGATAGGTTCCAATCATGAAGAAAAGTAACAAGACACAGAAAACTGCACAATTCAACCAGGAATGCAAGGGGGCCAAAAAGAAGAGCAACAGGATTTGGAAGAAATATAGAGTAAACCAGACTGCATAACATGGGGGAAATAAGCAAGAGAACCAGAATTGAATAGATAAGAGAGACAACAAAAATTGAACGTTATTTTGAAGATTATATAACATCAAAGACCAAAACAGAACCAAAGTTACTCCACAACCATATATCACAAACAAAGATGAAGGACCAAGAAGCAGGGCTGAAAAAGAATGATGGTATGTTGATGGATTATTATTATTATTATTATGGGGAGCGCTAAACCCGTAGGAATTGTACAGCGCCTGTGAGGGGGGAGGGATGATGGAAAGGCAACAGGCTTAATTCAGGGAGTTGGAGCACAGATCCAGTTACCTAGCTCAAGAGCCCCCCCTCACCAGCGTCAAGGAACCTCGCTTGAGGTGTACGTTGATGGAGAATAACAGATGTATATAAGAAGATTCAGAGAGATCTTTGTAGTAATCTAAGTAGTGAGTTACCGGAATGCACTGTTGTCTGATCACATCAGCCGCTGCTAGAAAGTATGAGCACAAGAAAACATCAGCCGCTGCTAGAAAGTATGAGCACAAGAAAACTACTAAGTGAGTTTAATGTAACAAAACAACAGGAACAGAGAAGATATTTCCATGGGTGCTGAGAGGAGGGGCAGGACTAGTCTCTTCATTCAAGACAAGAACCAGAAAACTGGTAACAGGCGAATGTGGTTCCTATGTGTATGTCTGTATGTACACTTATTGGCTATTTTAATAGGTACATTCTTCTACTACAGGGTAGGGCCTTCCTTTGCCCCGAGAACAGACTGTATTCTTCGTGGCATGGAATCAACATGGTACTGGAAACATTCCTTAGAGATTCTGCTCCATGCTGACATAATAGCATCAAACAATTTCTGTAGATTTGTGGGCTACATATTCATACAAAATTCTATCCTTACCATCTTCATGTCGCAGAAGAAACTGCTATTTGTCAGACCAGGCGACGTTTTATCCAATCTTCAGCTATCCAGTTGTAGTAAGCATTTGACCATTGTAGCCTCAGTTCCTGTTCTTAGCTAACAGTAATGTGGAACCCGTTGTGGTATTTTGGTGCTGTAACCCATCCATTTCAAGGCTCGATGTATTGTGCGTTCAGAGATGCCTCTCCTCATACACGTGTTGTAACACATGATTATTTGAGTTACTTCACCTTCCTGTCAGCTTAAAACAGTCTGGCCATTCTCCGCTGACCTCTTTCATTAACAAGGTGGTTTCGTCCAAAGAACTACCGATCACTGGATATTTTGTGACTGTCAAGACATTCTCTCTAAACTCTAGAGGTTTGTGTGTGAAAATTCCAGATCAGCAGTTTCTTAGTATATCACTTCTAGAAGATCACTCAGTTCCTAGTCCCAAGTCTCAAGACTTCACACAGCCACAGTTTTTCTTTACAGATCTTTCAGGTCGTCACCGACCAAGCCTCCTCACTAAGCCTCCCTCTTAGCTACTTTCCATGAGCTTATGAAGGCCCCTTCTTACCCCCCTCCCTCCCCTCAATAACGTCTGGCTAAAGGTCACCTTCCATGGGAAAATTCACCACGTGGTCTGAACAGACTCAAACAGGAGACCCAGTTTCAAGGTATCAGAGCAGCTCTCTTACTTCTAACAAGATATTGGAGAGAGTCTCTCAAGATATCGCAATGCAAGATAAGCAAACATCACAATAGGAACTTGAATAAAGAATCCTTCTGAACCTTATATAGAACCTATGTGAGGCCAAGCATTGCGAATTCGTACGCATTATGGAGCCCACACCTGGTCAAACACGTGAAGAAACTCGTAAAGATCCCGAGTTCTGCAGCCAGGATAGAACCCAACCTTACAAGACTGCACTATGAGGAAAGACTGAAGAAACTAAGCCTGGCGACCCTAGAAAAGAAAGGACAAGTGAAGACATGATTATTACTACAAATCTTAAGAAGAATTGAATGGGTAGATAGGGACAGACTGTTCGGATTTGAAAGACAGGTATTAAAGGGCTACAGGTGGACGAGCCTTAGGGATATAAGGAAGTATTTTAGTATCAGAGAAGTCAAAATCGTAGAATGACTTGGGTGAGGGAGTGGTGGAGGCAAACTCAATACACGATTTCAGATGTCACTGATGGTCTTCAAATTAGTCTAGGAGACAGGGCCAGGAGCTAAGCCTTGACTACAGCAAACACAACTCAGTGAGTACACACACACGTGATTACCAGTAATAATTACAAAAGAAATAAACGTCAGAACAAGTGAAGAGCCCAGGTACCACTCTGACTTTAATAACTTTTACGCAATCGAAAAAATCAAAACACGAACGAGTATTTGATAAACGTTCCCCAATAGATAACTCACGGAAACAGGATTTACCTTTAAGTGCAAAGTGAAGACGACTTGAATTTTAGAGAGCTAAAGGAGAGAGGGAGGAGGCAGCACCCAGCACTTCCCCGACTCAGGGAGGAGGCAGCACCCATCACATCCCCGACTCAGGGAGGAGGCAGCACCAAGCACATCCCCGACTCAGGGAGGAGGCAGCACCCATCACATCCCCGACTCAGGGAGGAGGCAGCACCCAGCACATCCCCGACTCAGGGAGGAGGCAGCACCCAGCACATCCCCGACTCAGGGAGGAGGCAGCACCCAGCACATCCCCGACTCAGGGAGGAGGCAGCCACATCCCGACTCAGGAGAGGCACACCATCCCGACTCAGGAGGAGGCAGCACCCAGCACATCCCCGACTCAGGGAGGAGGCAGCACCCAGCACTTCCCCGACTCAGGGGGGAGGCAGCACCCAGCACTTCCCGACTCAGGAGGAGGCAGCACCCAGCACTTCCCGACTCAGGGAGGAGGCAGCACCTCAGCACTTCCCCGACTCAGGGGGGAGGCAGCACCCAGCACATCCCCGACTCAGGGAGGAGGCAGCACCCAGCACATCCCCGACTCAGGGAGGAGGCAGCACCCAGCACTTCCCCGACTCAGGGAGGAGGCAGCACCCAGCACTTCCCCGACTCAGGGAGGAGGCAGCACCCAGCACATCCCCGACTCAGGGAGGAGGCAGCACCCAGCACATCCCCGACTCAGGGAGGACCCAGCACATCCCCGACTCAGGGAGGAGGCAACACCCCGCAGTTCCCCGACTCAGGGAGGAGGCAGCACCCAGCACTTCCCCGACTCAGCAGTCCAGGTTGGCTTGAATAACGTGTTCTGGTTTACAAAACAGCAGAGGTTCGGAGAACGACAAAAACGACAGCGTATAAAATTTCCTGAATATATAGAGTGGAAAGTAGGAAATAGATGGAATAAGAATAACCGTGGAGAATATAGTGTTAGGGAAAACAGGGAAACGCAATTCCTCAATTGCAGAGAATTAGTGAACTCACTCAGAATTTAGGATTTTTTGAGGAAGAATAAATAAAAGTAATTCTTGGAAATGGTAAAGTAGGTGCAACAAGACCTTGGAAGAGGTAAATAAAAAGGATCAATAAAACATGAGATAAAAATAAAAGAACTGATGAATAACATGGAAAGGCTGGAGAAAAAAAAATGTTAGAAGAAGCCTTTGAAATAAAGGCAGGGGCAGTGAAGGGTGCAAATCTATGCTGGCGCACTCAGCTCACACAGTGAGGTCCTTGGTTCGATTCCCGGTACGGGTAGGAACAGGACGGGGTTTCCTTAAGACACCTGATGTCCCTGTTCACCTAGCAGTAAAATGGGTACCTGGGTGTTAGTGGACTGGTGTGGGTCGCATCCTGGGACGAAATTGACCTAATTTGCGGGAAATGCTCAGCATAACAAGCAGCTTTCTATATAGTAGTATGTCATTGATGTCAGCTATGGTCTGTATACCTTGTACATGTACTTGTAGAAATAAAGATATTATTATTATTATTATTATAAACCGCGGAATGGGTGGGGTGTGAACCCATGGCGAGTGAATCCAAAAAAATCACTCGCCATGGGTTCAAACCCCACCTGTTCCGTGGTTTGTTTTCAGTTGTGTTATTACAATATAAATAATCAAAATGAGGTGCTAGTGGAAATATTATCAGAGAATGTACGAAAAAAACCCAGTTGTGGAGAGGGAAATCTTACAAATACGTTTGGGACTTGATAAAACCACTGTGTGGGCGAAACGTTGTCAATAAATGATCACATTATACTGTATTTGTGTCTTTTTTTCCAACGTATCAGTATTATATACCATGTATCACAACCTGTAAGTCAATTTTTAAGCTGCTAAGACACAATCAATGTCTTCTAAAGATACTTCGTCACAGGTCTTCAAGTCTCAGAACGTTTAGGTTAAAACAAACAGGTTTAGGTTAATACAAACAGTTTTAGGTTAAAACAAACAGGTTTAGGTTAATACAAACAGTTTTAGGTTAAAACAAACAGGTTTAGGCTAAAACAACCAGGCTTAGGTTAAAACAAACAGGTTTAGGTTAAAACAAACAGGCTTAGGTTAAAACAAACAGGCTTAGGTTAAAACAAACAGGCTTAGGTTAAAACAAACAGGCTTAGGTTAAAACAAACAGGCTTAGGTTAAAACAAACAGGCTTAGGTTAAAACAAACAGGTTTAAGTTAAAACAAACAGGTTTAAGTTAAAACAAACATGTTTAAGTTAAAACAAACAGGTTTAGGTTAAAACAAACAGTTTGCTGTACTATTCACAAATTTAAATGCCCCTAAATGAAGTAAACAAATTCTAAATTGCTCGTCACGATGGAAACTCTAGTCTACAGTATAATCGTACCATTTACGGTCAATATCGCCTGTGGTGTCACTCTGTGGCATCCCACTGGCATTTACCAAACTCTTAATTTGGCCAATGTGTGCTTGAGGAGATTCGACCATCACTGTCTTGAGAGAAGATTCTCTGCTCGACACAAAAGAGATTATTATATTCCACAACCCACTTTACCATTTATGGTTTTATACACTGTAAGCAACTGGAAATACTTAAATACTAAGAGAACGGAAATCTGACAGGAAATCTTAAGTCTCTCCTCTTCAGTAGTATATTTTTTTATAGGGAGGGGGTACCATTATTATTATAATCAAAAGAAGCGCTAAACCACAAGGGTTATACAGCGAGGGGGGTACCAATATTTATTATAGGGGAGGTGGTTCCAATATTTATTATAGGGGAGGTGGTTCCAGTATTTTTTACAGGGGAGGTAGTTCCAATATTTTTACAGGGGAGGTGGTTCCAATTTTTTTTACAGGGGAGGTGGTTCCAATATTTTTTACAGGGGAGGTGGTTCCAATATTCAGTAAGGGAAGGTGGGTGACTCGGTAAAATTTTCATGTCAAGATTTTTATAATTTCTCAAGTAACGTTGAGTTAAGAATATTTTTCCTTAGTCGTAGTTGTAAAGCTATACGACACGTAAATAGTGAATATTTGTTTCCGTGTTATGTAATGAATCCATTTTCATTACCAGGTTTCTGAATCGTAGCTACTATTAGTATATGGTTTTGTAAGAAGATTTCTAAATTAAAGATATAAGTGAAAATACTTTCTCAGTTTAGAGGTACCAACAAAAAAGTCATATTTACCAAAAAGTTGTTTCAGTGGTCACAACTCTGGTCTCTGTGCAGAAGAATTACAGACTTCTTTGATGTAAAAACAGACAAATGCAGCATAATACGACCCTTTATCTTTTCATCGTGTAGGTATTTTATACCATTTATCTCCAGACATACCTGGTGGTCGAGGCTCCAGCAAAGAAGAAACCAAAGGAGCATGTCGCGTCTCAACGCTACTTTCCAGCCCTGTTTAATCTGAACTGTTCTCCACGGCTTCACGAGTCTTCAGTTCCAGTGACCACTGAGGGACACTCTCCAGTGACCTCTTCCTCTATTGGTGCATCCAGTGAATCCACATCCCACACTGCAGTGTCATATCCAAGACCAGACCAGAGTTGAAACAACACAGAATAGAAGAGGGATAGTAGCTGTGTGCTGCAAGTCTGGTTAATTACTTTTCTATAGAATGTTAAATGAGTCGTAAAGAACAAAAAGGCGCATTACCGTGACTGGAACAATACACAAACAACTCGCACATAGAGAAAAGCTTACGACGACGTTACGGTCTAACTTGGACCATTTACAAAGTCACACTGTAAATAATCTAAGTCGGACCGAAACATCGTCGTCAGCTTCTCTCTCCTCTGTACGGGTTATTTGTGTACTAAATGATTCGTATAGGGAAAGATAAATTCTGAAACGTAAGGTGAGCTGCTGTGAAACTAACGAGGATAAAAAATATTCTGGCAATGGGAAGGCTCCAGTTGCAGACGTGTGATCGGATGGCAGATGTGAACTGCAACGAGTTGTAGATCATTGGCACAGTTATGCCCTCAGTGCCACGGTTCCAGTAGATGAGGCCCACTATCTCTGTCTTGTTCACTCAGGTAAACATCCCAGGAGCGAGGCTTTGAAGTCTGTCTTTTGAATATCAAACTATGTCCTTGTTAAATTAATTTGTTCATGTTTATAATGAGAGTAAACAGACTGCACTGACTGCAAACGCTTGCAATAATGCAAGCTAATAATCAAAGAGCACAACCGTGATTCTGGAATGAACTATTTCTTTAGAACTTTCATTTCACCTGTATATGCTTTACACTCTGGAGATTCAATCATTTACTTAGAAATGCTTGATCTAGATATTGAGGTCGTGAAAATGGTGCCACAAGAGCTAAAAAAAAAAGAAAACAGATTATCGATACAAGTTGATGGCTCGATTAGCAAGTATTATATTGACAACAAATATGTTAATACTTGTTACCTAAGTAATGACACATATGCCGACTATTTCTGGGAGATAGTCGTTCAGATGTATATGATTCCGAAGGGTTGCTGTTTAAATTATTATAAACGACCTTGCTATCGAAGGAGTGACAAAGAAAAAGTTGACACGGGAGACAACTGAGGGTGAAAGTATTCATACTGGTAAGATAGGTGAACTCTGGGCTTATATAAAAACATATGCACAACAAAATGCATTTTGTATTTGTTGCGTAGCTCGCAGACCTGGCCGTATTTTTTTTTTAAACCTAGATTCATCTGTGATGGAAATCAAGTTTCGGATACAAAGTCTCAAAAGCTGTGACGTCAAATGAGAAAAGTTCGGCAGTTAGGATTGATATACTGAAGAGGATAGTGAAGGAGTCTTGACCAAACTTCTACAGGTAACCACAACATTTCGAAGTTAGTTTTAACACCTGAATAAAACCTGTGAATCGGTTTGGAAGAATTTTACGACCCATAAAGAAACACCGGAACTGTGTTTGTACATCTGAGTAAAGTAACAGAAACGAGACAGCATCGGCAGGATGGTTTTGAGAATATTAAAGGAAACAATATAAGATTTGCTACATTTCATCGAAAACCTGCAAAATTTTAGTCAAAAGTCGATTAATCGCATCTCTCAACGATATTGCAGATCCTAAGAACTGCTTTTGCCTCTGAGCTTGATAGCGTCCGACTCATTCCCAGGTGATACGGTGAAACTGAAGACAACGGAAGCAACTGCCGACAGTGAGTGAAGGCAACGGAAGCAACTGCCGACAGTGAGTGAAGGCAACGGAAGCAACTGCCGACAGTGAGTGAAGGCAACGGAAGCAACTGCTGACAGTGAGTGAAGGCAACGGAAGCAACTGCTGACAGTGAGTGAAGACAACGGAAGCAACTGCTGACAGTGAGTAAAGACAACGGAAGCAACTGCTGACAGTGAGTGAAGACAACGGAAGCAACTGCTGACAGTGAGTAAAGACAACGGAAGCAACTGCTGACAGTGAGTGAAGACAACGGAAGCAACTGCTGACAGTGAGTGAAGGCAACGGAAGCAACTGCTGACAGTGAGTGAAGACAACGGAAGCAACTGTTGACAGTGAGTGAAGGCAACGGAAGCAACTGTTGACAGTGAGTGAAGACAACGGAAGCAACTGCTGACAGTGAGTGAAGACAACGGAAGCAACTGTTGACAGTGAGTGAAGACAACGGAAGCAACTGCTGACAGTGAGTGAAGGCAACGGAAGCAACTGTTGACAGTGAGTGAAGGCAACGGAAGCAACTGTTGACAGTGAGTGAAGGCAACGGAAGCAACTGCTGACAGTGAGTGAAGGCAACGGAAGCAACTGTTGACAGTGAGTGAAGGCAACGGAAGCAACTGCTGACAGTGAGTGAAGGCAACGGAAGCAACTGCTGACAGTGAGTGAAGGCAACGGAAGCAACTGCTGACAGTGAGTAAAGACAACGGAAGCAACTGCTGACAGTGAGTGAAGGCAACGGAAGCAACTGTTGACAGTGAGTGAAGGCAACGGAAGCAACTGTTGACAGTGAGTGAAGGCAACGGAAGCAACTGCTGACAGTGAGTGAAGGCAACGGAAGCAACTGCTGACAGTGAGTGAAGGCAACGGAAGCAACTGCTGACAGTGAGTGAAGGCAACGGAAGCAACTGCTGACAGTGAGTGAAGGCAACGGAAGCAACTGCTGACAGTTTATGTAAAACACGCAAAACAACCACTGTGGGGAAACAGTGAAAGTTCAAGCGCTTTTGTGATATCTCACATCACGAATGCGCTAGAAATTTCACTGTTTTTTCACAGTGGTTGTTTTTGCATATTGTGATATCACCTGTTTACTGTGATCTTATTACACCTATCAACATATACGCAATACTGCCAAGAAACTAATTTTTTTTTGCTATACTTTAAATATAAAAATGTAAAGATTTATTTTCAGTGCGTGCGCAATGCTCTTTCTGATATATTTTTCCTCTGCACAGAATAATTAACATATAAATACGTGTTATTTCGTTTTCCGCCAGCAATGTTTTGTTTTGGTTCGCCCGGTAAAATATTTTTAAAAGGTGCACTACCCTCCAACCACCCAAACCCACACACACACACACACACACACACACACACACACACACTGAGAAAGGCAAGGAACAAGAGAAATGGATGACTGCGGTAAGAGGAAGAGCTAAAAGACTGGACGTGGAAATGAGAAAGCTGAGGGCTGGAGAGAATAAGAAAGGGAGTAAAAGAGACGGCGATAATGTGGAGAGAGCAGAAGAACTTGCGAAAGAAGGAGAAATTTGTTTGAGATTCACTCAGGGGACAGAACAGATCAAAAAATTATTAGAGTAACGAAAATAAGAAATGAAAAAGGTAAAGCCACTGATAACATATGGCTACGAGATTGATGCTGAGACGGGATAAGTGAAATGGAAGGAGTAAGAGGAGGAGGAGAAGCGATAGATCACAGGGATCACTAAGTGCACAGAAATATAAGAGGTATATGGCAGATCACAGCTTTCCAGAGACTGGAAGGTACTTCAGGAACCACGATGCTCGGACAACCTGGTCGTCTTGTCGGAAGAAACACGAGACAGAGCACTAATATTGGTCGTCTTGTCGGAAGAAACACGAGACAGAGCACTAATATTGGTCGTCTTGTCGGAAGAAACACGAGACAGAGCACTAATATTGGTCGTCTTGTCGGAAGAAACACGAGACAGAGCACTAATATTGGTCGTCTTGTCGGAAGAAACACGAGACAGAGCACTAATATTGGTCGTCTTGTTGGAAGAAACACGAGACAGAGCACTAATATTGGTCGTCTTGTCGGAAGAAACACGAGACAGAGCACTAATATTGGTCGTCTTGTCGGAAGAAACACGAGACAGCACTAATATTGGTCGTCTTGTCGGAAGAAACACGAGACAGAGCACTAATATTGGTCGTCTTGTCGGAAGAAACACGAGACAGCACTAATATTGGTCGTCTTGTCGGAAGAAACACGAGACAGCACTAATATTGGTCGTCTTGTCGGAAGAAACACGAGACAGCACTAATATTGGTCATCTTGTCGGAAGAAACACGAGACAGAGCACTAATATTGGTTGTTTTGTCGGAAGAAACACAAGACAGAGCACTAATATTGAAAACATTTTAGAAAACAAGACACTGCATTGCAACAGGTATACAGGGAGGAACAACAAAGAAAGGGAGAGGGATTATTTCAAAGCGAGAAAAATATTGCAAAACTCAGGAAGAAGAAACAGTAGAGGTAAAAGTTGAGGAAATTTAGCCTTCATATATTTTTCCCTTTATTGGGTCATAACGAGTCTAGTCCCCAGAAAGCCAGTCTCAAGATTCAGCTCCATTTTCCCCATGCCGGAACAATAACTCCGTGCAAAATGCACCCTAATTTCCTTCCTGTCTTCATCTTCCATCATAACCATAACCCACTGTCCCAGTCTTACTACCAACACATCCCTGTCTACCTCAAGTCTTAAAATCCTATGTACGCCAGCCTTACGCTTTACTTACTTGACACACGAGGCCATAACACTATAAATGGGAAAACAGTCCCCCCCCCCCCCGAAAAAAAAGCGTTTCATATGGTACGCAGACAAATACAGAATATCAAACAAAAGAGATGAATGCAGGAACTAATATCGAAGACAACCCCAACAATCGTAACTCTCACAGAGATACTGGCACCTAATACAATAACATATGCAATATTCTCAGCAGGATTTCTAATACTGATGATAGAATGCGACAACAGAGGAGGGGAAGGAGTGGCGCTGCTAATCGAAAACCAGCGGTGTTTTGATGAAACGACAGACACAAACAGGCAGGATAAACAACTACACAATGAACAATTAGAAACATTTCGAACAACTAGGTATCTTTACTTGTAGACGTTTCGCAATCCAGTGGCTTTATCAATACATTCTTCACTGAAGGGCGAAACATCTGCAAATAAAAATACCCAGATGTTGCACATGTGTCTAATTATTCATCATGTCTGTACTATATACCACCCATATACAAACGGCTACATAGCAATAGTGAGCTACAAATGAGACTATACTACAAATACAACACCAAAACAATAAGTGGTAAGAGAGCTTACGTACTGCGCATTTTACCAGAATTACCACTGCGGTGAAAGCCTCTTTCACAAATTTTAGATTATATTTTACGAATCTCTATCAGAAATCAGTCTCTTAATCTATATAGGAAATAAATCAGGCCCATCTTAAACTATGGAGCGCCATCCTGGAACTCACACCTGAAAAAGCAGGTAAAGAAAGTGGATAGAATGCAGAAGTTTGAAATTATGATAGACAGGGATTTAATGGTAATGAATTATGAGGAGAGTAATGTAACTGACCCTGTTGACAAGATAATATAACATAACATGACGGAAGGAACAGACTCAGAAGTGTCCCTGTTTGCAGACGATGTGAAGTTAATGAGGAGAATTCAGTCAGACGATGACCAGGCAGGACTTCAGAGGGATCTGGAGAGACTACAGGTCTGGTCCAGCAACTGGCTCCTGGAGTTCAAGCCCACCAAGTGCAAAGCCATGAAGATCGGTGAAGGGTAACGAAGACCGCTGATAGAGTACATTCTAGGGGGGAAGGGGCAAGACTAAAAGCCTCACTCAAGGAAAAGTACATCTCCTGAGACGTACATCAACCAAATAACTGCTGTAGGATATGGGCGACTAGCGAACCTAAGAACAGCATTCAGATCTCAGTAAGGAATCGTTCAGGACCCTGTACACCGTGTACATCAAACCCATACTGGAGTATGTAGCACCAGTTTGGAGCCCCACCTGGCCAAGCACGTCAGGAAACTAGAGAAAGTGCAAAGGTTTGCAACGAGACTATTCCCAGAAAACTCGCCCTGACGACACTGGAGGACAGGAGAGATAGGAGGGATATGATAACGACATATAAAATACTGAGAGGAATCGACAAGGTGGACAGAGACAGGATGTTCCAGAGATTTGACACAGCAACAAGGAGACACAATTGGAAGTTGAAGACTCAGATGAATCACAGGGATGTTAGGAAGTATTTCTTCAGTCACTTGGATCATTGGATGATCATTGGATCATTATTATATTTCTTGCTACTTCATAATTGTCCGATATGTATTGGTTTTAGGTGTAAATTCTCTAACCACTGCGCGCTGGCTGGCTTTTCCTTCATAACGAATAATATCTTATTATTTTAAAGGTATGTTGGACCTCAAGTGTCATATTACGTCCTTGGTAGCTAGTACAGGTCGTCAGATTTCATCTCCTAATATTGGTTTAGCTGTAAATTCTCTCACTATTGTGCGCTGGTTCACTTCTCTTCCGTAATGAAGTAATATTGCCATGTTAATTTAAATAATTCGTTGGACCTCAAGTGTTGTATTATTTCCATAGCCATTACTGAGTGTAGATTAACAATTTCAGATTCATTGGGAAGTGCTAAGCTTAAGGGGGGTCATACAGAGCCAGGGGGAAATGTTGCACTGAGGTCCGATGCCAGGAATTAGGAACAAGAGCATGCAGGAACCCTTATTCTCCACCCTGCTTGAAATGATTTACCAGACGAAAGTTTGCTTGCATAGTTGCGTGTGATTTTTTATAATCACTTTATAAGCAGGGTGGTGACTGTCGCTTGAACTCAAAAGAAGTTGTGACTGATTAGAAATATTCCCAGACGTTGTGAATGGCATCTCGGAAGATCAGAGATGCTGCGACTGTATTCGTAAAGACTCGAAAGTATTGTGATTATCACCGTGGGAGCTCAGGAGGTTTCGAGTGCCATCTTCTGGCTGTGATCTTAGAGTAGAGTCCAGTTTTACTTGATAAACGTGTTGGTGGCATTGCATACACTCGCTACCACTGAATAAAATTCGTTGATAGCACTGTGTATAAACTCGTCTCTTTTCCAAAGTTCCGTTTTGACATCTGACGTGACGGCTCAGCTGTGCCGGAAAACAATAGGATATTTTACTGGAAAAGTTTCGGTCCTGAGATCTTGATCACTTTGAGCTCCCAGGATCGAAACGTGTCTTTTTTTTTTTCCCATCAACCTGTCGGTATAACATGCCATTTTTACCACAAAAAAAAAATTATTGTTGTTTTGTATTGACGGGTCAGCAATCTTGTGTTGTTGCTTTTTATTAGACAGCAGAGCAACGCCATTTTTCAACTGTCGGATATCACGGCAAAACAAAGTGGTTTTCCTGTTGCTTGATCTGACAGCATAACAAAGTAGGGTTCCTGTTGCTTGATCTGACAGCATAACAAAGTAGGGTTCCTGCTGCTTGATCTGACAGCGCAACAAAGTAGGGTTCCTGTTGCTTGATCTGACAGCATAACAAAGTAGGGTTCCTGTTGCTTGATCTGACAGCATAACAAAGTAGGGTTCCTGCTGCTTGATCTGACAGCGCAACAAAGTAGGGTTCCTGTTGCTTGATCTGACAGCATAACAAAGTAGGGTTCCTGTTGCTTGATCTGACAGCGCAACAAAGTAGGGTTCCTGTTGCTTGATCTGACAGCATAACAAAGTAGGGTTCCTGTTGCTTGATCTGACAGCATAACAAAGTAGGGTTCCTGCTGCTTGATCTGACAGCGCAACAAAGTAGGGTTCCTGTTGCTTGATCTGACAGCATAACAAAGTAGGGTTCCTGTTGCTTGATCTGACAGCGCAACAAAGTAGGGTTCCTGTTGCTTGATCTGACAGCATAACAAAGTAGGGTTCCTGTTGCTTGATCTGACAGCATAACAAAGTAGGGTTCCTGTTGCTTGATCTGACAGCATAACAAAGTAGGGTTCCTGCTGCTTGATCTGACAGCATAACAAAGTAGGGTTCCTGCGGCTTGAGCTGACAGCACAACAACATGTTCTTGTTGTTAGGTATGACTGCACGATAATGTTGGGGTCTTACAGTTCCATCTGACAACACAACAGCGTACTTCTGCTGTTTAATATGCAGGCACAACAAAGTGTTCTTGGTGTCTACTCTACAAACACAATAACATGGTCCTGGTGTTTGATTTGATGAAACAAACTACACTTAACTCTCGCGGCAACAACGTTGGGAAGCCAGGATTCTCTCTCTCTATCTCTCTTTCTCTCTCTCTCTCTTTACCTCGATCATCACTAACACCTGAGGGCATCGGCAGCGAAAACCAAATTTTAGTTTAATGAAGTCTGTATAGGACTATGTTTTTTACATCGTCTATAACAGTGTAAACATTAGCAAAGAACACATCTCCTTTTTAATCTCCATTCCCAATAGCCTTTCCTCCTGGGCGGAGCCTTTGAGCCAGCTGGAAGAACACAGCTCTGGAAATTCAAAAGAGATTCCCGGTGAATTCTCTGGAGATTCACTGCGGGTGCTCATCGCTCAAGCTTCTTCTTGTGCATCACCGTAAAAGAGAAAATTCAAAACCGCGATTCAGAGGAGTGAGAGCAAGACTGGGAGAAACATGAGAGAATGAGAATAATGATGGAAAGAAAGGAAGGAAGAAGGAAGGGATGGGGTAGGAGGAGGAGGAAGTCGTGGTGGAGGAAGAGGAGGAGAAGTAGGAAGGAGCAGAAGATGAGGATTCAGAGGAAAAGGAGGAAGAACAGAGCGAGCCACGCAGCGTCAGCGTATGCAAGGTTTCAAAAAACAATCACCGGGACAAGAGGCTACGTAAGGGCAACCGAAGTACTAAACATATTGTCAGAGGTGCGCGACTACAAGTGACTTCGCATTTACCAATACTAAAAGTAACTTAGAAATCGGACCGAGAAATCAGTAATGGTTTTATATACGACCAATATCCTGGTCCATTCTGATAAAGCACTGTGAAATTAATGAGTATACCCCTATGCAAATACTTTTTTCTCTTATAAATGAAATTTCCTCTCAAGCAGAAAGTCTCTCGTCCACTGTCATAATCTACTTTTAATGCCTCCTATATTTTGCAGTTTTCAATTTAGTCTTTCACGAGTAACTCTATCAAAAGTTTTCTTAAAGTCAAAGAAAAAAAAAAGTCTTCCCATCCATTTCTTGAACAATTTCCGTAACTCTGTCATAATAAATTAACAGATTTTATGTTCATGAAAGGGCAGACAGAAAAACAAATTGTTTACCAGTTAGTATGTTGTTAGTTTCCAAGTGTTGAAGCCTCATCAACGGCTTTCAATATTTTGTTTACCACTTATGAACGAAACTGGTCTATAGTTTAATGAGTTTTCCCTGTTTCCTTTTTTTAAATATAGGAACAATAGATAACTAAAGTGTAATGCACACTTGTTAATGCTCAGTAATAAACCCTCATGGAGACAGAAACACAGATTAATTGATCTGAATATTTCGATCCTCTTCTGGGATCCTCTTCAGTAATTCTGCCGACCAATTAATTTTCTGAGTTTCTGTCTGAATGTGGGATATTATTAAGCATAGGAATATGTAGCGTCATCCATTTGTTTACACATTTACACTCTTGTAGTGATATCCTAAAAATGACTCAAAGTGGATGACATAACTCCTCTGCACGTTCTTTTAAGACACAAGGTGCTATACCGTCTGGCCCTAAGAGTTTAGTAACGGTTTACTTTCTCTTTAATTGTCTCAATATTCTCTAGTTCATCTGTCTGTCTGGGATTAAAATCTTCAATGTGAAAAATATCTTTTGTGAACACATTCTGAAACTTTCTGTTTAATATATTACACAATTCCTCCTCTGCCTCAGTAATTTTTGCTTCCCTCATTTATTCTTTGCATTTCGTTTTCAAAATTTCTTGATTCCTCTCTCTATACATTTGTATATTCATTTCTAGCCTCCTCAAATCTCTGATAAGTTTCTTGATTGGTCGGCTTCTAATAATGATTCCAAACCCTTTCCTTTTTATATAGCTCTCCAACACCTTCCATTACTTCATTCTTTATTATAAATTCCGTCTTATTTTCCTATCTGGAATAAGTTTTTAACCCCAATTCCATATACACAACAGAACTCTTATTGCAGATTATTTCCATATATCCCTTATGGTATATTGTTGAATTTCTCTAAAATACAGTTTAAAATCAATGTAATTACCTTTCATACAATATAATTGTTCTTGTAGATGAAAGGTTCAGAGAACCGACAAGTTGATAAATTAGACACATATGCTGTGTACAGTGTCCTGAAGATCCTTTTCCTTGAGTGAGGTTTGTAATCTCTGGCCCCCCTAGACTGTACTCCGTCTGCGGTCTTCTTTACCCTTTCTCGATCTTCATGACTTTGCACTTGGTGGGGTTGAACTCCAGGAACCAGTTTCTGGACCAGGCATTCAGCCTGTCCAGATCCATTTGTAGTTCTGCCTGGTCCTCGTCCGATTGAATTCTTCTCATCAACTTCAAATCATCTGAAAACAGGGACACCTCAGAGTCTATTCCTTCCGTCATGTCGTTCACAAATACCAGGAAAAGCACCGGTCCAAGGACTGACCCCTGTGGAACCCCGCTCGTCACAGGCGCCCACTCTGACACCTCCCTGTTGTCTTCCTGACAGGTATTCCCTGATAAATTGTAGTGCATTCCCTGTTGTCCCTGCCTGATCCTCCAGCTTTTGCACTAGTGTGTGGGTACTCACCTAATTGTGATTGCAGGGGTCGAGACTCAGCTCCTGGCCCCGCCTCTTCACTGATCGCTACTGGGTCCCTTCTCTCCCTGCTCCATGAGCTTTATCATTCCTCGTCTTAAACCTATATATGGTTCCTGCCTCCACTACATCACTTGCTAGACTATTCCACTTCCTGACTACTCTATGGCTGAAGAAATACTTCCTAACATCCCTTTGACTCATCTGAGTCTTCAACTTCCAATTGTGACCCCTTGTTTCTGTGTCCCCACTCTGGAACATCCTGTGTGTGTGTGTGTACTCACCTAATTGTGGTTTGAGGGATCGAGTCATGACTCCTGGCCCCTCTTCACTGGTCGCTACTAGGTCCACTCCCTGCTCTGTGAGCTTGATCATACCTCTTCTTAAAGCTATGTATGGATCTTGCCTCCACCACCTACCTTTCCAGACTATTAAACTTCATGACAACTCTGTGACTGAAAAAATACTTCCTAACATCCCTGTAACTCATCTGAGTTTTCAACTTCTAATTGTGACCCCTTCTTGCTGTCCTATCTCTGAAACATCCTGTCCCTGTCCACCTTGTCGATTCCTCTCAGTGTTTTATGTTATGTCCCCGTCCCTCCTGTCCTCCAGTGTCGTCAGGTCGATATCCCTTAACCTCTCCTCGTAGGACATGTCCCTTAACTCCGGGACTAGTCTCATTGCAAACCGTTGTACTTTCTCTAGTTTCCTGACGTGCTTGGCAAGGTGTGGGTTCCAAACTGGTGCTGAATACTTCAATATGGGCCTGATGTACATGGTGTACAGGGTCCTGAACGACTCCTTACTGAGATGCCAGAATGTTATCCTCAGGTTTGCTAGTCGTCCGTATGTAGCAGCAGTTATTTGGTTGAAGTGCGCCCCAGGAGATGTGTTCGGTGTTATACTCACCCCAAGATCCTTTTCCTTGAGTGAGGTTTGTAGTCTTTGGCCCCCTCGACTGTATTCTGTCTGCGGTCTTCTTTGCTCTTCCCCAAACTTCACGACTTTGCACTTGGCGGGGCTGAACTCCAGAGGCCATTTGCTGGACCAGGCCTGCAGCCTCTCCAGATCCCTTTGTAGTCCTGTTTGGTCTACTGAGTCTATTCCTTCCGTAATGCCATTCACATATACCAGAAACAGCACTGGTCCTAGGACTGACCCCTGTGGAAAACCCTCTCGTGAGAGAGAGAGAGAGAGAGAGAGAGAGAGAGAGACAGACAGACAGACAGACATACAGATACAGAAAGAGAACGAAAGAGAGAGCGCGCGCGCACGAGCGCGTCGATGTTCATATGAATAAACTATATTATTTTTTTTCATTTTTATATTTAAAAAACAAACATCACATAATAAATAATTTTACATCGTGCTTCTTATCCCAGAGAAATATCTAGAAATTAATTTCCAACACAAATCTCCCAGCACCTCGAGTCATACATTTTATTAGTCTCCTCAACATGTAGCTGCGGTGCTGGACGAATTTATAGACTTTTGTAGAAATTTGAGCTTTTCTTCCACTTAGCCCCCCCCCCCAAAAAAAAAATATATATATATATATATTTATAATAAAATTGTAAATGCTTTGAAAGCAATATTTTTGTTTTTACCAACACGAAATACAGCCTATCAATCGTTGTCTGTTTCAGCTGTAAATTTATGAATTATACGTATGACTAACCTTCACTCGTGTGTGGATGTTTCAATGGCGATAACTAAACAAAAATCCACCTTTCACTGTTGGTTCACTGTAATAGTTAAATGTGATAGTCACATGTGGTTGGACTACTAACACGGAGGTGTGATAGTCACATGTAGTTGAACTACTAGCACGGAGGTGTGGTAGTCACATGTAGTTGAACTACTAGCACGGAGGTGTGGTAGTCACATGTAGTTGGACTACTAGCACGGAGGTGTGGTAGTCACATGTTGTTGGACTACTAGCACTTAGGTGTGGTAGTCACATGTGGTTGGACTACTAGCACGGAGGTGTGGTAGTCACAGGTGGTTGGACTACTAGCACGGAGGTGTGATAGTCACATGTAGTTGAACTACTAGCACGGAGGTGTGGTAGTCACATGTAGTTGAACTACTAGCACGGAGGTGTGATAGTCACATGTAGTTGGACTACTAGCACGGAGGTGTGGTAGTCACATGTAGTTGAACTACTAGCACGGAGGTGTGATAGTCACATGTAGTTGAACTACTAGCACGGAGGTGTGGTAGTCACATGTAGTTGAACTACTAGCACGGAGGTGTGGTAGTCACATGTGGTTGAACTACTAGCACGGAGGTGTGAGTCACATGTGGTTGAACTACTAGCACGGAGGTGTGATAGTCACATGTAGTTGAACTACTAGCACGGAGGTGTGGTAGTCACATGTGGTTGAACTACTAGCACGGAGGTGTGATAGTCACATGTAGTTGAACTACTAGCACGGAGGTGTGGTAGTCACATGTAGTTGAACTACTAGCACGGAGGTGTGGTAGTCACATGTAGTTGAACTACTAGCACGGAGGTGTGGTAGTCACATGTAGTTGAACTACTAGCACGGAGGTGTGGTAGTCACATGTAGTTGAATTACTAGCACGGAGGTGTGGTAGTCACATGTAGTTGGACTACTAGCACGGAGGTGTGGTAGTCACATGTAGTTGGACTACTAGCACGGAGGTGATAGTCACATGTGGTTGAACTACTAGCACGGAGGTGTGGTAGTCACATGTGGTTGGACTACTAGCACGGAGATGTGATAGTCACATGTGCGACAGATAAATGTAGTCTGGATATATCGGGAATATGGGAGTTTTTTTTCGTGTGGATATACTAAGACGATGGTGTGATGCTCATGAGTGGTGGATATACCATCACATAATGTGGGATTCTCATGAGTAGTATATATACCATCACAAATCTGTGTGATGATCACGAGTATTACAAATAATATAAAACTGGGTGATGTTCATCATATTGGATAAAATCAACAAGTGCACTTTTATTTCTTAAGTAACAAATACAATTCGTGTCTTCTTACAAGTAAATTGAATATTTATATCTTATTTATTTGAATAAAATTACATCTGAAAAAAAAAAAAATACCTACATACGTAACATAATCTGATCAGACATCTCAGGAAATTTGCCCAAATTGAAAACGGTTCACGTAATATCGCTAGGATATTTTTTTTCTTGTTCAAGAGACTGTTTGCATTAGTGTCTGCAAACCTCATTCCTCGTGTCCTTTGATGCAGACGCTCGAATTTGATTAGAGTGAAGCTGCTTTTGAGTCTGGGAACACTTGTTAAGGCTTAAGGCTGTTTGTGTACATCTTGTGGACGCACCCGAGTGATAAATGAAACTCTGAGGGAATCGTGTTATTCTTGTATTATTACAATATTCCGTCTTTATTGGCTGTGTTCGAGAGATGTGTATACATGCAAGTGCATTTATGTTCACTCAACAGGATTTACTCATGTACTAACATTGTATTTTACAAAGAAACAGATAAATTTCTAACCATGCTATGCGGTTGTAATTAACCAGTCAACTAGTTAATTACATCCTAGTTTCTTCTAATATACCGAGGTAGTTGCTGATCAGACCAGCTGCTGACACTCATCGAACTGACAAGTAATCAATTATTAAAAGAGTTAAAATAAAACTGACAATGGACACTTCAACAATATCATTAGGCTGTGTACAATTAATTCCTTGCAAAAACATTTATACTCATATTATTAGACAGTGGGGGAACTTCTTGAAACTATTAACAAATACAACAAATAAGCTATATAACTACTAGCCTAACCCGAGTTTGGTTTACTTATCTCACAAACCATTGTGTAAATAGCAAGAATGCCCCCGCCAAAATATTCTATTAAAAAATATTATGAAGTTCACCCTTATTAAAAGTAATGAAACTAAGTGTCTCTCTGACCTAGATTGTGTTACCTCAACCCATCTTTTACTTAATTACAAAGCATACAAAGATACGTGAAAGAAATTGCGGTGTACGTAAATATTTAATTTTGTTATTGTCGGGTAATTATTCGAGCATAAATATTAATGTACGTTAATCTAATTAAACCAAGCCTATCCTCACCTAGCCTAATTTAAACATTTTTTTTTTATTTTACTGTAATTTCAGCGTGCAGACACTCACGCCCCGTAATTCATGAGAAACTGCCTGCTTTAAATGGGGAGCAAATTGCTTATTTAAATTCTATAGTGGTTTAAAAACACACGGGAGCAAACATTAGGACATATTTATTACGTTTCGGCCCTGAGACCTTGATCACTTCAAACACAGAGGTTAAAATGACAGTATGTATAAGCGGAGAATGTCATTTTAACATGTATGTTAGAAGTGATCAAGGTCCCATGACCGTTTTCTAATATGTCCTAGTCTTTGCTAACATATCTTTTTAAACCAATTTATGGGCATCTATTACCAAATTCTACAGTAGTTGCTGGGTACGCATTTATTTGGCTGAGTCCTTCTAACAAGCCAGTCTGTAAGCCAGCTCCCTCCCTCCCTCCGATATTTAGTGTACTGGTTATTAATATTATGCAATTAAATATAAAATCTATATCAGGGAAATACGGAGAGAGAGAGAGAGAGAGACTCTCAGGTAAGGACCCACTAGGGGCGAGGGGGAAGTTGGGACAGAAGAAGAATAGCCGGTGAGAGGAAGAGCTGAAGTAGAAGAGAAAGAGTCAGGACTAAACCCAACAGTCTAACTTCTTTGTTTTTTTCGTTGAAATACGGACATCATTCATTTGCACTTTCATTAAAATTATTAAATATGAAACCAATGATTGTGAAAAAATATGCAGAAAATATTCTGAATTACTCAAATTTTGTGGGAACTAATGAAAACGACTGCACCTTTTTTTATTTGCGATTAATATCACAAGAAAAACGAAGGAAATGTTCTATAGATTTAATTCTACAATGGAAAATATATGTTTATTGCGCTATTGTATTCCATGAAAACTATAAGGTATAATAAGTAATTACTTTTAATAAGATGAATGATAATAATTTTTCACCTACAAGACTTGTTATTCGTGGAGAGTGTTCCGGGGGTCAGCGCCCCCGAGGCCGTGCCCATGACCAGGCCTCGCGATGCCCATGGTTAAGTACATCCAAGATCTCGTTCTTCATCGAGTTTATTTTGCTTCTTGGATTGAACATCAACCTGAGCTAAAATTATATCCCGTATGAAGAACAAAAAGTCTCAATGCCGTGACTGGAACAATACCGTGACTGGAACAATACCGTGACTGGAACAATACCGTGACTGGAACAATACATAAATAACCTAGTTGGTCCCAGTCTAACCGAAACGTCGTCCTAACCTTCTCTCTCTCCTATGTGAAGATTAATTGTGTATATCTTTCACAGATACACCGATGAAAGTCAAATAATGAGACGAAGGTCTCACTGGCTTACATTCTTATTAGCTAATTTGAGCTTCGACCCGATGAAATATTCCTGAAGTCATCTTTTGCATGATATTTAAATTAATATTCAAGAAACTGCTATTAACAGCACTGCAATGGAGACATAAGTCGTGACAAGAATGAATTCAAAGCAGCGCTGCTTTAGGTCAGGAAGACATCGATGACACTTGTTCTTCAATGTCTGAAGGTAACTTACGGTCACTGGCTCTCAGGAATACGCCAAGACGAGGAAAAAGATGTTTCTTAAGATTTACGCGACTCTTCATTACATGAAGCTAGAATTTCATAATAGTTGATAGTTATAGTAGTGTGTCATAGTACGTGTTGGGTAAAGTTAAGGATATACAAGAGGTAAGCTAAAATTCTCTAAATTAAAGATGGCGAGGGAACATTTCCTTGGGTTTCATGAAGTACCTTTACATTTTAATCTTTCCCAACATATATACCATTTTTTGCAAACATTTTTCCCACAAACTTCGCGTGCTCCTCCGAGTCCCCCTTTCGTCTCATCATTTCCTTTCCTCCATTACCCCAAGCTTGGGAAGTACTTGAGTAATTTCATGGTTCAAAAAAAATTAATATTAAAAAAGAAAAGATTCATCATAGGAATTTAGATTAAGTTATTTGGATGATAAACATTCACCACTTGTTACTCTAACTATTCCCAAGACTTTCTCAAGATTAATGAACTTTATTAAATTCTTCAGTTCTAAAGCTCAATTAGTTTTTTTCAAATTAGGTGTAGTGAATTATTTGTGCTACATTAATTGGTTTGTGCCTTGAGCACTGTGTTACATTTTGTTCCAATATATACTCGTAAAATTAATGTTCGTTTCTCACATTCGTTTTGTAGCAAATTTCTTGATTTATGTTGTTTACGTTGGGTTAGAATAGTTAAGGATTTGATGGATTAGGTTTTATTCCACCAGTATATATATATATATATATATATATATATATATATATTGACAAGTTATATCATACAGTGACGTAAACAGGTGAAATGTGGCTCTCACTCACAGAACCTCACTCACAAGCCGCCTTCCCTCACAGGCCATCCTCACTCACAGGCCATCCTCACTCACAGGCCATCCTCACTCACAGGCCATCCTCACTCACAGGCCATCCTCACTCACAGGCCATCCTCACTCACAGGCCATTCTCACTCACAGGCCATCCTCACTCACAGGCCATCCTCACTCACAGGCCATCCTCACTCACAGGCCATCCTCACTCACAGGCCATCCTCACTCACAGGCCATCCTCACTCACAGGCCATCCTCACTCACAGGCCACTATTTTCTGACCACCATTGCCATCTTACACACATGTATTTTCCTTACGAAGTTCCCAACGTTAATGACATATCGCTTCATGCAACCTTACATACTTATAGAGTTAAGTTAGGCTGTGTTAGGGTATGTCAAGATAGGCAGAATGGGCCTAATTAAGGATGGTGTGAGTTAGGTTAGGATTGGTTGAAATGGGTTAGGTTGATTTTTTTTACATCGTAGCAACATATGTTGTAACCGAAACACTGACAGAACTTAGAGGACCAAAGGATAGTCTGATCGCACATAATGTTGAGGGTTAGACTAAAAAAATGCAGTGCCTGCCACAATGGACATTAATAAGGTAGGAAGCTTTTTGTAGCCTACAGTCCATTAACTAGGAGCGACAGATTAGCAAATGATGGAAGAAACTCTTAACAAGTGTTTTTCAGAAGTCTGATGGTCGTGTTCCATCATTACTGAACTATTATACACAGACTCCCAGGTTAGATCAACAACAGTGGTCTTATAACTTACGTATTGTTTCTTTCTAGTCAGATTTGTGCAGAAACCACGGTATATTGTATTATTGGACATACATAGTGATAAATTAAATAATTGTGTGTCTTTACTGTAAAAATGTTCCGCCATCCAGTGGGTTCCTTAGTCCAATACAGAGAAGAATAGTTGAAGATCAGGTGTTTGATGTAATCAGTCCCTCAACCTGAAGTCGACGTGATCAGTCCATAAGAGTACAGCATATGGTTAGGTTAGGTAAGGTTTGTCAGGAAACAGGACAAGTATTTCCTGACGCGGGTTTTAGTCATATGATGACCCGCAGCTGGAGCTTTTGATCATCTAACCGAGGCCTTTCACTGGCTTACCTGTCCCCCCCCCCTTCCTTTAAAAATTATAGTTATGCTTTTATCCATTAAGTTCCATACACAGCATATGAGTGGAGAAGGAGCTGAGTGGAGAAGGAGCTGAGTGGAGAAGGAGCTGAGTGGAGAAGGAGCTGAGTGGAGAAGGAGCTGAGTGGAGAAGGAGCTGAGTGGAGAAGGAGCTGAGTGGAGAAGGAGCTGAGTGGAGAAGGAGCTGAGTGGAGAAGGAGCTGAGTGGAGAAGGAGCTGAGTGGAGAAGGAGCTGAGTGGAGAAGAAGCTGAGTGGAGAAGGAGCTGAGTGGAGAAGGAGCTTATATACTGCAGACAGGTGAGGCGAAGCAGTCGGAGGTGTCACCATGGAAAAAATCATGGGTCAAGTGAAGCAAACGTTGAGGAAATCCCAGTAACATGATGCCAAGATGTTGCAGTATCTGACAAGTGTGATGAAAATGGTTTTGTAAACCCACAAGTTGAAGAGTCACTTGTGCAACAAAGAGTGAGTCACTTGTGCAACAAAGAGTGAGTCACTTGTGCAACAAAGAGTGAGTCACTTGTGCAACAAAGAGTGAGTCACTTGTGCAACAAAGAGTGAGTCACTTGTGCAACAAAGAGTGAGTCACTTGTGCAACAAAGAGTGAGTCACTTGTGCAACAAAGAGCGAGTCACTTGTGCAACAAAGAGTGAGTCACTTGTGCAACAAAGAGTCACTTGTGCAACAAAGAGTGAGTCACTTGTGCAACAAAGAGTGAGTCACTTGTGCAACAAAGAGTGAGTCACTTGTGCAACAAAGAGTGAGTCACTTGTGCAACAAAGAGTGAGTCACTTGTGCAACAAAGAGTGAGTCACTTGTGCAACAAAGAGTGAGTCACTTGTGCAACAAAGAGTGAGTCACTTGTGCAACAAAGAGTGAGTCACTTGTGCAACAAAGAGTGAGTCACTTGTGCAACAAAGAGTGAGTCACTTGTGCAACAAAGAGTGAGTCACTTGTGCAACATTTGGAAATCTTTGAGGAAACGTTTCGCCAACCATTGGCTTCTTCAGTCATGACCTACTTACACTAGTGGATTTGTCCAGTGGTGGCTCCGCCTCCTCCTCCTGACTATAATATATAAGTAACTTCCGCGCACATGCTGCATATTTCTCAAGATTGATGGATTAAATACGTCGACTCCAGGCTGAGGGACTGATTACCTCAAACTCCTCATTTTCCACTGTTATTTTCTGTATTGGACTGAAGAAGCCGTTGCTTGTAACTAGTCTGCCTAGCTTTTGATGCATCTGCGTCCGAGTGATCTTGAGCGTCACTTGGAGAACCTGACCATTTCCTGACGTGGTTTTGAATCCTGTTGACTGCGACCTCTCTCTCTCTCTCTCTCTCTCTATCTCTCTCTTCTCTCTCTCTCTCTCTCTCGTATATATATATAGAATCGTACCTCCGAATTTTAGCACGTCTCCCGGGAAGCCCGCTAAAATTTCACACTCGGCCATTAGTGCTTCAAACATCAGGTGTCGAGTACCACTTGACATGTCACCTCTGATACGAGCACATACATGGCCATGGAAGGTACAGGACTAATTTCATTCTCCTCCAGTTTGGAATACCAGACTTCACGAGCAGTACACATATTAATGCATCCACGAACGAGTATTTTGTATATATATATATATATATATATATATATATATATATATATATATATATATATATATATATATATATATATATATATATATATATATATATATAATATATATATATATATATATATATATATATATATATATATATATATATATTCTTCTAATTGCTCGTGTGGATACCCATAGCCTCGAAGAAGTAAATGAAAGGGCTATAAGGAAAAATACAGAGATTTCTTTCTTGGGTTTTTTAAATTTTCCACTTCTCCCACTCTATCTTTTATATAATAAGATGTTCACAAAAAAATCTTGATATTTCAACAATCTGCCGAGATTTCCCCTTTTTTTCAGGAGGTAACAAGAGTGATGGAAATGCCTTTTTACACAAGGGTCAGGTGACACGTTGGGCGGCGCATTAACTCGTTAATTACGGCAGGTAAAGTGGAATTAGTTGAGGGTCGGTCGCCTGTGATGTGGTGGGGGTGGCGGTGCTAGTTTTAATTAAATCCGGGGGATGGAATACGTTTCTGTAATGGAAATTTGGATATTATGTAATGATTCCATTTTCCTTAGTAGATGTTAAAAATTGTCAAAAGAGTTGTCAGCTTTGAGTCATTTGTTTTATTTCTCACGATGGGATTTCCCATCGTGTGTTGAAGTGAAAAGTGGACAGGTAAACTGACAAAAATGTAACTTACAAAGACTTAACAACTACTAAACCGCTATCCAAAAATAAATGTTAAGGAGGCTCTAGAAGAAAACCAGAATGAAAATGAGGTGTACCCAGAATGCGATCGTAGAGTGATGACTCATAAAATAATATACATAGGAAAACAGAATGCAGTAAGCCAAGCGCAATCAAACATTAGCGTAGTATAAAGTAAAGTTCGCAAAGGCACGGTGCTGGCGTCCTTAATATAATAACAATATAATATCTTTATTTACTACAAGTACATGTACAAGGTATACAGGCCTAGCTGACATCAATGACATACTACTATATAGAAAGCCCCTTTTTATGCTGAGTATTTCGGGCAAATTAGGTCAGTGTTGTCCCAGGATGCGACCCACACCAGGCGAGTAACACCCAGGTACCCATTTTACTGATGGGTGAACATGGACAACCGGTGTAAGGAAACACGCCCGATGTTTCCACCCCTTCGAAACCCTCGTGGTGGTTAACATTATGATGGATAAAATTAAATAACCAAAACACAGGCTTGAAGCTGTTGGTGAACCCAGCGTTGGAGATCACCTACTGCTGCTTGTTGGTGGCTTAAAATCACGATGTATTGCGGATTGTGGAGGATGGGTACCAACGATAACGTGTACTGTATGTTACGCTAATACTTAGCTGATGAATCCAAGATGTCGCAGCCGTCTCCAACACCTTCTCAGGGGATCCATATATTGCCACACTCTCCACAGGGCTGTAAGATAAACATCAAGGGATTATAATTATTGCCCCAAAGGAGCGTATGTCCATATTTCAGTCTTAGATGGACTGAAAGGCGTTTTACTCACTGTTTTGGACTAAAAAGTCCACGCATAACCGCCGTCCCTAGGTAAAAATTTGAATGTTCTTGAATACAAGAACTGCGCAGTCCCCTGTTTTAACCAGAACATCAAATTCTTACCTTGCTCGTGTAACTTTGAGCGATGGTGTTGGCTCCACTATATACGGCGGAAATGCTGTCTTGATTGTAGAATGCCGCTGAAGAATCACCGTCTTGTTTCGATGGAGTTCACTTGCGATTGTCTCTACGTTTCTCCTTTTTGCAGTCTGAAGCTGCGCACACTTCTGAATATACTGCAATGTTGATGTTATACACTAAACGCGCTGGAACAGAGTTTTTATCTTATTTCCCGACGTTAGTGGAGATTAAATGATATAACGAACGCGAACGAGTAATGTCTATGTTGATTTACATCGCCTCGCGTCGCATGACCACTAGAGTCGTATGACCCGTTCTTGCGGTGGCCAAATTCAATCTGCCCGCTCGTGCTGCTCTTTTGCAGTCTCGTGCAGCCATGTGGTGCCACGAGGTGCCTCGTGGTGCTGTGGTCAGCACAATTCTTGACACACTGTTGACAGTACATCTGGCTTGAATTAAATTGTTTTTGCAGCCAGACGCGCCTCCTCTGGCCCTTTCCTAAGGGTGGAAAGGGTGAGGGCCCTTACCAAGGGAGAATTTTCTCCACACTGGGGGGCAGCGAGAAATTCACTTAAAGTGAACTACTCATCACTTAACATTAATTTGATTTTCTCACTCGCCATCACTGCTGCTTGTCTTTTCTGAACAGCTTCAGTCTGTGTGGTTTCTGGAGAATCACTAATTTTATTTTTGTTTTCAACACTGTGTAATTCTAACGGCACTAATTTATCTATGGTACGCTTATTCACTACACCTTTGCTCAAAACATCAACTGTCCTGATGATTCCATTTGCATCAGGATATATGGTCACAATTTTTCCAAGAGGCCAATGGGACCTCGGACCATCATTGTTAATAATCACTATGTCACCAGGTCTTAAGGACTTATAATTTTCTGAAACACCCGCTCCATAGAAATGTTCTCTCAAGGAGGTGAGATAGTCTTCTCGCCAAATTTTCTCCCAGCGTTCAATCACTTTATTAAGGTGTTTGAATTTATGTCTGAGTTGTTCAAGTTCGAAATAAGTAGGATCCTCTATGATTTCTTTATCATTCATGGGAGGAACAGGTTCGAGCCTTCTGCCATGTAGTAAATGAGATGGACTTAACACTTCTAAATTGTCCAGATCATCGGTAACATACGTTAAAGGTCTGTTGTTGACTCTATTTTCTATTTCAGTTACGACTGTACGAAATTCTTCTAAGTCGATTCTCTGACGATGAAGAGTCTTCCTTAAACAACGTTTCACAATGCCTATCATTCTTTCGTAAAATCCGCCGTGCCATGGGGATTTAGGAGGAATGAATCCCCAAAGACAATTGCGTTGATTCAGCATCTGTTGTACTTCAGGCTGCTCAAAAATCTTGTTTATGTAAGCAGCACCAGCAACAAAATTCGTTGCATTGTCTGATATCATCAGCCTGGGACATGCCCTTCTGGCTGCAAACCTTCTAAATAATTTGATAAAGGTTTCAGCAGACATATCAGTGGCTACTTCTAGATGTACTGCTCTAGTCGTAGCACAGGTGAACAAACAGATGTACACCTTTATAGGTACTTTGTCAACTGCTTTAGTTAAAATTATTGGTCCAGTGTAATCTACACCTGTCACTTCAAATGGAGTGACATGACATACTCTTTCAGAAGGGTATGGAGGTGGACCTGGATACTGACATACTCGCATATCATAATGACGACAAGTAATACAGTCTCTGATTTGTTTCTTCACACTTTGTCGACCTTGAGGTATCCAGTAGGATTGACGTATATGACAAAGAGTGTCAGCTACACCACCATGTAACACGTTACTGTGGGCATTCTGAATAATCAGTCTTGTTAGCCAATGATTCTTGGGGATCAATACTGGATGTATTGTTTCCTTAGGTAGTGAAGAATTATGAATTCTTCCTCGACATCTTATAATCTTTTCTGAGTCGAGATAAAGTCCTAAAGAATTAATCATATCAGGTTTCTTTGGTGATTTATCCTGAGTTTCCAGAAATTTATACTCTGTAGAGAAAACATCTTTCTGTATTAACTTTATCCAGTATTTAATGGGTTCAAGTAATTCATAATTAGGTTTTATCCCTTTAATGAATTTAAAGACAAGAGCTGTAACTCTTAAGAGTTTACCCAATGATGAGTATTTAGATCCATCAATGACTATTTCTTTTGTGTCTGTAGTATTTAAACAGATTATTTCTGCTGTGTTCAAGCAAACTGTTTCTTCTGGCATAATGTAAGCCTTTTGCTGTGGCCAGTTATTTTCATTAGAGAGCCAGTTAGGTCCGTGGAGCCATAATTTATTATCCACAAAGTTCTTGAGTGGGACACCACGTGACAACATGTCAGCTGGGTTCTCTTGTGTAGAGACGTGGAGAAAGAGATAGTCTCTCTGCATCTCTCTTATTTCTGCTACTCTATTCTGTACATAGACCAACTTACTCTTATTATTTCTTAACCACTGGAGAACTGCTTCATTGTCACTCCAGATCACAGTTTTTTCAATAGTGAGATGATCAAGTACTTTGTTGAGATAGACAGCTAATTTTGTACCTACATAGAGTGCTGTCAGTTCCAATTGTGGGACTGTTCTGACCTTCAAGGGTGCAACCCTGGCCTTTGAAGTAAATAAAGTACTTCCTTCAGCGTTACTCATGTAAGCTACAGCGCCATAACCTCTGGTTGACGCATCACAGAACACATGTAATGTGTACTTGTTTCCCTCTTGACCTATTTGTCTGGGAAATTTAATTTGATGAAGTTGTTTAAACTCCTTGGACATTTCATCCCATTCTTGACTCATTTCTTGAGGCAAGTTCTCATCCCAACCTATTTTGAGCTTCCATGCTTCTTGAACAAGCATTTTACCTTTTATGGTAATTGGTGAGACGAGTCCTAGAGGATCAAAACATTGTGATACCTTTGACAGTAAACTACGTTTAGTGAGTGTACTGCTTGATTTATTGGTTATCCTTTTGAGACTCAAAGTGTCTTCCTGTGTATTCCAATTAAGTCCAAGCATGTTGTTGCATTCAGGAATTTCAGCTTCAGGGAAATCTTCTTTGATAAGTTCCCTTAATTGATTTGAATTAGTATTCCACATCCTTAGAGGCATATTTGCTTCTTTCATCTCTTTGTTAGCTTCTCTGTATAAGGATTTCAAATCCTCCTCTTTATTCACAGTACCTTGAAGATTGTCCACATAGAAACTTTTCTTTAAGATTTCTTTGAAGGGACTTTCAGATTTCTTCAAATGTGTATTAAGAGTAGCTTCTAGTAAGAATGGAGATTATGTTGCACCAAATAATACTGACTTGAAACGATAAGTTTTCACAGGACTTTGAGGATCATGTGGATTTTCTGGCCACAAGAATCGAGTATAATCTCTATCTATTTCTTGTAGTCCTACTCTTAAGAAAGCTTTGGAAATATCAGCCGTGTAGGCATATGGATTTGTGCGAAATTTCATGAGCACGTCTCCAAGCTTCTCAGTTAGTGAGGGTCCGGTCATCAGACAGTCATTAAGGCTTGCTACATCTTTATTTGCACGTGCGCTGCAATTGTATACAACACGTAGTGGAGTGGTTTCAGAATTTTTTCCTGACTCCGTGGTGCGGTAGATAATGAGCATCTTCTTCAACTTATCTTCGACTATTTCCTCAATGAATTTATTGTCTAACTGTTCTTGTATGATATTATCATAGACAGTCAGCAGCTCTGGATTCTTCCTGAGCTCATGTATATGTGCTTTCATTTGTCCGAAAGCCATGCGATAATTGCTAGGTAGATGTGGTGGATTTAATTTCCATGGTAACCTAACCCAATACTGTCCATCTTCATATTTGACAGTGTCCAAATATTGGTTATAAGTCTCAGACTCCTGTGGGCTTGGTTTATTTACATCTATACCTATCGCATCTAAATCCCACAACTTATCAACTGGTTCATTCATTTCTTCCAGTAATGATAATTTTGCTGTGGTACATGATCAGCAGTTATTCTTGTAACTAGTACATTTTCTACTGAATCAATTTCAGCTTCTTTCCCGCTTTGAGAGGGAATTGGACCACATATCATATGGCCTCCAGCTGTTTTCAGCAAGTGAACATCATGTTTACTTACTATATTTTCCACAAAACAGTGATAGTAATCACTTCCAATGATTAAATCAATTGGACTAATTGTGTCCGTCTGTATGTCAGGACAGGCTAACTTGACCTTGGTCGCCTTCAGTGTTGCAACTGTATCTCTTATTCCCCGGATCTGCACTGACTTAGGCAAATCATCGACTACCACAGCTTCTACTGTCTTTTTCCTGTTTCCTAGACCAACAGTGAATCTGGCTAGGTCATATTTCTGCTTACCAGAACTTTGGAAAAATCCAGCTATTTCTAACTGTATTTTGGCATGGGATTGTTTATTCAGTTTTTGCAACACTGTTCGTCTTATGAAAGACCTTTGTGATCCTTGATCAAATAATGTTAGCACATTGGTTTTGTGTAATTTATTCGATAACTCTACTCGAGCTATTGGGAGAGCAGTCGATTTAGACTTATCTCTCACATTTAATGCTGCTGTTTGTTGACTTCCTGACTCTGTGGAAATCGGTTGTTCAGCATAAGTGCTTGGGCATAATGCTGTATGATGCATTCCCTTGCATTTAAAACACTTCTTCAGTGAGCATTTACCTCCCTTGTGTTCACCTAAACACTTAATGCACCTTCTCAGCTGTTGAGCCCGTTGTTTCCGTGCCTCCATTGTTGTGTATTGAATGTAATACTGTGCCCAATGTGTTCCATCACAAAGTACACATTTTGGAGTACGTTTATGTGTGACAGTCTGTTTACTGTCTGTTGTGTTCACAGCTTGATAAGTGCCTACATGGGATTTCCCATTATGTGGTTTAGTGGGAGTAGGTACACTCTTTTTGTACTGAGTTGAAGGTTTATTATCCACAACAGGATTGGTGGATTTCTCATCTTGTCTCGTTGCTTGCATGCATGAGACTATTGTTTGTAAACCATTGCTAATTTCTTCACAAGTGAAATAGCGTTTATTGAACATAATATTTAAACGTTCAATGGTTTGTATTGACAGTTTATCTTGTATAATACCACTGATAAACCAGTCACATTGCCTTAGATCATATTTAACTCCTACAGTTCTAAGACTATTGTCTAATGTGATTCTAAATGACTGTAAGTCTGAAAGACAATGTTTGGGTGGTTTCAAGCTTGATATTAAGACTGCATGTCTAACCCTGGCTTTGTCAGCATCAAGATAATTATCTGCTAAGACACGTAAGGCTAGAGCATAATTGCCTTTGACCACCGGAAATGATTTAATCAGTTCATAGGGTTCACCTTTCACGAGATATCTGAGATAATTGAACTTAGCTATCTCATCTATGTCAGTACGTGAATTCACTAAAGAATTAAACCCACTAATGAACTCTTCATAATCATTACCTTCAAAAATAGGCATAGCCAATTTAGGAAGAGTTGGTAAACTAACACCAGGTGTGACAGGTGTCGCAGGTGTGTGGACAGGTGTGGAGACAGGTGTCTGCTGACCACTGGCTGTAGGTCTCTGTGACAAAGTTTTGCGGCAGATAGCCTGTATTCCTGTCCACCTTAATTGTTGTTCACTAAAGGCATCCAAGACACTTTTAATTTCTTCCTCTGTCGGATTGGAATCTAGGAATTCCCTTTCATAATTCTCATAGCCTGAATTAATGATTTCCAGACGTTTATCAAATAATTGAGATTTAATTTCCAACTGATCATAGTCTATATTTGTGTCTTGGGTTAAACCTATACAGACTGAAATTAATTGCTCCAATTGAGTAATTTTCGTCTGTAACGTGCTGAATTTTGTGGTTAATGACGACATTTTGCTAGTATAATGACTAACAGCACACTTAGAGTGTTTAAAAACTCCAGCTGAGTTTGTTTTGACTGCGTCAGCACACTACTGACCCACTAACCGTGTCTTTCAAGGTCAGTGGCCTGGTGCAGAGTACATATGGACGAAACAACACGAAGGTTTGTTTATGTCCTGAATTGCTGTCTCAGCTAAACTGAGTCTCAGCACTGACGTCACTTCACACATGAAAATATTTCACTGTATACACATTACACATATATATTCAATGTTTATATACATACATATGTCACTGTTACAATGTTAATTAATATGAAAGTTTAAACTTAATATCACTTCCTATATTATATAAGAGACAACATAATATACAGTTTCTTCTCTTAATTTGTGTCTATAAACATTATAAACACTGTGTATATATATAAACTGTTTATACTATACACATTCACAGACCAGCTGTACGCCAGTCAATCTGCTTCTCTGCTGACTTAAGCAGAAAATGAAGTGTTGCTCCCGCGTGGGTGAGTGGGGTAGTGGGGAAGTGGCCTCCCAGAAGTACTGTCCCCCAACCTTGGGTGACCCGACTACCGTTTTCTTCTGGGTGTCGGGTGAGCGCCTGCCGGCTCGCGTTTTCTATGCCTCACGAGAGCTTCCCATACTCTTTGATTGAGAGTAGGACCCATATATTCTGGTTTCTTTTGTAAAAACAATAGTTTTACAGCATTTCTCGAAGGACCTTGGATCGTAGACATTTATACACTGGAGTATAAATCTCTGGACCACCATGTGGCCACTCTCCTGGTTCGAATACGATCAACTTTCGATTCGTAATGACCAAACTTCCGGTTCGTAATGACCAAACATCCGGTTCGTAAGGACCAATATGTGGAGGATGGGTACCAACGATAACGTGTACTGTATGTTACGCTAATACTTAGCTGATGAATCCAAGATGTCGCAGCCGTCTCCAACACCTTCTCAGGGGATCCATATATTGCCACACTCTCCACAGGGCTGTAAGATAAACATCAAGGGATTATAATTATTGCCCCAAAGGAGCGTATGTCCATATTTCAGTCTTAGATGGACTGAAAGGCGTTTTACTCACTGTTTTGGACTAAAAAGTCCACGCATAACCGCCGTCCCTAGGTAAAAATTTGAATGTTCTTGAATACAAGAACTGCGCAGTCCCCTGTTTTAACCAGATCATCAAATTCTTACCTTGCTCGTGTAACTTTGAGCGATGGTGTTGGCTCCACCATATACGGCGGAAATGCTGTCTTGATTGTAGAATGCCGCTGAAGAATCACCGTCTTGTTTCGATGGAGTTCACTTGCGATTGTCTCTACGTTTCTCCTTTTGCAGTCTGAAGCTGCGCACACTTCTGAATATACTGCAATGTTGATGTTATACACTAAACGCGCTGGAACAGAGTTCTTATCTTATTTCCCGACGTTAGTGGAGATTAAATGATATAACGGACGCGAACGAGTAATGTCTATGTTGATTTACATCGCCTCGCGTCGCATGACCACTAGAGTCGTATGACCCGTTCTTGCGGTGGCCAAATTCAATCTGCCCGCTCGTGCTGCTCTTTTGCAGTCTCGTGCAGCCATGTGGTGCCACGAGGTGCCTCGTGGTGCTGTGGTCAGCACAATTCTTGACACACTGTTGACAGTACATCTGGCTTGAATTAAATTGTTTTTGCAGCCAGACGCGCCTCCTCTGGCCCTTTCCTAAGGGTGGAAAGGGTGAGGGCCCTTACCAAGGGTAGTAAGGGCGCATACCCCCCTCCTTTGGAGAATTTTCTCCACACGGATGATATGCTGAAACATACATCTAATAAGACCCTTTTATACGCCATACACGAGGAAGAGCATACGGAGCATTCTTGTCCTGTTGTTTGTTCAACCGACTGACTATATAATAGCTCCTGTCGGTGAAGTGTGAGGGCTATTTTTGGCGTTATTTTACTTCGAAACTTGAAGATGTTATATAAATACAGATGACAGTCGTATCGTTGCCATCCCATCTCTCTGCCAGAGAGGGAGTGGCAACAGGCTTCTGCCAGGAGGTAGAAGCCTGATTTGAGGGAAATACCACGTCCCGAGTTACCCAGCAATTCTCAATTTTAATATAGGAAAATTTAAGTAATTATATCTCCTTAGAGCAAACGTTATACCCTGTTGCTAGTTACTAAAAAATAATTTTAAGCACTTAAGTAATACGGTGTTTTCCACAATTAAGCATCATGGAAGATAAACAAATATACACTGTACAACTAAACATTTAGAAAATAGTTCTGTTTGAATTTAAACATATATTACAGTAGCATAAGTAACTTCTCTAATAAGTTAAAGGAGAGAGAAAAAAGTTTCCCTCTCACATTATAGAAGGCAAGTATATACAAAGAGTCACATGGAATCGCTCTGACATACATTCGAGTACATAAGAGCAATTAACATAGGTACGAAGTACTGGTAATATAAAACTCTGCAACACAATTTACCCACGACAGGATTAGCTAAATTAGCGGAATCCAGCAAATAACCATAGTACAATAAAACTACAGTAGAAGAGAGCATTTAGCTACATATTGTTTCTTTCCAACCCAACACCCGAGCATTCACTTCCCTTACAACCCCATCTATGTGTTCAGCAACTATGATAACATCACGCATCCTTGCCTAAGGCCTACTTTTACTGGAAAATAATCTTTCTCTCCTACATACCCTAACCTGAGGCCTCACTATCCTCATAAAAACGCTTAATTGCTTTCAATAACCAACCATCTATCCCATACACTTGCAACATCTGCCACACTGCTCCCCTTCCCACCCTTTTCTAAATCCATAGATGCAACGAAAACTTTCATACTCATCTAAATAGTGTTCAATTATATACTTCATTGTAAGCATTGGTCTACAAATCCTCAACCTTTCCTAAAATCTCTGTTCATCTGCGATCCTGCTATCTGTATTACCCTTAATTCTTTCAATAATTGCTACCTGTTATACTCAACAGGCTTATTCTCTTATAATTCTTATACAAAGGAAGTATACATGCTCTCTGACAGTTTAGACTGGTAGAGAGCTTCTGCCTTGCCTTAGAGAGAATTTCTTCCCCTACTATCTGTTGCTAACCTTGCAACATTGCATAGCTCCTAACGACGCACAGACTGCTAAAGATCTTGAGCAAAGTATTTCCAAACCATGTGGCTTGTTCTGCATTGTTAAGATCGCCTGTTTGCTATTGTTTTGCATTACTGAACATACGCACCAACCAATATATCCCCACCTTCTTTTAACTATTCTGTCTTTAGCCCCTCAATCCTAGCTGCATTACTCCCTTTAATTCTACTCTAATATGAGCCACGCTATTCACATAAAGACTTTACTGCTTTAAATAGCCTACCACCTATTCCATACATTTGCAACATCTCCCACAAAGTTTGCTTGTTCATGCTATCGCTTGTCTTTTTTAAACCCACAAATACACCAAAATCTCCTTACCTTTATCTAAGGATTGTTCATTGATATGCTTCGATGTAAACGCTTGGTCGACACATCTACCCTTTCTAAAATCACCTTTTCCCTCTGCGTTCCAACTCTGTCATACCCTTAATTCTTTCAATAATAACTTTATTATTCACTTTACCCGGCATATTCAACATCTCCTAGCCTAAAGCAATCCATCACTCTAGGTTCAAGATGATCAGTGTCTTAGCCTAAAGCAATCCATCACTCTAGGTTCAAGATGATCAGTGTCTTAGCCTAAAGCAATCCATCACTCTAGGTTCAAGATGATCAGTGTCTTAGCCTAAAGCAATCCATCACTCTAGGTTCAAGATGATCAGTGTCTTAGCCTAAAGCAATCCATCACTCTAGGTTCAAGATGATCAGTGTATTAGGCCTAAGCAAATGCAGTTGGCCAGTGGATTATATACAGGAAGGTGAGGTGTAGCAACTTGGAGAAGAGGTCACAGTCAACTGGCCCACTAGTGGAAGCAGGTCATGCTAAACACATAGGGAGGACATCCCTCGTGCCAAGATATCGTCGTGTTGCAGTGTCAGATGAGTATCATATATGGTATTGTATACCATTGTCAATGATGTTGTATACCAATTTGATAAGTTGCTACACCTCACCTTCCTGTATATGTTCCATATCTCGATCGCTAGCGCACTCAGCTCACATGCTGAGGTCCGGAGTTCGAATCTCAGGTACGGCTGGAAAATATTAGGGACGTGTTTCCATAAGACACCTACTGTCCGTCCATGTTCACCCATCAGTATAAAATGTAGTACCTGGGTGTTAGTGGACTGGTGGGGTCGCATCCTGGGACAAAACTGACCTAATTTGCCTGAAATGTTCTGCACGCGTTTTCTATATAGAAGTGTCATTGATGTCAGCTATGGTCTGTATACCTTGTACATGTACTTGTAGAAATAAAGATATTATTATATAATTCTCTGGCCAACTGCTTCTGCGTTAAGCTAAGTGATGGATTGGTTACATCAGCCTACCTCTACACTTCATCTACATCGTCCTCCACCAACTCAGGTGTCTCCAGGAGTGTGATGCATCTCTGTATTCGACTGGTGGCGCCTACAGTGCTGACAAAAAGCTTCGTCAAGATTCTTAGTGTTCTTAGTTGCCGGTACTGCATACCACTTATAATATGATAATTGTTCACACTGTAACACGACGGTATCTTGGTACAAGGAAAATCTTGAACAATTCTTCTGCTAACAGCTGTTCCATTAGTGACTTCTCTAATCTGATATACTTCATTTTCCTGTGCATAATGTATTGAAAAAATGAAGTTGATCGGATCCAGGGTCCTTTCAAAGTTATATTCTATTTAAAATTATCTACACTTGGGTAAGAAGACAGCCGAGAAGTTGAAGCAAATTTATGTAAATTTAAACCAACACAAAATAATAACAATGCATAGCCTCCGCTATGTAAGATTCAAAAGCGTTGAAGGTTTTTGAAGTCGTTTCAAGGAGGTATCGTATGAAAACCATGATCTAAAGTTTCCCAATGCTTAATAAAACTGGGAAATTGGCACCAACATAACCCAAGATCAATAAAAACAAATTAATAAGATACTTAAAGAACAAAAAGGCACAATACCGTGACTGGAACAATACACAAATAACCCGCACATAAGAGGAGCTTGCGACGACGTTTCTGTCCGACTTGGACCATTTACAAAGTCACATTGGGGCAGTGTGACTTGTAAATGGTACAAGTCAGACCGAAACGTCGTCATAAGCTCTCACTCCTACATGAGGTTATTTGTTTAATAAGATACATCAGCGTTGAGCGCTAAGAAGCCTATTAGAAATTACATTTTCCAGCTACTACAGAAAAAGGCAATTTGTTTAATAAAACTGGCGAATTGAAACATACACACCCCTATCTTTGGCGAAACTCACAGTTGCTAAGAGTTTGAAGTCGATCTGAAGAGATATTCTGCAGTTACTGCACGAATCCCAACAATTCCAAGTATTTTTTAACAATAATACTAAATTGTCAAATTTGTACCTTTTCAGCCAAAACTTGCATGTTATCATTCCTTTTAAAAAGTGGATTGATTAACAGTTAATAATTTAGGCCATTCTGATGAGGCATACGCCATTTTAAAACTAAAATTAGCAAATTGACACGTAGATACTCCAATTGTAATTTAAACCTTTTAAGTAAGACACGCCAATGGTAAACATTGTCAGACGGAAAAGGCTTTTCAAGGACAAAAACAGGAATGGCTTTATGAAACTTACAAAAAGGCATGTGCCTTTTCCAATAGTTGCTTGGAACTTCGTTTCGATATATTGTAATTTACCAGAGTTGAAAATCTGAAGACGGATGAAAAATTATAATCGAAAAATCTGAGTGAAAAGAAACCCCCCATCTGTATTTTTAACCTGTCGGGGATACCCAATGAAGACTGGTTAAATAAATCCTCGCCGTGAAGGCTTGAAGCCCATGCAATGTTGGGTTCCATTTAAGGGATCAAGCACATATAATAAACCGGAAATTATTAGGCCTCGTGGCATTATTAGTAAGAGGCTTGATTAAAGGATTTGTGCTCAGTAACATATGAATATTAAGGATCATAGTACAGAACAGACTGTGTACTCTGAGGTATTATGGAGAGCAAACATGTCAGTTTGAAGGCTTAGGGGTTGTAAACAGATGTAAGTGGGTGCGTTTATCATCATATAGAAACCTAAACCAGGGAGGGTTTTTGAAACATTTACCAAAACAGCACCGGCTTATACCAAAATTACACTAACTTTCTCCAAGTTAAAGTTCGCAACCTAAAAAAAAATAAAAGCTGGTTTCATGTAGTGGTCTCAAGTACCACCTAGGTAGTTAGGTGACCAAAGTCAGTTAGAGTTATGTGGCCTGAGCGGCTAGTTTATTGTACACATACACCTCATCCTGTGAGCGGTAGAGCAAAAAAAAAAAAGGATTACAGAGGTCACAATGGGTCTTTGTCACCTCCCACTGACCATTGTTACATCACTAGAAAGAAATAGTGGCCATTTCATATTTTAAAATTACTTAATAGCTGCACACAATTCAGTATAGAATAAAGTATCGGAAAAAAAATCTTTTTACCACTAAAAAAATAACATTGGTCATAACTGGGTTGTAATCTCTATAAAAGCAGTTCATTCATATAGTCGATGCAAAGTTCATACAACCCTTAAGATTTCAGATATACTGTCATTAACAATGAGGTGTTTTGCCTTATCCTGTAAAGTTTGCATTGAGATGTCAGGGTGGATGTTTGGATACGAAGATATAATGTTTTTGTGTATGACTCTGTCTCTGCTCACACACACTGCATTTTATATCACTGACAACTCCATATACTGCCACAGTACTTCCAGAGATACTTATAGCCTAGCCTTAGTCTAGCAGTAACAACAGTACTGCCAGAGATGCTTATAGCCTAGCCTTAGTCTAGCAGTAACAACAGTACTGCCAGAGATACTTATAGCCTAGCCTTAGTCTAGCAGTAACAACAGTACTGCCAGAGATACTTATAGCCTAGCCTTAGTCTAGCAGTAACAACAGTACTGCCAGAGATACTTATAGCCTAGCCTTAGTCTAGCAGTAACAACAGTACTCCAGAATACTTATAGCCAGCCTTAGTCTAGCAGTAACAACAGTACTACCAGAGATACTTATAGCCTAGCCTTAGTCTAGCAGTAACAACAGTACTGCCAGAGATATTTATAGCTTAGCCTTAGTCCAGCAGTAACAACAGTACTCCA
>WNWK01001667.1:192500-259180 GCA_009830355.1 Cherax destructor | reverse complement strand
TGCATGATGTTGTCAAGCCGGCTAACAATGTCTTCCATCCCAGCCCCAGGAAAGCAAACCCTCTGTCTCCTACTCCTATCTGTCAAGCAGAAGGCCCTATCCATATATCTAACTTGGCTATCCCCAACAACAACAATGTTTTTACCTTCCTTGGTACAGTTCGTCGTGACGTTCCCAGTAGTCGACTCACATTCGTCTGGTAGCACAGAAAAGGAGTTCGAAGTTTCCACAGCAGTCTCTTTCTTCTTCGTCGTTACTACCTCTCCATTCGTCTTCTTGATCTTCAACTTCGTCCCATGCTGTCCGGCCACTGCCCAGGTTCCCTTCTTGACCTGAGGACTCACAACAGGAGGACTACTACGAATCCTCTTGTTTTCCTCCGTCAATCGCCGTATCTCAAGCTTCGCTACCCTCAATTCCTCCTTAAGCTGCTGGTAAAGTTGCTCAATAGGGGGCATCTTGATTCAGTCCACAGGGAGTACACTAGACACGTCTTCACTGAGCTAAGAACAGGTCACCACTCATGTATTTATCCAACCTAAATTTGAAACTACCCAAGGTCCTAGCTTCAATGACCCTACTAGGCAGACTGTTCCACTCATCAACTACCCTATTTCCAAACCAATATTTTCCTATATCATTTCTAAATCTAAACTTATCCAATTTGAATCCATTATTGCGGGTTCTCTCTTCGAGAGATATCCTCAAGACCTTATTTATATCCCCCTTAATTATACCCATCTTCCACTTATATACCTCGATCATGTCTCCCCTCATTCTTCGTCTTACAAGTGAATGTAAATCCGTGGGTTATATTTTCAAAAAATAAACCATGGGTTACATTTTTTTCAAAACGCAAACCAGGGGTTATTTTTCACCTCGAAACTTAGACAATGGGTATTTATCCTCAAAAAATAACCCATGGATTATTTTTTTTCTTATAATTCCGACTAGCAACATTTGAAGAACGTTCAATATCGGTTTTAACATTAAACAGTTGTTAGAATTTTTTTTAACATTGTATTTATTTTTTTGAGCACCATGTTATATGCGTCACTCTGCTAACAAGGGAAACAGCTCATTTACATATATATATATATATATATATATATATATACAGTGGACCCTCGGTTAACGAATACCCCGGAAATCGTGCAATTATGTAAGTATAATTTTGTAAGTTCTTGTGGAAGTGTATTTTTGGGGGTCTGAAATAGACTAACCTACGTGAAATTTTTCCTTAAGGGAGTAAATTCGTTCGGTAATGGCACTTGAGCAGACTTCAGGAGTGAAGTTTTTACGAAACTCAGGGGTCCACTTATATATATATATATATATATATATATATATATATATATATATATATATATATATATATATATATATATATATAATGACTTATATTATAATATAATCCTTCATCTCATGAGAGTAGCAGCAATTCTCCCTGAACATCTTAGGGACACGATTGGAATCCATGACCAAAGTTCGTTGATGGAGCTAGGATCTGGGATAATCTAACAAGCTCTGAAACCAGGCCTGCTCCCCAACAACTACAAACAGTCGCACTGGGATGGCCCAATAGTAGAGAATATAGCCTCAGCAATGCTTCAGAGTGTGTCAGGGAAGGATAGAGCCCGCCTCCTTGCAGTGAGAGCTCCTCATGCAGGGGACTTTCTTTTGGCTGTTCCCAACTCCAGCCTTGGTACACGCCTCGACCCACAGACCATCCGCATTGGTGTTGCCCTTCGACTTGCCGCCCCTATTCTCGCCGAACACAGGTGTATTTGTGGCAGTGAAGCAGCAGACCGATTCGGGTACCATGGTCTTGTGTGTCGTAAATCCGAGGGAAAGATTGCAAGACATGAAGAGGTTAATAACATTATCAAAAGGAGCCTCACAACAGCCGGATGCCCAGCAGTAAGGGAGCCACCCCAACTATGCAGATCTGATGGCAGCCAAAAGCGTCCAGATGGTATCACCCTTCAAGCCTGGACAGACGGCAAGCAGATGGTGTGGGACTACACATGTGCATCTACTTGGCTGATACCTATCTCCAATACACCAGGGAGTGAAAGAATGGTTCAGAGAACCGACGAGTTGGTAAATTAGACACATATGCAACACTTGGGTATCTTTATTGAGGAAACGTTTCGCCACACAGTGGCTTCATCAGTCCATACAAAGGAGAATCGTGAAGAACAGGAGGAATGTGAGGTTGTCAGGCCCTCAATCTTGAGTCGATGTTGTAAGTCCATCAATCTTGAATAGAATACCAGCATATGAGCAGAGGGAGTTTATATACTGTAGACAGGAGAGGTGCAGCAGTTGTAGGAGGTGTCACATTTGTTCAATGTGGAAGTAGGTCGTGCCCAAGGAATAGGCAAGCGAAGAAATCCCTGTATTAAGATACCAAGATGTTGCAGTGTCAGACAGGATGTGAATGAATGGTTCAGAGAACCAAGATTCAGAGAACCATCGACTCAAGATTGAGGTACTGACAACCTCACACTCCTCCTGTTCTTCACGATTCTCCTTTGTATGGACTGATGAAGCCACTGTGTGGCGAAACGTTTCCTCAATAAAGATACCCAAGTGTTGCATATGTGTCTAATTTACCAATACACCAGGGAGGAAGGAGGGGCAGCTGCCACCTTCAGGGAGTCCCAGTAGTCGAGAAAATATGGAGAACTTGCCCATCATTATATGTTTGTTCCCATAGGCTCAGAGACCCTTGGCTCATGGGGAAAGAGTGAATCTAAGTTCCTCAAGGAGCTGGGAAAAAGACTCAACAGGGTAACTAGGGATCCCAGGGCAGCTAGTTTTCTGTTCCAGCGACTCAGCGCTGCTGTTCAGAGGGGTAATGCCTGCTGTATTCTGGGCACGCGCCCCAGCTCTGAGGAGCTGGATGAGATTTTCGCATTATAATCAGTGACAAACATGTAACAATATGTACTAGACATGTATCTCTCACACCTCGTGTACTGTATATGCCATCTTTATATCAACAATGTATCTCTTAAATCTTTGTACAATTTTATTATTAATATATATATAATATATATATATATATATATATATATATATATATATATATATATATATATATATATATATATATATATATATATATATTATATATATATATATATTACCCAGCTACCACCGAGTTCTTTTATGCCCATGGTGAGCTTTTCCTGTCTGTCTGGACAAACAGGAAGCCAGTGACTAACAAGATCCTCTCCACACTCTCACCCGTCCAGTCAGGAGCCAGACTTAAGTTAGTGAATAACGAGTACGTCATGCACAGCGCCATGCTACCTTATAAAACGTTTATGTACTTTTGGAAAATCTATAGTTTTCTGGACACCTGTGCGCCAGTAACGGTATAGTTACCATTCCAATAATTACAGTCCTCCCACCAATCAGAGATCAGTATTAGTTATTCTTCCACCGATCACTCGTCAGTGTGAGCTAAATTTTACCAATCAGATGTCAGTGAGAGTTTTCCTCCCACTAATCACAAGACTCTGCGAGCCGCTGTCTACCAATCAGAGGCCTGTACGAGCTGCCGTCAACAAGTTTGATTCCAGTGCGATCTGCGTTCCTTATTAGACGCCGGTACGACCTTCTACCCATCAATCAGAAGCCATTTCGAAATATCCTTCCACCAATCAGAGGTCAGTAGGAGCTGCCCTTCCGCCAATTAGGGACAAGTACGAGCTGTCATCCCACCAATCACAAGCCAGCAGGAGCTGCCATCCATAAATGAGAAGTCAGCAATAGCCGTCCTCCCACCAATCAGAGGTGAACAGAAGCTATCCTGTCAATCACGGGCCAACACGAGCTGCCATCCGACCAATCAGAGGACAATACGAGTGGCTATCCACCAACCAAAAGCCAGAAACACAGTGCCATGGGTAATCCAGCTGTGCATGCAGGCAAACTAAGAAGGCAGTGAAAGCGCTTTCTTTATCTGCTAAAAAACTGCTCCAGTGAGTTGCTTGGCTGCCTGTCTTCACTCCAGCCTTGAAATCAATGCTATAAACATAGCTTGCAACACAACATCAATGCTATAAACATAGCTTGCAACACAACATCAATGCTATAAACATAGCTTGCAACACAACATCAATGCTATAAACATAGCTTGCAACACAACATCAATGCTATAAACATAGCTTGCAACACAACATCAATGTTATAAGCATAGCTTGCAACACAACATCAATGCTATGAACATAGCTTGCAACACAACATCAATGCTATAAACATAGCTTGCAACACAACATCAATGTTATAAACATAGCTTGCAACACAACATCAATGTTATAAACATAGCTTGCAACACAACATCAATGCTATGAACATAGCTTGCAACACAACATCAATGCTATAAACATAGCTTGCAACACAACATCAATGTTATAAACATAGCTTGCAACACAACATCAATGTTATAAACATAGCTTGCAACACAACATCAATGCTATGAACATAGCTTGCAACACAGCATCAATGCTATAAACATAGCTTGCAACACAACATCAATGCTATAAACATAGCTTGCAACACAGCATCAATGCTATAAACATAGCTTGCAACACAACATCAATGCTATAAATATAGCTTGCAACACAACATCAATGCTATAAACATAGCTTGCAACACATCAATGCTATAAACATAGCTTGCAATACAACATCAATGCTATAAACATAGCTTGCAACACAACATCAATGCTATAAACATAGCTTGCAACACAACATCAATGCTATAAACATAGCTTGCAACACAACATCAATGCTATAAACATAGCTTGCAACACAACATCAATGCTATAAACAAGTTGCAACACAACATCAATGCTATAAACATAGCTTGCAACACAACATCAATGCTAAAAATATAGCTTACAACACAACATCAATGCTATAAATATAGCTTGCAACACAACATCAATGCTATAAACATAGCTTGCAACACAACATCAATGCTATAAACATAGCTTGCAACACAACATCAATGCTATAAACATAGCTTGCAACACAACATCAATGCTATAAACATAGCTTGCAACACAACATCAATGCTATAAACATAGCTTGCAACACAACATCAATGCTATAAACATAGCTTGCAACACAACATCAATGCTATAAACATAGCTTGCAACACAACATCAATGCTATAAACATAGCTTGCAACACAACATCAATGTTATAAACATAGCTTGCAACACATCAATGCTATAAACATAGCTTGCAACACAGCATCAATGCTATAAACATAGCTTGCAACACAGCATCAATGCTATAAACATAGCTTGCAACACAACATCAATGCTATAAACATAGCTTGCAACACAACATCAATGCTATAAACATAGCTTGCAACACAACATCAATGCTATAAACATAGCTTGCAACACAGCATCAATGCTATAAACATAGCTTGCAACACAACATCAATGCTATAAACATAGCTTGCAACACAGCATCAATGCTATAAACATAGCTTGCAAGACAACATCAATGCTATAAATATAGCTTGCAACACAACATCAATGCTATAAACATAGCTTGCAACACAACATCAATGCTATAAACATAGCTTGCAATACAACATCAATGCTATAAACATAGCTTGCAACACAACATCAATGCTATAAACATAGCTTACAACACAACATCAATGCTATAAACATAGCTTGCAACACAACATCAATGCTATAAACATAGCTTGCAACACAACATCAATGCTATAAACATAAGTTGCAACACAACATCAGTGCTATAAACATAGCTTGCAACACAACATCAATGCTAAAAACATAGCTTACAACACAACATCAATGCTATAAACATAGCTTGCAACACATCAATGCTATAAACATAGCTTGCAACACATCAATGCTATAAACATAGCTTGCAACACATCAATGCTATAAACATAGCTTGCAACACATCAATGCTATAAACATAGCTTGCAACACATCAATGCTATAAACATAGCTTGCAACACATCAATGCTATAAACATAGCTTGCAACACATCAATGCTATAAACATAGCTTGCAACACATCAATGCTATAAACATAGCTTGCAACACATCAATGCTATAAACATAGCTTGCAACACAACATCAATGCTATAAACATAGCTTGCAACACAACATCAATGCTATAAACATAGCTTGCAACACAACATCAATGCTATAAACATAGCTTGCAACACAACATCAATGCTATAAACATAGTTGCAACACAACATCAATGCTATAAACATAGCTTGCAACACAACATCAATGCTATAAACATAGCTTGCAACACAACATCAATGCTATAAACATAAGTTGCAACACAACATCAATGCTATAAACATAGCTTGCAACACAACATCAATGCTATAAACATAGCTTGCAACACAACATCAATGCTATAAACATAGCTTGCAACACAACATCAATGCTATAAACATAGCTTGCAACACAACATCAATGCTATAAACATAGCTTGCAACACAACATCAATGCTATAAACATAGCTTGCAACACAACATCAATGCTATAAACATAGCTTGCAACACAACATCAATGCTATAAACATAGCTTGCAACACAACATCAATGCTATAAACATAGCTTGCAACACAACATCAATGCTATAAACATAGCTTGCAACACATCAATGCTATAAACATAGCTTACAACACAACATCAATGCTATAAACATAGCTTGCAACACAACATCAATGCTATAAACATAGCTTGCAACACAACACACGGACCAAATTGCCCTCTAATTTGTGAGGGGTTCCTAAAAACCAGAAACAATCACACGCCGGTGATAAACTGGAACTAGAACTCACCTAGATTATGCAATACCCTGTCATTACCAGGGTGAAGGGGAGCAGGGGGAGAGTTGCTGGGAGGGGGAAGGGCTGGAGGGAGGGGGAAAGGACGGAAGGGAGAGCGGGAATATAGGAGAGAGAGAGAGAGAGAGGTTAGGAAGGGAATAAGAATCTACGAGGGAATCAACCTTCACGGGGAAAGGTGATGGTGAAGGGCTCTTGATCCTGGGGATTGGAGCTTCACTTCCCATTCTTTGGCTCAAATCTGATAATTCCCCCCATTCCCCAGGTGCTGTGACCCCTTGTAGGTTTAGCGCTTTTGATTATAAAAATAATAATCCTATTTTGTTTGAGACAGAATTTGGATAAACATTATTTTATTATTATTATTATTATTATCATTATTATTATTATTATTATTATTATTATTATTATTATTATTATTATTATTATTATTATTATTATGTTTAGAACGTAAATCCAGGGATAAGCCCTGAAGAACACATCAGTGAAGAAAGTTCAGGAACGACAGGTTCATGAAAAATTCAGTTATATCTGATTACACGATTTTTCTGTTCAATTTATACATGAACGATTTGTACCTGTACAATTTGTACCTGAACGATTTTTACCGTCAATTTATACATGAACGATTTGTACCTGTACAATTTGTACCTGAACGATTTGTACCTGTACAATTTACACCTGAACAATTTGTACCTGTACAATTTGCACCTGTACGATTTGTACCTGTACAATTTACACCTGAACAATTTGTACCTGTTCAATTTACCCCTGAACAATTTGTACTTGTACAATTTATACCCGAAACTTTGTACCAGTACAATTTGCAACTTCTCGAAGCAGTGAACAATGTTGACACAATGAACTGCGTTCGACAATACCTGGAAGACAGCCAATAAAAATATAAAGAATTACGAAGAACTCTTGAGAAGCGAGAACAATAACATTAATAACACTGATAACTCAAGAAATTTATCAATGCCTCTCTCATTAAATTCCTTTCCGGTAAAAATAGTTATCGTTGTTATAAAGGTCTTTCATGTAGATAGGATGGGGTGGTGATGAGAGGGTAGGGCTACATTTCCTCGGTTAAAAAATAAAAAGGTTGAGCAGTGCTATAAGCCTGCTGGTGTATGATGTCAGGTTGAACTCGAAATTATGCGAATGTATGTACTTGTATCACTCTTGTATATTTCTCGTAAATGTGACTGATACGGTCAGCTGCTAGGGTCAAGTCAGCTGCTGGGATCCAGTCAGTTGCTAAGGTCCAGTCAGTTGCTAGGGTCCAGTCAGTTGCTAGGGTCCAGTCAGTTGCTAGGGTCCAGTCAGTTGCTAAGGTCCAGTCAGTTGCTAGGGTCCAGTCAGCTGCTAGGGTCCAGTCAGCTGCTAGGGTCAAGTCAGCTGCTGGGATCCAGTCAGTTGCTAAGGTCCAGTCAGTTGCTAGGGTCCAGTCAGTTGCTAGGGTCCAGTCAGTTGCTAGGGTCCAGTCAGTTGCTAGGGTCCAGTCAGTTGCTAGGGTCCAGTCAGTTGCTAGGGTCCAGTCAGTTGCTAGGGTCCAGTCAGTTGCTAGGGTCCAGTCAGTTGCTAGGGTCCAGTCAGCTGCTAGGGTCCAGCCAGCTGCTAGGATCCAGCCAGCTGCTAGGATCCAGCCAGCTGCTAGGATCCAGCCAGCTGCTAGGATCCAGCCAGCTGCTAGGATCCAGCCAGCTGCTAGGATCCAGCCAGCTGCTAGGATCCAGCCAGCTGCTAGGATCCAGCCAGCTGCTAGGATCCAGCCAGCTGCTAGACTCCAGCCAGCTGCTAGACTCCAGCCAGCTGCTAGACTCCAGCCAGCTGCTAGACTCCAGCCAGCTGCTAGACTCCAGCCAGCTGCTAGACTCCAGCCAGCTGCTAGACTCCAGCCAGCTGCTAGACTCCAGCCAGCTGCTAGACTCCAGCCAGCTGCTATGAAGCACCTTTCTGTTTTACTGAGAAGACGTTTCGTCAACCAGGCTCTTCATTGATACAGTTCCTGGTGAGCGAAACGTCTTTTCGTTAAATGGCCTTGAACCTCTTACCGGTGTTCACATACTTATTCTGTAACTTGTATGAAAACTTTTCCTTTGTGGGAATCACTCAGACAACTTTTCGCTCTACGAAGAGGGAAACGTCGTTCCAATGACAGCTTGTTCTGTAGCTTGTCATTATCCTTCACACTTGTAGACAAGGCGACGTTTCATTCAACAGGTAGTCAAACAACCAATAATTACAAAATATAAATATAACGACGTTTCGGCTCGTCCTTGACCAAGAGAAAGACGTTTTATAAATAACAAAAAAGGAACAATATCGTGACTGGAACAATATACACACAACCCTCACAGTGTGACTTTGTAAATGGTTAAAGTCGGACCGAAACGTCGCCGTAAGCTCCTCTCTTTTTATATGTGCGGGTTGTGTTTGGAAAGACGTTTTGATTAGAGAGTCTCCAGGCCGGACCATTGTCAAGCATAAACGTATTTTAATCTTTTAGGCGTAGTTTAAGGTTTTTAAACGTCGTTTGAGCATTTAAACTTTAAACGTCGTTTGAGCATTTGAACGTACTTGAAGGTTTTAAACATTTTAGCTTTTCGTTTTGTGTGTGTGGATTGTGAGTAGAATTGTTCATGCAAGAAACATGGAGGCGAAACTCCTCCAACACTGAGTGTTACACTGTGTGGAACATACAACTGAGGCTTCTCCAACACTGAGCGTTACACTGTGTGGAACATACAACTGAGGCTTCTCCAACACTGAGTGTTACACTGTGTGGAACATACAACCGAGGCTTCTCCAACACTGAGTGTTACACTGTGTGGAACATACAACTGAGGCTTCTCCAACACTGAGTGTTACACTGTGTGGAACATACAACTGAGGTTTCTCCAACACTGAGTGCTACACTGTGTGGAACACATAACTGAGGCTTCTCCAACACTGTTACACTGTGTGCATCACAGTTATGGATCACTTACCTCCACCTGCAGTCACTGTTCTTCACGCTCCTTCAACACAGCTGATGGCTCCGGCCACTCACTGTAGTGTCTCCTGGCCTTCTCTACGTTTCTCGCCCATGTTGTGACCTGACAATGATTCAGGACTGTCCGAAACGTCGTCGTGTTTGGTGAATAGCTGACGGGTTTTTCCTGAGCTCCAGCCATAGGTCCCATAACCACGGAACGAGTCTCACTTGCCCGTGGCTAGTGAGACTCACCCGCCATGGGTTCAAATCCCACCTGTTCCGTGGTTTGCAATCTCGTTATTAGACAGCATACATAAGGGGGATTACCAATAGACCCGCGGTTACCTTCAAGAGGGAGCTGGATAGATTCCTCAAGTCAGCACCAGATCAGCCGGACTGTGGTTCGTACGTTGCATAACGTGCGGCCAGTAGTAACAGCCTGGTTGATCAGGCCCTGATCCACTGGGAGGCCTGGTTATGGACCGGGCCGCGGGGGCGTTGACCCCCGGAACACCCTCCAGGTAGACTCCAGGTAATAAGGTATCCAATCTACCTAAGCAGAATCATGCAAGTCTCTTGGGAATGCAACAGCGCCCCCCCCCCCCACTGCTGGAACAACATCCATCTTAGTTGCAGATGATGCAGCTTCACTCTCGTTGACCACCGGCGCTGCATCCGCCAGGATGCAGTAAATGTGTCTTCACATAGGATACTTAAAATTTGAAGAATGAGACATTAAACTGTGGATTCACACAATTGCACTGTTATTATTTATATAGTTATTCCCCGCTTTACGTCGTTTCGGTTTACGTCAAATTTGCCATTACGCCACTTTTCTAGAGTAAATTTCAGTTCAGCGAACGTCATTACGTTTAACTTTACGTCACTCAGCAACGTCACCTACGTCATAATTTTTTAACTGTGTTCATTATTCTTTAAAAAATATGACTAAAATGTGTTTTTAGTGTTCTTTAATGTTTAGCAATAGTTATATTTTTTCGCAAGTTATTTACGGTAATTTTACGGTGTTTTGTCGCTATTCTATGGCGTTTTTAAGGCATTACGTCCGGTTTACGTCAAGGGTCTTACAACCAAATGATGACGTAGGGCGGTGTATGATGACGTAGGGCGGTGTATGACTGTATATTCCTCTATTCTTTGAAATAAGCTATCCAAATTCAAGACATCTATTCTTCTACTATCCCCACTATCCCCTTAATATCCCCACTATCCCCTTAATATCCCCACTATCCCCCACTATCCCCACTATCCCCCCACTATCCCCACTATCCCCCTACTATTCCCACTATTCCCCTACTATCCCCACTATCCCCCTCACCCCTAGTGGGTCCTGACCTGTGAGTTCCTTCGTTATTTCGTCAGGGTTTACAACCCTCCTCACTCGAAAAATATATCAAAATTTCCACAACTTAAGTGCCATGTAAAAAAAAAAATTGGAAAAAGGAAAATTTAAAAAAGATAAGTTAAAGTATCCACATATTTTTCATTAACATTATTATTCTCATTATTACATTATGATTATTATTATTATATTCAAATCCAAAACTTAATCATCTCATAAAAAAAACTTATATTCTTTGTAGCCTCAAAGAAAAAACCTCATTTATATTTTTCTTAAGAAAAAAAGTCTGCATTATATATTATTTCTGTCTGGGACAGGAGGTCACCTTCCCTTCTCAGGAAAAAAAAAAACTGAAAAAATATAATATACCATTAAATAAACAGGATAAATATATCAAATAATTGTACAAACTTAATTACACAAAGAAAGTAGTGAAAATCATGAATAGAAAGTTCCAACAATAAGTAAATAAACTGATATAATCCGGTAAGACATGAATAACAGAAATCCCATGATTGCCAGGTGTGTGTAGTACCAAAACCAACGATTGTATAAAGGTGGGGATGGTGGCTAGGTCACTGTATGAACAAACTATGGTGGTGGTAACTAGGTGGCAGGTGAGGATGGTGGCTAGGTCACTGTATGAACAAACTATGGTGGTGGTAACAATGTGGCAGGTGAGGATGGTGGCTAGGTCACTGTATGAACAAACGATGGTGGTGGTAACTAGGTGGCAGGTGAGGATGGTGGCTAGGTCACTGTATGAACAAACTATGGTGGTGGTAACTAGGTGGCAGGTAAGGATGGTGGCTAGGTCACTGTATGAACAAACTATGGTGGTGGTAACTAGGTGGCAGGTAAGGATGGTGGCTAGGTCACTGTATGAACAAACTATGGTGGTGGTAACTAGGTGGCAGGTAAGGATGGTGGCTAGGTCACTGTATGAACAAACTATGGTGGTGGTAACAAGGTGGCAGGTGAGGATGGTGGCTAGGTCACTGTATGAACAAACTATGGTGGTGGTAACAAGGTGGCAGGTGAGGATGGTGGCTAGGTCACTGTATGAACAAACTATGGTGGTGGTAACAATGTGGCAGGTGAGGATGGTGGCTAGGTCACTGTATGAACAAACTATGGTGGTGATAACAAGGTGGCAGGTGAGGATGGTGGCTAGGTCACTGTATGAACAAACGATGGTGGTGGTAAGAATAAGGTAGAGGCTGGCTTCACCACACGGTAGCCTAAGTTACACTTGCTCCACGTCCAGTCACCAGTATACAACACCCGCATGTCTGGGGGATCAGATCTATGGACTGGGCTGAAAATATATGTAAATGTTACAAACTTTAAAAGTAAGCTTCGTAAAGATGTATCAAATTGGTGGAGAGTTAAAATTACGTCAGGGCCACAGTTTCGGGGGCGTTGACCCCCGAAACCCTCTCCAGGTAAAGTCCAGATAGCATAACTCACTAACACAGACGGAAACTTTACCACAACCTACAATAACTGAAAGCACAAGACAGTAACACTAACAAAAGAATGAAGTATAACGATGGTGCATACGTAAATAAAAGAAACACAGATTATCATGGGGGAGCGCTAAACCAGTAGGAATTATACAGCTCCTGTGGTGGGGGTGGGGGACACGGAAGGCATTCAGGCTCAATTCAGGGAACTGGAGCACAGATCCAATTCCCTAGATCAAGAGCCGCTCACCAGCATCAAAGAACCCCCACTGAGGGGATGAACACAGAGCACTGGCCGGCGAAATAGATGAAAAGAATTTAAATAATTGACTTAGAAATCCAAGAAGACGATAAATATGGCACTAGTGCCACACTTGGGGAATCTTCCGGATGTAAAGATTCCCAAGTGCTTCTCAAGTATCTTATTTATTATCAGACAAAAAGAAGCTTGGGAACTGTAGCCAGCAGACTAGCGCACTGCCAGAAGCCTGGGAACTGTAGCCAGCAGACTAGACCACTGCCAGAAGCCTGAGAACCGTAGACAGCAGACTAGCGCTCTGCCAGAAGCCTGAGAACTGTAGCCAGCAGACTAGCGCTCTGCCAGAAGCCTGAGAACTGTAGCCAGCAGACCAGCGCACTGCCAGAGAAAAACAAAGTTTAGCAGAAACTTTTCCCCTTAGAATTTCAACGACACAAGTCTCTCATTGACTGCTTTCCTAGAACGAAGTAAATAATTATGTTTAATTTTGTCGCCGAAGTGGCTAGTTTAATGTGCGTCCCATAGCCATTCTGTGGACGACAGGGGCTAGTTTATTGTGCACCTAGTAGGTATACTGTGAACCGAAGCGTAAATCATACATACACACACACAGGGGCAGCCAAGGTTTTTGTATTAGTGGACCACATGACCAGAAATCCGTATTTGTAAAGTCGATGTAATTTTTGGACTCGATGTTGAAGTATAACAAACGTGTCTTGAAGAAGTAATGGAAAAAAATATGTACTAACGGAGAGTTGTTAGGACCGACTGATCTGGATTGTGTTAGCTAATTAGGTAATGTAACGGTATATTAAATATCAACAATGTGGAAATAAAACAATATTGATTAAATTCCTGGTGGGCGAAATGTCTTAATAAATAAATTGTCTTAACACGCATACTGCTTTAGTTACACAGACATGAGGCCGCGTGCTGCAATCACCCACATTAATAAATATAAATCTCTCTTTCTTTTGTTTACCTCAAAGGTCGTCTCTTGCTTTGGCAGTGTTACCCACAGAAGACGATGCCTAAACCATCATTTATTCTATCGCTGTATTTCCAAAACCGTGAGGAATGAGACACTTGTGCAACGTTTCCTCAATAAAGATACAAAAGTGTTGCATATGTGTCTAATTTATATATTGTACTCTTTGTTGCAGGGAAGTTATCACGGACGCCATCGCCACACCCACTGTCCATGCCTGACGACGACGACCAGGAACCCCCTGAAGTCACCTCGTCCTCCGACGCCACCAAGGACGACCCCGACGACGCAACCAGTCCCAAGAGTACCACCTCCTCGGATGGTCGGGACTCTAAGAGGGCGCGTCTGGAGGGGTCGTGCAACTGTGACGACCTGAGAGGTGTCACCTGCTACCTGGAGACTAAGGATCTCTGGGAGAAGTTCCACGACCTGGGCACAGAGATGATTATTACCAAGAGTGGAAGGTCAGTCTTTCTGTATTCTGTGTTGCACAGTGCTATTGTACTGTGTTGCACTGTGCTATTGTACTGTGTTGCACAGTGTTATTGTACTGTGCTGCACTGTGCTATTGTACTGTGTTGCACAGTGCTATTGTACTGTGTTGCACAGTGCTATTGTACTGTGTTGTACTGTGCTGCACTGTGCTATTGTACTGTGTTGCACTGTGCTATTGTACTGTGTTGTACTGTGCTGCACTGTGCTATTGTACTGTGTTGCACTGTGCTATTGTACTGTGTTACACTGTGCTATTGTACTGTGTTGCACTGTGCTATTGTACTGTGTTGCACTGTGCTATTGTACTGTGTTGCACTGTGCTATTGTACTGTGTTGCACAGTGCTATTGTACTGTGCTGCACTGTGCTATTGTACAGTGTTGCACTGTGCTATTGTACTGTGTTGCACTGTGCAATTGTACTCTGCATTGCATAGTACTACTGCACACTTATTGCTGAGTGTTATTGTACACTTGTTGCAATTATGGTACACCTCTTGCAGTGCAGGTGTACACTTGTTGCATACTGATGTGGTACACTTGCAGGAGAGTGCTTGTTGCACTTGTTGTTGCAGAATATTATGATTCTGGTTGTGGGATCATGATCCTGGTCAGGTAATGTCAACCGCTACTGCAGTATCTACACAACTTCCTATATTTTTAAGAACCTGAGGAGCGTTAATGGTGATTCTCATCTTATGGTGAAAATTTACTGATCTTACCATGATTTTTAAAGGAGGTGGACCGGTAAGCCAGCGGAAGGCCTCGGTCAGATGACCAAAATCTCCAGTAAACATCCTGTTTCCTGACAGATCTTACCTAACCTGAACACTGATCTTCCAATCGACTCGTCCGTACAGTTTTCAAGGGTGGGCGTGGTGTGGGCGCTTTTTTGTAGGTATGGGCGTCGTGTGGGCGTGGTTAGAAAAATTAATTTTGAGTAAAAGTTAATTATATTCTTTTATTTTAAAGACCTTTTCATATTAAAATGGTAAATTAATGTGAAATATTATGGAATATAGACCAAGAGAAAAGTTTTTATTGTGTATTTCGACGTCAACAAACGCTCAGATGAGCGTTTGTTGACGTACCTGAATTTTAAGCTTCAATATGCATATAAATAGCGTGCTGTGGGCGTGGTATGGGCGTGGTACTCAGATGAGTGACAGCAGACCTACTGCTATAAACACCGTGGGTCACCCACAGCCATCAAGTTTGGAGTCTGCAACAGTGAACCCAGCGTGAAGTGAACCCAGCGTGAAGTGAACCCAGCGTGAAGTGAACCCAGCGTGAAGTTAACCCAGCGTGAAGTGAACCCAGCGTGAAGTGAACCCAGCGTGAAGTGAACCCAGCGTGAAGTGAACCCAGCGTGAAGTGAACCCAGCGTGAAGTGAACCCAGCGTGAAGTGAACCCAGCGTGAAGTGAACCCAGCGTGAAGTGAACCCAGCGTGAAGTGAACCCAGCGTGAAGAATTGGTTGCTTTCATGCACTCAGCATAAAGACAGACAGGATAACAGACACAGACAGGACAACAGACACAGACAGGACAACAGACACAGACAAGACAACAGACACAGACAGGACAACAGACACAGACAAGACAACAGACACAGACAGGACAACACACACACATACAGGACAACACACACACATACAGGACAACAGACACAGAGAGGACAACACACACACATACAGGACAACAGACACAGACAGGACAACAGACACACAGACAGGACAACAGACACACAGACAGGACAACATACACACAGACAGAACAGACACACAGACAGAACAACACACACACACAGGACAATAGACATACAATACAGTGGACATACACAGAACAACAGACAAGACACCAGACAGGAAAGCAGACATACAGACAGGACAGCAGATATACAGACAAGACAGCAGACACACAGGCAGGACAGCAGACGCACAGACAGGACAGCAGACTACAGACAGGACAGCAGAACACAGACAGGACACAGACACACAGACAGGACAGCAGACACACATACAGGACAGCAGACACACAGACAGGACAGCAGACACACAGACAGGACAGCAGACACACAGACAGGACAGCAGACACACAGACAAGACAGCAGACACACAGGCAGGACAGCAGACACACAGACAGGACAAGAGACACACAGACAGGACAAGAGACACACAGACAGGACAAGACACACAGACAGGACAAGACAACAGACAGACATCAGACAGGCAAACAGCAGACACACAGCAGGACAAGAGACACACAGGCAGGACAAGAGACACACAGGCAGGACAAGAACACACAGCAGGACAAGAGACACACAGGCAGACAAGAGACACACAGGCAGGACAAGAGACACACAGGCAGGACAAGAGACACACAGGCAGGACAAGAGACACACAGGCAGGACAAGAGACACACAGGCAGGACAAGAGACACACAGGCAGGACAAGAGACACACAGGCAGGACAAGAGACACACAGACAGGACAAGAGACACACAGACAGGACAAGAGAGACACAGACAGGACAAGAGAGACACAGACAGGACAAGAGAGACACAGACAGGACAAGAGACACACAGACAGGACAAGAGAGACACAGACAGGACAAGAGAGACACAGACAGGACAAGAGAGACACAGACAGGACAAAGAGACACAGACAGGACAAGAGAGACACAGACAGGACAAGAGAGACACAGACAGGACAAGAGAGACACAGACAGGACAAGAGAGACACAGACAGGACAAGAGAGACACAGACAGGACAAGAGAGACACAGACAGGACAAGAGAGACACAGACAGGACAAGAGAGACACAGACAGGACAAGAGAGACACAGACAGGACAAGAGAGACACAGACAGGACAAGAGAGACACAGACAGGACAAGAGAGACACAGACAGGACAAGAGAGACACAGACAGGACAAGAGAGACACAGACAGGACAGCAGACGCACAGACAGGACAGCAGACGCACAGACAGGACAGCAGACGCACAGACAGGACAGCAGACGCACAGACAGGACAGCAGACGCACAGACAGGACAGCAGACGCACAGACAGGACAGCAGACGCACAGACAGGACAGCAGACGCACAGACAGGACAGCAGACGCACAGACAGGACAGCAGACGCACAGACAGGACAGCAGACGCACAGACAGGACAGCAGACGCACAGACAGGACAGCAGACGCACAGACAGGACAGCAGACGCACAGACAGGACAGCAGACGCACAGACAGGACAGCAGACGCACAGACAGTACAGCAGACACACAGTACACGCCCCGATGGCATGGTGGCTAGCGCTCTTGCTTCACGCACAGAGGGCCCGGGTTCAATTCCCGGCGGTGCCGAAACATTCCGAAGTGTTTCGTTACACACACACATACATACAACAGGCCTAGTGTCTAATCGACATGTGCCTAGGACAAAATGGTAACTAACTAACTAACATACAGGACAGCAGACACATAGACAGGACAGCAGACACATAGACAGGACAGCAGACACATAGACAGGACAGCAGACACATAGACAGGACAGCAGACACATAGACAGGACAGCAGACACATAGACAGGACAGCAGACACACAGACAGGACAGCAGACACACAGACAGGACAGCAGACACACAGACAGGACAGCAGACACACAGACAGGACAGCAGACACACAGACAGGACAGCAGACACACAGACAGGACAGCAGACACACAGACAGGACAGCAGACACACAGACAGGACAGCAGACACACAGACAGGAGAGCAGACACACAGACAGGAGAGCAGACACACAGACAGAGAGCAGACACAGACAGGAGAGCAGACACACAGACAGGAGAGCAGACACACAGACAGGAGAGCAGACACACAGACAGGACAGCAGACACACAGACAGGACAGCAGACACACAGACAGGACAGCAGACACACAGACAGGACAGCAGACACATAGACAGGACAGCAGACACACAGACAGGACAGCAGACACACAGACAGGACAGCAGAAACACAGACAGGACAGCAGACACACAGACAGGACAGCAGACACACAGACAGGACAACACACACATACAATACAACAGACACGCAGACAGTACAGTAGACACGCAGACAGTACAGTAGACAAGCAGACAGGACAGCAGACACGCAGACAGTACAACAGACACACATACAGGACAACAGACGCACAGACAGGACAACAGACACACAGACAGGACAACACACACATATACAGGACAACAGACACACATACAGGACAACAGACACACATACAGGACAACAGACACACATACAATACAACATACACGCAGACAGTACAGTAGACACGCAGACAGGACAGCAGACACGCAGACAGGACAACAGACACACAGACAGGACAACAGACAAACATACAATACAACATACACGCAGACAGTACAGTAGACACGCAGACAGGACAGCAGACAGGACAACAGACGCACAGACAGGACAACAGACGCACATACAGGACAACAGACGCACATACAGGACAACAGACGCACATACAGGACAACAGACACACATACAGGACAACAGACACACATACAGGACAACAGACACACATACAGGACAACAGACACACATACAGGACAACATACACACATACAGGACAACAGACACACATACAATACAACATACACGCAGACAGTACAGTAGACACGCAGACAGGACAGCAGACACGCAGACAGGACAACAGACACTATGAGGAAACTCAACTGAACAAAATTCACTCTATTGTTAAGCAGAAGCACTAAACCCGCATTGATTTTCCCTTAAAATGGGAGGTAAATCAGCTTTGATCCAAGGGAAAGGAGAGCTAGCTCTAGTTCCTCGGATCAAGAGCCCTTCACCAGCATCAAGGCACCTGTTAAGAGTTTACAGAGAGGTACAGGTGTGTCAGGTGTAAGGACTCACCTGCTTCTAACGACCACCTAATTAACAGGAATATACTGCCAGGTAACAAATCGTTATAAAACAATTCAATTAGGTGGTCGCTGGAGGCAGGTGAGCCGTTACACTATATACGTTCAGTTAGGTGGTCGTTGAAGGCAGGTCAAGAGACACACAGACAGGACAAGAGACACACAGACAGGACAACAGACACACAGACAGGAGAGCAGACACACAGACAGGAGAGCAGACACACAGACAGGAGAGCAGACACACAGACAGGAGAGCAGACACACAGACAGGAGAGCAGACACACAGACAGGAGAGCAGACACACAGACAGGACAGCAGACACACAGACAGGACAGCAGACACACAGACAGGACAGCAGACACACAGACAGGACAGCAGACACACAGACAGGACAGCAGACACACAGACAGGACAGCAGACACACAGACAGGACAGCAGACACACAGACAGGACAGCAGACACACAGACAGGACAGCAGACACACAGACAGGACAGCAGACACACAGACAGGAGAGCAGACACACAGACAGGACAGCAGACACACAGACAGGACAGCAGACACACAGACAGGACAGCAGACACACAGACAGGACAACACACACACATACAATACAACAGACACGCAGACAGTACAGTAGACACGCAGACAGTACAGTAGACACGCAGACAGGACATCAGACACGCAGACAGTACAACAGACACACAGACAGGACAACAGACGCACAGACAGGACAACAGACGCACAGACAGGACAACACACACATATACAGGACAACAGACACACATACAGGACAACAGACACACATACAATACAACATACACGCAGACAGTACAGTAGACACGCAGACAGGACAGCAGACACGCAGACAGGACAACAGACACACAGACAATACAACATACACGCAGACAGTACAGTAGACACGCAGACAGGACAGCAGACAGGACAACAGACACACAGACAGGACAACAGACGCACATACAGGACAACAGACGCACATACAGGACAACAGACGCACATACAGGACAACAGACACACATACAGGACAACAGACACACATACAGGACAACAGACACACATACAGGACAACATACACACATACAGGACAACAGACACACATACAATACAACAGACACGCAGACAGTACAGTAGACACGCAGACAGGACAGCAGACACGCAGACAGGACAACAGACACTATGAGGAAACTCAACTGAACAAAATTCACTCTATTGTTAAGCAGAAGCACTAAACCCGCATATATTTTCCCTTAAAATGGGAGGTAAATCAGCTTTGATCCAAGGGAAAGGAGAGCTAGCTCTAGTTCCTCGGATCAAGAGCCCTTCACCAGCATCAAGGCACCTGTTAAGAGTTTACAGAGAGGTACAGGTGTGTCAGGTGTAAGGACTCATCTGCTTCTAACGACCACCTAATTAACCGGAATATACTGCCAGGTAACAAATCGTTATAAAACAATTCAATTAGGTGGTCGCTGGAGGCAGGTGAGCCGTTACACTATATACGTTCAGTTAGGTGGTCGTTGAAGGCAGGTCAATCATTACACTTGTTACTCCCTAATTAACTGATACTTTATTGATGTATACTGAGGTGTACTGATGAAGACTGTGTACTTGTATATCCTGCACTCTCAGCATATATCCTGCACTCTCAGCATATATCCTGCACTCTCTGCATATATCCTGCACTCTCTGCATATATCCTGCACTCTCTGCATATATCCTGCACTCTCAGCATATATCCTGCACTCTCAGCATATATCCTGCACTTTGTCGGTCTACCTGGATGGTGTTCCGGGGGTCAACGCCTCCGCGGCCCGGTCCATGACCAGGCCTCCCTGTGGATTAGGGTCTGATCAACCAGGCTGTTACTGCTGGCCGCACGTAGTCCAATGTACGAACCACTGCCCGGCTGGTCAGGTACTGACTTAAGTTGCCTGGCCAGCTCTTTCCTGAAGACAGCCAGTAGTATATTCGTAATCCCCATTAAGCGGATAGCTGATAAACAGTCTTGGGCCTTTGACACTTAATGAATTTTCTTAGTGTACTCATGGCGCCCCTGCTTTTCATTTTGAAGATGTTCTTTTGCTTTCGCAGGGAGTGATATTTTGTGTAAATATTTGGGTCCACACTCCATGTGTAAATTATAATGTATCTTTGTCGCCTGCATTTCAAGCAATACTGGTCAAGGGACTTCTAACAGTCCCAGTAATTGAGGTGCTTGACTTACCAGTGACTTACCAGTGAAAGTTCTCTGTATGTTCTCCCGATTTCAGCCAAGAGAGAACAAGTGACTTAAAAAGGATTATCACTAGCTTAGCATCCCTTGTTTTGAAGGTTCTCATTATCCATCCTATCATTTTAATCGCAGTTGTGATAATGACACTGCTATGATATTTGAAAGTGAGATCCTCTGACATTATTAAGTCCTTCACGTTAGTTTTTCGCTCAATTGTGTGGTTAAATATTTTACTCCTTTCTAACTTTAATTTCTTCAAGTTTTCCATAACGGAGTAACTAAAATTTGTCCTCAATGAACATTCACTCGTATTATAGGCTGTCTGCCAACCTACCTACCTACCTCCAGATTGCAAAATGTCACACTTGCATGACGTTGCCTCTGCTCACTCTTATGAGTGGTCTTATGTTGTTGCTGCTGATGTCATGGCCACTGGCGCCGCCGCCCCTGTCAACACTGCCATTGCTGCCGCCTTTGCTGGCGGCACTACCGTTGACATCGCCGCCACCGCCGCCGCCGCTAACGCCTCCGTTGCGTTACTTCCAGCCCTGGGATCGAATTCTGAACACAGTATCGACTGCTGCAATAAATTTGTGTCTTGTGACTGTTCTCTGTATTAAGTCGATACTCAGGTTCAAGCAGCCAAATGTTTATGTACTTTCACCAACCAAAGTTGACATTGTTATTTATGCTGTATGATTGTTTATGCTTGTAGCTTCGTTATGATTGATTATTTGTCTTGATTCATGTTTGTTTCCTGTTGGCAAGGGCGCTGAGTGCTCTCACAAGCAACAGTGCTCTTCCCTTCTTGACAGCTTTCTTCTTAATAAGACATATGCAATAGATAGGTAACTTTATTTTGAAACGTTTCGACTACACAGAAGGCTTCTTCAGTCGAATACAGAGGAGGCAGCATAAGCATTGGAGATGTAAAGACAAAGTAATCAATCCATCACCCTGATTAAAGCAGAATACCTCCATTCCGCAAGCGTTCTATGTCCCCTACAGGTCTAGCGCTTCACATTACTTTAATACTATTACTAGCATTTCGTGCCCTACCAATCGTGCGGATGGTACAGGTCATTACTATCGCCCAAACTCCTATCTACCCATTTCAAATTCCAGGATAACTGTGCTCCCTATCCTAATTTACCCCTTCCCCCAAGCCAGGAGCTCCCCCTTCCCGAAGCCAGGAGCTTCCCCTCCCGCAAGCCAGGAGCTCCCCCTCCCGCAAGCCATGAGCTCCCCCTCCCGCAAGCTAGTAGCTTCCCCTCCCGCAAGCCAGGAGCTCCGCCTCCCGCAAGCTAGTAACTTCCCCTCCCACAAGCCATGAGCTCCCCCTCCCGCAAGCCAGTAGCTCCCCCTCCCACAAACCATGAGCTCCCCCTCCCACAAGCCAGGAGCTCCCCCTCCCACAAGACAGGAGCTCCCCCACCCACAAGCCAGGAGCTCCCCCAACCACAATCCAGGAGCTCCCCCAATCACAATCCAGGAGCTCTCCCTCCCACAAGCCAGGAGCTCCCCCTCCCACAAGCCAGGAGCTCCCCCTCCCACAAGCCAGGAGCTCCCCTTCCCGCAAGCCAGGAGCTCCCCTCCCACAAGCCAGGAGCTCCCCTTCCCGCAAGCCAGGAGCTTCCCCTTCGCGAAAGCAGGAGCTCCCCTCCCAAAGCCAGAGCTCCCCTTCCCGCACCAGTTCCCGAGCAGAGCTCCCCTCCCACAAGCCAGAACTCCCCTTCCCGCAAGCCAGGAGCTTCCCTTCGCGAAGGCAGGAGCTCCCCCTCCCACAAGCCAGGAACTCCCCTTCCCGCAAGCCAGGAGCTTCCCTTCGCGAAGGCAGGAGCTCCCTCCCACAAGCCAGGAACTCCCCTTCCCGCAAGCCAGGAGCTCCCTTCGCGAAGGCAGGAGCTCCCTCCCACAAGCCAGGAACTCCCTTCCCGCAAGCCAGGAGCTCCCTTCGCGAAGGCAGGAGCTCCTCCCACAAGCCAGGAACTCCCTCCGCAAGCCAGGAGCTCCCTTCCGGCAACCCCCGCAAGCCAGGAGCTCCCCTTCCCGCAAGCCAGGAGCTGGTGACCCTCCAATCAGTGATGCAGTAACCCACATTCCACTCAGCTGTACCGCTGACTAATTAATATTACACGCTGTAATTGCCTCAACCAGAGAAAATTTACGAATTAACGGTAGCGAGGCCTCCCAGTTGTCTTTATTGTGGCCCACTGATGACAAGGTGTCGCGCACAGATTAATTTTACGGAATTTATTAGTTAATATTATTGTTCCGTGTGGAGTAATCGTATTATCCCGCAAACCATTGCGCATTCGTATTTTCAAAATTAAATTTTCCTCCCCCCACAAAGTTGTGATAAAAAGAATATGATAAATGCTCGGGTTTAAAATTTTCGCAACAAGCCTAGTGTTTTTTTTTTTTCAGATACGTTCTTTCCGTGTTTTTCTCTTTTTTGTACCTATTATGATTGCAACAGACGAGTTAGATGTGACCAGCTGAGCACAGCACAATACCACTGCTTTAACTTCAAGATTATCCTTCAGCCTTCAATATATATGTCGTGCCGAATAGGAAAACTGGTCAATTAGCAAGAACTCATTTAAAATTAAGTCCTTTCTAAAATTTTACCTTATACGTTTAGAGATATATTTTTTTCATTTATATTAATGTACCAAAAGAAGCTTAGAAAACTGACCTAACCTTATTATAACAAGGGAAATTTAATTTAGCCTAATTTAAGCCAAAATCGCAAGTTTTACCTATATGGCACGACATTATGTATATATATATATATATATATATATATATATATATATATATGTCGTGCCGATTAGGTAAAACTGGTCAATTAGCAAGAACTCATCTAAAATTAAGTCCTTTCTAAAATTTTCTCTTGTACGTTTAAAGATATATTTTTTTCATTTATGTTAATGTAAGAATTTATAATTTTGTACCAAGAGAAACTTTGAAAACCTACTTAACCTTATTACAACAAGCGCAATTTAATTTAGCCTAACCCAACTAAATATATTTTAGATACATTAACATTAATTTAATAATAAACAAACACAATGAAATATATTTTTTTCGTTATTTTCAGAATGATTTTGGCGAAATTATTGCATACACAAATTTTCACTTGTCTTATATGGCAAGGTGAGCGTTGCTATTTAAGCCAAAATCCCAAGTTTTACCTAATCGGCACGACATATATATATATATATATATATATATACAGTGGTACCCGTTTACTGATGGTCCCCAAACTCACCCTTTATGTAAGTTTATTTTTTAAATGCTTTTGTAAGTGTAATTTTGGGGTCTAAAAGGACTTGTATATATATATATATATATATATATATATATATATATATATATATATATATATATATATATATATATATGTCGTGCTGATTAGGTAAACTTGCATTTTGGCTTAAATAGCAACGTCATACCTATATAGACAAGTGAAATTTGTATGCATAATTTCCAAAATCATTCTGAACATAACGAAAATTATATTTCATTAATTATGTTAACGTATCTAAAATATATTGTTAGTTAGCTAAATTGCTGTTGTATAAGTAAGGTTTCAAGTTTTCTGGTACAAAATTATAAATTTTAACATTAACATAAATGAAAAAATAAACTTTTAAACGTATAAGAAAATTTTAGAAAGGACTTAATTTTAAATGAGTTATTGCTAATTGACCAGTTTTACCTAATCGGCACGACATATATATATATATATATATGTCGTGCCGATTAGGTAAAACTGGTCAATTAGCAAGAACTCATCTAAAATTAAGTCCTTTCTAAAATTTTCTCTTATACGTTTAAAGATATTTTTTTTTTATTTATGTTAATGTAAGAATTAATAATTTTGTACCAAGAGAAACTTTGAAAACCTACCTAACCTTATTACAACAAGCGCAATTTAATTTAGCCTAACCCAACTAAATATATTTTAGATACGTTAACATTAATTTAATAATAAACAAACACAATGAAATATATTTTTTTCGTTATATTCAGAATGATTTTGGCGAAATTATTGCATACACAAATTTTCACTTGTCTTATATGGCAAGATGAGCGTTGCTATTTAAGCCAAAATCGCAAGTTTTACCTAATCGGCACGACATATATATATATATATATATATATATTATATATATATATATATATATATATATATATATATATATATATATATATATATATATATATATATATATATATATAATATCTTGTATGTAATAAATAAAACATTTAACTAGACTTGGATTAATTTGAATTATAAACCCAACGAACTAGTTTCCATTGGGTTTATAAAGTATTTCTGAGGAGACAGTGTTTCTTGGTGTTTTCCAGACAACACCTTACGTTATCCTCAAGATGCACAACTACAGACAGCTTAACTGTGTCTGCCTCCATATCTTCACTATTTGCTCTGTTTAGCCATGCTTGTGTGTGAAGCCTGACAGATATGTACAATTTTTTTGACTCTCAAATAGGCAGACTAAGATTAGTTTATCAGTGTTTTTTGGCAGTTCAGTTTTATGAATATAATAATCAAATGAATTTTAAAGTCTATGAACAGGGATAAGGCCACACACTAGAAAATGATAAAACACACTAGAACATCATAGCTTATTATATAAACGATAAGAAAATCTAATGTGCTAGATGTTCCTAGCATCCAACACTCCCAACAGGATGCTAATATTTCTGAAGTTTTAAGTTTGTATTTACACTTTCCACCTGCTAGACGAATGAGACTGTAATCTAGGAAATACTCATAAGTTGAGCTGTGAGTGCACAATAAGCTGGCCGCTTTACTCACACGTACTATGTTTTTGAAAGCAGTTAAGATGCTCGAGGGCCTGTTGAATTTACCGAAATGCAGTGTGCATATACGTTACCTAAAAATCATGGAATGCAATAATTACCATTGAGTAATTATTGCACAAATTCAAAAGTGATGCTATTTCGAAAAACGTTTTCGGTGTTGTGAAAGACATTTATCACCAATGACAAAGATTTGTCACTTCAGAACTAGTCACGGTACATATGTTCATATTGCAGCATCAAGTGTTTCCTACCATGATTAAATCACTTTGGTTTCTACCCCATTGTGTATCCCCTTTTTTTTCGTGACGAGCCTTTCCCAATCTCAGCCATTTATTGTTTTCGCTAGACTGTCTTTTGCAGCATATCAGTAATTTTGTTTATTAGAGAGACCTTTAGGGAGTGTTATTGGCCGCTTGTTGTCAAGAGTATTCCCTTCATTGACAACCTCTTGTAACCTGGAACACACTGACTTGCTCCTGACCTCTTGTAACCTGGAACACAATGACTTGCTCCTGACCTCTTGTAACCTGGAACACAGTGACTTGCTCCTGACCTCTTGTAACCCGGAACACACTGACTTGCTCCTAACCTCTTGTAACCTGGAACACAGTGACTTGCTCCTGACCTCTTGTAACCCGGAACACACTGACTTGCTCTTGACCTCTTGTAACCCAGAACACAGTGACTTGCTCCTGACCTCTTGTAACCCAGAACACAGTGACTTGCTCCTGACCTCTTGTAACCCAGAACACAATGACTTGCTCCTGACATAAATTCCTTTCCAAGTGTTTTTAGTCATGGGAAAAGGGGGGATCATAAGAAAAGAGAAACACTGCAGCTGACCTACTGGCCCACACTAGGTAGGTCTGACTCGTTGCTTGGTTGTTGCTCTCAGTGTGATGAAGATGACATGTCTTAACTCACTCACGAAATCATTCTAACATGATTGCAAACAAATCACGGAACGGGTGGGGGTTGAACCCATGGTGAGTCCTAAAACTGGCAAGCCGGTGCGTTAACCACTCGGCCATCTGGCTCTAATAATACGGCGGCTTTGAAGGGACTTGAGCTAGAGTACGACACAGCCACGCTAGTGTGGGATTCGTTCGTAAAAACCTGTATTTGGGGTAACAGTAGTGGCCCATACTAACCTCCCTAACGTGTTTAAAAATATACCTAGTTGGATAAATCTTATTAGAGCCAACTGGCCCAGTGGTTAACGCACTGGCCTGTAAGTTTTAATTCTCATCTGCCTTGGGTTCGAACCTTCCCCGTTCCATGATTTATGGCAGGTATTACTTATACTATAAAATATTTTTTTCTTTGCTACCCAATTGTATTAGAATTTTGTTTATTTTCTATCCTTTTGTAAGAATAAAAGGCTTAGGAGAGGATACTGATGCTTTTTTTTTTTAATTTTGGAAAATAGTAGATTACATGATGTAGATTATGGGTGGCCATTGTCCCCGTGGTCCTATCTCAAACCTGGCCTTCTGACTGATGGCCTGATTAGTGACTTTTTCCTTGATGACCTTTTTATTGATAACCTTTTAACTGATGGCCTTTGTATTGATGACCTTTTTACTGATGGCCTTTTTACTGATGGCCTTTTTACTGATGGCCTTTTCGTTGATGGCCTTGTCATTGGTGGCTTTTTTTATTGATTGCCTTTTCATTAATGACCTTTTCATTGACGGCCTTTTCATTGATGGTCTTCTCATTGATGGCCTCATTGATGGCCTTCTCATTGATGGCCTTCTCATTCATGGCCTCATTGACAAAGTTCTCATTGATAGCGTGCTAGCAGCATAGTCATATACAAGCACTACAGCCTGGCTGATCAGGAACTTTAGCAGCATATAAAAGTCTCCCTTGAGGGAGCCAGAAGTTTGTTAGAAATTTTCCTTACATGTGAATGGAAGGTATTGTACAGTCTTGGCCCCCTTGCATTTACTGAGTTGACTCTTAATGTGCTTGTTGCATCCCCTGGTTTTAGAGCGAGTTCAGATGAGCCTCGAGTAAGCCAGTGGAAAGCCTCGACCAGATGACCAAAAGCTCCATGTGACTTCTTCAGTCCGAAGAAGTCACGTGGCGAAACGTTTCCTCTTATGTCCTGAACTGTACATAAGTGTTTTTTTCCATACATTGTTGGTATCACCATACCATTTTTTCAGTCCTGTTACTGGAGGTCAGCTCAGGTCAGGTCAGGTCACCTACTTAATCCTGAACAAGTATCTTAGGTATTCCTGTAACATGTAAAGAAATGTAACAATAGTTTATAGTTTGTTTATTTATAAATTCTTTCTCTGCTGTTTGGATGACATCATGTATTGGGAGCAATCCCATTATTTATCGGTGCTGGAGGCAACAATGTTGGCAGACGTGGGCTTGAGGACTTGATTAGCAGGTATAGGTCAGCAATAGATATAATTAGGAAGAAGGGTGGGAACCCTGTCATATGTGGCAATTTGCCCAGGAGAGGAGTTGGAAATGAATGGTTGTCCAGGGCAATTGGTGTCAATTGCTGACTGGACAAACACTGTAAGGGAAATGCAGTAACATTCATTGACAACTGGGACCTCTTCTGTGGAAGAAATGACATGTATGCTAGGGTTGGGGCCCCTGGCCAATGCAGTGGAGGGAGCTATTAAGGCTTTAAACTAGAAATAGTGGTATGGGCTTTTGTGGGAAAGCAATGAATTCTCAGTGTAGCGATAGTGTGAGTTTTAGGGAAATCAGTTATAGGCAGAATGAGGTAGAGTTATTGGTGAATATTGGACAGCCAGTGGCACTAGGTGACAAGGACAGTAACAGGTATAGAGCAGGAACAGAAAGGAGCACGAAGAGAAAAGAAAATGTTGGGTGGGGTGGCACTGTATGTCCGTGATCGCTTGAACTGTTGCATAAAAATGGGTATGAAGTCTGAAATAACATACAGTCTGTCTGGGTAGAATTTTTAGAGGGGAATGAAAAATTAATTTTAGGAGTGATATACCGTCACCCAAACTTGGATAGAGACCGAGGAAGACTACTATGGGAGGAAATTGTTAGGGAAACAAGGCACGATACGTAGTAATTCTAACTTTAGTCAGATTAATTGGAATTCCTTGACTGGGAATTTAGTCTAACGACTTCTTAGAGGTAGTTGGATTGTTTTTTGTAGCAGTTTGTTACAGAACCTACAAGGGGAAATAACCTGCTTAACTTGGTTCTGGCAAACAAGGAAACCCTTGTTAATAATTTAGAAATTACGGAGGAACTTGGTGCAAGCGACCACAAATCAAATGGAAATATGATAGCAGGAATAATTCAGAAACTGTCCCAGATTTTCGCTTAGCAGATTACAGTGGGCTTTGAAACACCTGTTATTTGTGGACTGGGGTAACGAAGAGAGCTATCCATATGAGAGCTTTCTAAACACAATACATGCTGCCCAAAGAACATATATTCCGTATAAAGAAATTAGATCGAATAGAAATGACCCGAAATAGATTAATAATAGGCTCAAATATCTTTTTGGGCAGAAAAAAAAAATTATAGATGTATCAAAAGAGGTGAGGGTCATTTTAATAAATCAATATATTGATATTAAGAAGAAAGTTAAAAGGGGATAAGAAAAGCTAAATGGGACTATGAAATTAAAATTGCTAGGGATTCGAAAACTAACCCGAAAGGTTTCTTTCCAGATTTATAGAACAAAAGTTAAAGAAAATATAGGTTCCCTTAAAAATAACTCTGGGCAGCTTACTGACAAGGAGAATGAAATGTACTGGATTTTTAATAATTATTTCCCCTCGTTTTCACACAGGAAACACTAACAATATTCTAATAAATATTTTTTATAGTGGGCCTGAAGAAGATAAATTATGTAATATCACAGTCACTAGCGAAGCAAAATAAATCCCCGGGGCCTGATGAACTTTTTTCAAGGGTTCTTAAGGAGTGCAAAATGGAACTTTGTGAATCATTAACTAACATTTTTAATATATCTCTTCGAACAGGTGAAGTATCTGATATGTGGAAGATGGCTAATATAATTCCTGTTTTTCAAGCAGGAGACAAGTCCTTACCGTCAAACTACCGCCCAATAAGCCTGACCTAAATTGCAGGCAAATTACTAGTCAATTATATTTGATGTCATAAGAAGTCATCTTGATATTAATAATTTGATTAATGATACTCAGCATGGATTCACAAGGGGCCGTTCCTGCCTAACTAATTTACTAACTTTAATTTGTAAAGCTTTTGAGAATGTTGATCACGATAAAGAATTCGATATTTTTTATTTGGATTTTAGTAAGGCTTTTGACAGAGTACCGCATTACTCTGTCACCTCATGGCACTGAGAAAAAAGTGCTGTCATGACTCACCAACAGGAAGCAGACAGTCTGCTTAAATTGGGTAAAATCTGAGTGGGGATCTGTAACAAGTGGCGTTCCACAAAGATCAGTTTTAGACCCATTGTTTATAATATATATCAGTGACTTTGACGAGGGAATTACTAGTGATATGAGCAAATTCGCTGATGACACGAAGATAGACAGGATAATTGATTCAGAGGAAGATGTTACTGAACTTCAGGAGGATTTAGACAAACTCAAGTCGTGGTCAGAAAAGTGGCAGATGCAGTTCAATGTAGATAAATGTTAAGTTCTGAAGCTCGGGAAAGTCCGTAACCCTAGTGCTTATAGACTAAATAATGTAGAACGTAGCCATACAGAATGCGAAAAAGAACTTTGGGGTTATGGTAAGCAGAAATCTGAAACCAAGACAGCAATGCCTAAGCGTACGTAATAAGGCAAACAGATTACTAGGATTTATATCAAGAAGTGTAAGCAACAGAAGTCCAGCGGTTATACTACAGCTTTACACATCATTAATAAGGCCTCACTTAGATCATGCAGCTCAGTTCTGGTCTGCACATTACAAAATGGATATAAATTCGTTAGAAAACATTCAGCGAGGAATGACAAAATTAATCCATTGCATAAGAAATCTTCCGTATGAAGAATGATTAAAGACCCTTAAATTACTTTCTCTTGTAAGACGAAGAATGAGGAGAGACATGACTGAAGTGTATAAGTGGAAGGTGGGTATTAATAAAGTGGAAAATGGGTATTAATATATGTTGATGATCCCTGACTGACTAGCCTCGTGTGTTGATGGTTCCTCCCTGACTACCAGCCTCGTGTGTTGATGGTTCCTCGCTGACTACTAGCCTAGTGTGTTGATGGTTCCACCCTGACTACTAGCCTCGTATGTTGAGGGTTCCTCCCTGATTACTAGCCTCGTGTATTGATGGTTCCTCGCTGACTACTAGCCTAGTGTTGATGGTTCCACCCTGACTACTAGCCTCGTGTGTTGATGGTCCCTCCCTGACTACTAGCCTCGTGTGTTGATGGTTCCTCCCTGACTACTAGCCTCGTGTGTTGATGGTCCCTCGCTGACTACTAGCCTAGTGTTGATGGTTCCACCCTGACTACTAGCCTAGTGTGTTGATGGTTCCACCCTGACTACTAGCCTCGTATGTTGATGGTTCCTCCCTGATTACTAGCCTCGTGTGTTGATGGTCCCTCCCTGACTACTAGCCTCGTGTGTTGATGGTTCCTCCATGACTACTAGCCTCGTGTGTTGATGGTTCCTCGCTGACTACTAGCCTAGTGTGTTGATGGTTCCACCCTGACTACTAGCCTCGTATGTTGAGGGTTCCTCCCTGATTACTAGCCTCGTGTATTGATGGTTCCTCGCTGACTACTAGCCTAGTGTTGATGGTTCCACCCTGACTACTAGCCTCGTGTGTTGATGGTCCCTCCCTGACTACTAGCCTCGTGTGTTGATGGTTCCTCCCTGACTACTAGCCTCGTGTGTTGATGGTCCCTCGCTGACTACTAGCCTAGTGTTGATGGTTCCACCCTGACTACTAGCCTAGTGTGTTGATGGTTCCACCCTGACTACTAGCCTCGTATGTTGATGGTTCCTCCCTGAGTACTAGCCTCGTGTGTTGATGGTCCCTCCCTGACTACTAGCCTCGTGTGTTGATGGTTCCTCCATGACTACTAGCCTCGTGTGCTGATGGTCCCTCGCTGACTACTAGCCTAGTGTTGATGGTTCCACCCTGACTACTAGCCTCGTATGTTGATGATTTCTCCCTGACTACTAGCCTCGTGTGTTGATGGTTCCTCCCTGACTACTAGCCTCGTGTGTTGATGGTTCCTCCCTGACTACTAGCCTCGTGTGTTGATGGTTCCTCCCTGACTACTAGCCTCGTGTGTTGATGGTTCCTACCTGACTACTAGCCTCGTGTGTTGATGGTAGGACCCTGACTACTAGCCTCGTGTGTTGATGGTTCCTCCCTGACTACTAGCCTCGTGTGTTGATGGTTCCTCCCTGACTACTAGCCTCGTGTGTTGATGGTTCCTCCTGACTACTAGCCTCGTGTGTTGATGGTTCCTCCCTGACTATTAGCCTCGTGTGTTGATGGTTCCTCCCTGACTACTAGCCTCGTGTGTTGATGGTTCCTCCCTGACTACTAGCCTCGTGTGTTGATGGTTCCTCCCTGACTACTAGCCTCGTGTGTTGATGGTTCCTCCCTGACTACTAGCCTCGTGTGTTGATGGTTCCTCCCTGACTACTAGCCTCGTGTGTTGATGGTTCCTCCCTGACTACTAGCCTCGTGTGTTGATGGTTCCTCGCTGACTACTAGCCTAGTGTTGATGGTTCCTCCCTGACTACTAGCCTCGTGTGTTGATGGTTCCTCCCTGACTACTAGCCTCGTGTGTTGATAGTTCCTCCCTGACTACTAGCCTCGTGTGTTCAAACAAAAGCTTACAATACAACAACATTTATTAACATGTCTTTCATAATAGGTATAGTTTAAGATAGCAGAAATCAACGGTGCTTAACGTAAATATTTACCAGCATGTGGTTTTATCAGTATATATAGAAACAAGGAAATCTTCGAGGCCTCAGGTGTGTGTGAGGGAAAAGGTGGATTACTGCTTACACTTCCTCGTGAGGAGGAGGAAGGGAGAGGAGAGAAGGAGAGAGGAGGAGGAAGAGGGGAAAAGAGAGGAGAGAGGAGGAAGAGGGTGGTGTGGCAGTTGAACGTACGGATGAGGCGGCAGAGGAAGAGGAGGAGGAACGGGAAAGAAGACTTGCAGGAGGAAGAAGAGAAAAAAGAGTAGAATTAGGAAAGACTTTGTTTAACAAAGAAAAAGCACATGCCTGGAACTGGTCCTCTTGCCGTTGTGGTACAAAACTCCTCTTATTTCCCCTTTCTTCCCCTTTTACCAATATAATGAGAATAATATATTTACTTCAAGTACATGTACAAGGTATACAGTCCTAGCTGACATCACTGACATACTACTATATAGAAAGCCCCTTGTTATACTGAGCATTTCCCGCAAATTAGGTCAGTTTCGTCCCAGGATGCGACCCACACCAGTCGACCAACACCCAGGTACCCATTTTACTGATGGGTGAACATAGACAACCGGTGTAAGGAAACACGTCCGATGTTTCCACCCCTTCGCCGGGAATCGAACCCGGACCCTCACCGTGTGAAGCGAGAGCTTTAGCCACCAGGTCACGGGGCACCAAGTATAAGCAAAGGCTGATCAAGAGCCTCTGTAGAGGATAGTATAGCTGACGACATTCCTTTGAACTTTGAAGCAAGTCCCTGGTAATCCAAGATCCCTGGTAATCCAAGTCCCTGGTAATCCTGGACTCAACACATCGACCCCTGCTTGAGGGACTGATTGCATCAAACTCCTTCTGATCTTCCACTCTTCTCTGCACTGGACTGTGGAAGCCATTGGTTGGCGAAACGTTTCCACAAAGATACCCAAGTGTTGCGCAAGTGTGTAATTCATCAATCTGTCGGTTCTCTGAACCATTTATCTACTGTATAATTTTAGTTGTCAACAAATTTTGTTGAAAATAAGAAATAGTTTTGGAATGAGATTAATAAGTTGAGGAAGTCTGGGGAACAAATGGATTTGACAGTTAAAAATAGGAGAGGAGAGTTATTATATGGAGAGTTAGAGGTATCTGGAAGATGGAGAGAATATTTTGAGAATTGTTTGACAGAATGGAAAGGTTATTTAAGCTACTGATGGAGACTATGAATCTCCAACGACTTTTACATCAGGAGTGAGACGGAGAAGAGAGCAGTTGTGAGTGGGGGGGAAGTTCGTGAGGCAGTGAGTAGAATGAAAGGGGGTAAGGCAGCTGGGATTGATGGGATAAAGATAGAAATGTTAAAGGCAGGTGAGGATATAGCTCTGGAGTAGTTAGTGTTTTTATTTAATAAATGTATGGAAGAGGGTAAGGTACCTAGGGATTGGCAGAGAGCATGCATAGTTCCTTTGTATAAAGGCAAAGGGGGCAAAAGAGAGTGTAAAAATTATAGGGGAATAAGTCTGTTGAGTATACCAGGTAAAGTGTATGGTAGAGTTATTATTGAAAGAATTAAGAGTAAGACGGAGAGTAGGATAGCAGATGAACAAGGAGGCTTTAGGAAGGTAGGGGGTGTGTAGACCAAGTGTTTACAGTGAAACATATAGGTGAACAGTATTTAGATAAGGGTAAAGAGGAGTTTGTGGCATTTATGGATTTGGAAAAGGAAAATGATAGGGTGGATAGGGGGGCAATGTGGCAGATGTTGCAAATGTATGGAATAGAAGGTAGGTTATTGAAAGCGGTGAAAAGTTTTTACAAGGATAGTGAGGCTCAGGTTAAAGTATGTAGGCGAGGAGATTATTTCCCAGTAAAAGTAAAAGTAGGCCTTAGACAGGGATGTGTGATGTCACCGTGGTTGTTCAATATATTTATAGATGGGGTTGTAAAAGAAGTGAATGCTCGGGTGCTGGAAAAGAGGTGTGGGGTTAAAAGATAACTAATCAAAAACAAAGTGGGAATTGTCACAGTTGCTCTTTGCTGATGACACTGTGCTTTTGGGGGATTCTGAAGAGAAGTTTCAGAGGTTGGTGTATGAGTTTGGTAGGGTATGTAAAAGAAGGAAATTAAAAGTGAATATAGGAAAGAGTAAGGTAATGAGGATAACAAAAAAATTAGATAACGGAAGATTGGATATCAGATTGGAGGGAGAGAGTATGGAGGAGGTGAATGTGTTCAGATATTTGGGAGTGGATGTGTCAGCAGATTGGTCTATGAAGGATGAGGTGACTCATATAATTAACGAGGGGAAAAAGGTGAGTGGTGCACTGAGGAGCTTGTGGAGACAGAGAACTTTATCCATGAAAGCAAAGAGGGGAATGTATGAGAGTATAGTTATACCAATACTCTTGTGTGGGTGTGAGACATGGGTTGTGAATGTTGCAACAAGGAGAAGGCTGGAGGCAGTGGAGATGTCATGTCTGAGGGCAATGTGTGGTGTGAATATAATGCAGAGAATCCGTAGTTTGGAGATTAGGAGGAGGTGTGGGATTACCAAAACTATTATCCAGATGGCTGAGGAGGGGTTATTGAGATGGTTTGGACATGTAGAGAGGATGGAACAAAATAGAATGACTTCGAGAGTGTATAAATCTGTAGTGGAGGGAAAGCGGGCTAGGGGTCGGTCTAGAAAAGGTTGGAGGGAGGGGGTAAAGAAGGTTTTGTGTGCTAGAGGCTTTGACTTCCAGCAAGCGTGCGTGAGCGTGTTAGATAGGATCGAATGGATACAAATGGTTTTTAGGACTTGACGTGATGTTGGAGTGTAGGCAGGGTAACATTTATGAAGGGTTTCATGGAAACTGGCAGACCGGACTTGATTCCTGGAGATGGGAAGTACAGTGCCGGCACTCTGAAGGAGGGGTGTTAATGTTGCAGTTTTGTATCTGTAGTGTAAGCGCACCTCTGGCAAGACAGTGATGGAGTGAATGATGAAAGTTTTTCTTTGTCGGGCCACCCTGCCTTGGTGGGAAACGGCCGATGTGTTAATAATAAAAAAAAAATGGTTACAATAAGTGTGTCATATCAAATTTTTGGACCCGTAGTGTCAGTAGATATCTTCTAAAAAATGGAAAGAATGATAGACTATATATAGTCAGACAACAACACCAACTTCATCTCCATGACTTTATGAGAGGAAAAAGTCTGCAGAATTATTACCACCTTTGTCACAGCAGACACATCTGCTAGTTTTGCTACAGATCTAGATCTAAATATTTACTTTATTCATAGAAGTATTATCCAGAGGGCTGAAGAGGGGTTGTTGAGGTGGTTCGGACATTTAGAGAGGATGGAACAAAATGGGATGACTTGGAGGGCATATAAATCTGTAGTGAAAGAAAGGCGGGATAGGGGTTGTCCTAGGAATGGGTGGAGTGAGAAGGGGGTAAAGGTTATGTGTGAAAGGCTTAGATATCCAGCAAGCGTGTGTAAGCGTGTTAAATAGGAGTGAGTGAAGGCAATTGTTTTTTATGACTTTACGTGCTGTTGGAGTGCAAGCAAAGTAACCTTTATGAAGTGATTCAGGGAAAACGGTTAGCCGGACTTGAGTCCTGGAGGTGGGAAGTACAGTTCCTGCACTCTGAAGGAGGAGTGGGGACATTTGTGGTTTTGAACTTGAGTATTCGCACCCCTCTGGCAAGTCAGTGATGGAGTGAGTGATGGTAAAAGTGTTTCTTCTTTCTTGGGTCACCCTGCCTCGGTGGGAGACGGCCGGTTGGTTGAAAAAAAAATAGCAGAACTCTCATCCTCCACAAACTAGCCGAAATGGATATTAGTGGTAACCTACTCAGTTGGAAAATAGGTTATCTGTCAAATACTATCCTGTGTTCTCTAGCAACACTTTAGGAGTGAGATTAATAATAATAATAATAATAATAATAATAATAATAATAATAGTCATAATAATAATAGTTTTATTTATACAAGTACATGTGCAAGGTATACAGTCCTAGCTGACATCAATGACACACTTCTGTATAGAAAGCCGCTTGTTATGCAGAGCATTTTGGGCAAATTAGGTCAATTTTGTCCCAGGATGCGACCCACACCAGTCGACTAACACCCAACTTCCCATTTTTTACTGATAGGTGAACATAGACGACCGATGTAAACACGCCCAATGTTTCATCCCTCGCCGGAAATCGAACCCGGACCCCACACGTGGGTTCGAATCCTGCTGATCGCAGTGTTTCTCTGTATATACATCCGCTTGTTTCTGAGTGATGCATTGATATATATATGTCGTGCCGAATAGGTAAAACTTGCAATTTTGGATTAAATAGCAACGCTCTTCTTGCCGAATAAGGCAAGCGAAAATTTGTGTATGCAATAATTTCGCAAAAATCATTCTGAACCTAACGAAAAAAATATGTTTCATTGTGTTTGTTTATTATTAAATTATTGTAAACTTATCTAAAATATATTTAGTTGGATTAGGCTAAATTAAATTGAGCTTGTTATAATAAGGTTAGGTAAGTTTTCTAAGGTTCTTTTGGTACAAAATTATTATTTTTTTACACTAACGAAAATGAAAATATATATCTTTAAACGTATAAGATAAAATTTTAGAAAGGACTTAATTTTAAACGAGTTCTTGCTAATTAACCAGTTTTACCTATTCGGCACGACACACACACACACACACACACACACACACACACACATATATACTATATATATATATATATATATATATATATATATATATATATATATATATATATATATATATATATATATATATATATATATATATATATATATATATATACATTGTGTGTGTGTGTGTGTAAAATACAAACACACATTAAGTATTTCACTGAACCACTGTTGTTACGTAATATATAACCATGGGTGTACTTAGTCATTTATAATTATTTCCTGTAACACCACAGCTCATTAACAATCAAATCACCTTTTATAATTTAGTGAGCGGCTGACACTAATGCTTTATCTAGTATAGACAAAATGCTGCCTATAAATTCAAAGCTAAACAAAAAATAATTGAGTGATTTTTTAGGATATAACCAATACGGGTGGGTATGAAAACACTTTGGGAAGGCTGAGATTTTTACATTAATATAAATGATTTTTTTTTTATTTTTAAACATATAAGAATTTTTTTTAGAGAGGACTTAGTTTTAAATGAGTTCTTGCTAACTGACCAGTTTTACCTATTCAGCACGATATATATGCTGGTACTCAAACGGAATTACATTAAAATTAGTTTCTGAGTTCACCACGGCCACGTATGTTCTCGCATGAGGGAAACACGCCCAGTCCTACTGGGTGCATGGTGTTTGAGAAGTGATGGTCCCGTGGTTAGGGCGATACTTACGTTGTACTGTTCTCACGGAGGTGGACATGGTGAAGCAGGATTTAATCCCGGCTAGTCGCAGTTCTGTTAATTGTTCAAAATCACTTGTTTCGTGATTTCATATATATATATATATATATATATATATATATATATATATATATATATATATATATATATATATATATATATATATATATTAGGTTTTTGTGTATCCCTATGCTCTTGAGCTACCATCCACAGGATGGGTATGAGCTGCATAATAGAGAGAGAGAGATAGAGAGAGAGAGAGATAGAGAGAGAGAGAGAGAGATAGAGAGAGAGAATAGGGTGAGGGAGATCAGTAGTCGGCTGGTGTGAGGGCAGAGCTCCGAGTGCATATTTAATAGCATTATTATATAATTGTTGGTGAAAACGTGTGCACACTCACATTACCTGTGATACCGTAGAGCTGACTTTACCACAGCTAGCATTCTGGCCCTGCTAGCTCTCCCTCTCTAAATCTATATATTCTATATATATATATATAATAATATATATATATATATATATATATATATATATATATATATATAAAATATATATATATATATATATATATACACATCTAGACAGATTCTAAACAAGACAATAATCTAACTCATATTTAAAGGCAGAATGAATTGGAAATACTGAAAATTCCTTTTTGTGTAAACACAAGAATCATCCAGAGCATAACGTTACAACACTGTGCTCCAGGGAAGGAGGAGACGTATGCACGTCTGTAAGACCATTATTGTCTAAAGTCACTGATCACTGCAACAAAATGCTCTGAGATGATGTAAGCGAGAACCACAACACTCTTCCCCAAGACACTGCTGGATAAAGACATCAACAAAATATCCCGATGATCTGGACGCTTCTGCAATATAAGATATTTCTTGCTGGTCGATGTTGGTGTGTACATGATGAATCAGATACGTGTGCAACAATACTCATTAAACCATTAGTGTTTTAAATAAAACACAGAGGGGATATTATGAACATTACAGGCATTTAGACGAATGGTTCAGAGAACCGTCAGCCTGGAGTCGATGTAATCAGTCTGTTAATCTTGAAAAGAATACAGCATAAGCGCGAAAAAGTGGCTTATATACTGTAGAGATGTGAGGTGCAGCAGTCGTAGGTGGTATCACAGGGGCGAAACGTTTACTCAGTAAAGATACTCAAGTGTTGCATATGTGTCTAATTTATCAACTTGTCAGTTCTGTGAACCATTTATCTACATTCCTGTCATACACTACAACATCTTGATACAGGGAATTCTTCACTTGCTTAATCTATAGGAAATAACCTGGAAATAAATGGTATAAAATACCGACACAATGGAAAGATAAATATAAGCAGTATAATGTGATCCTTTATTGACAACTTTTCGCCCACACAGTGGGCTTTATCGAAGTCAAACAGATCTATCTGGGTGAAAGGTACAAGAGTAATATAGGATTTAGTCAGGTGGAGAATGCTGGGTCAGGTGGAGAATGCTGGGTCAGGTGGAGAATGCTGGGTCAGGTGGAGAATGCTGGATCAGGTGGAGAATGCTGGGTCAGGTGGAGAATGCTGGGTCAGGTGGAGAATGCTGGGTCAGGTGAAGAATGCTGGGTCAGGTGAAGAATGCTGGGTCAGGTGGAGAATGCTGGATCAGGTGGAGAATGCTGGGTCGGTGGAGAATGCTGGGTCAGGTGGAGAATGCTGGGTCAGGTGGAGAATGCTGGGTCAGGTGGAGAATGCTGGGTCAGGTGAAGAATGCTGGGTCAGGTGGAGAATGCTGGGTCAGGTGAAGAATGCTGGGTCAGGTGGAGAATGCTGGGTCAGGTGAAGAATGCTGGGTCAGGTGGAGAATGCTGGGTCAGGTGAAGAATGCTGGGTCAGGTGGAGAATGCTGGGTCAGGTGGAGAATGCTGGGTCAGGTGGAGAATGCTGGGTCAGGTGGAGAATGCTGGGTCAGGTGGAGAATGCTGGGTCAGGTGGAGAATGCTGGGTCGGGTGGAGAATGCTGGGTCAGGTGAAGAATGCTGGGTCGCTGGGTCAGGTGAAGAATGCTGGGTCAGGTGGAGAATGCTGGGTCAGGTGGAGAATGCTGGATCAGGTGGAGAATGCTGGGTCAGGTGGAGAATGTTGGGTCAGGTGGAGAATGCTGGGTCAGGTGGAGAATGCTGGATCAGGTGGAGAATGCTGGGTCAGGTGGAGAATGCTGGGTCAGGTGGAGAATGCTGGGTCAGGTGGAGAATGCTGGGTCAGGTGGAGAATGCTGGGTCAGGTGGAGAATGCTGGGTCAGGTGGAGAATGCTGGGTCAGGTGGAGAATGCTGGGTCAGGTGGAGAATGCTGGGTCAGGTGGAGAATGCTGGGTCAGGTGGAGAATGCTGCATATGACGATCTTCCGAGTACAGTGACAGTCTAGGACCTTGGGTAGCTTTAAAAAGGGATTGGGCAAGCTACCCAAGGTCTTAGAAGATCGTCACATGCAGAATTCTCCACCTGACTCCATCCTACACATGCTCTCGTACCTTTCACCCAGGTAGATCTGTTTGTGACTTGATAAAGCCCACTGTGTGGGCGAAACGTCAATAAAGGATCACATTATACTGCTTTTGTTTATGTTTCCACCATACCTGCCTAGAGTATATAAGTCACTTCGCGCATATACTGTATTCATTACTAGACTGATGAACTGATTACATCGACTCCAGGCTGAGGGACTGATTACCTCAAACTCCTCCTAATCTTCATCATTCTTCTCTGTTTAGGACTGATGAAGCCACTGGCTGGCGAAACGTTTTCACAGTAAAGATTCCCAACACACAGGGTGCGGCATAAGTAACTTTAACGATCATTATTTTCTTCTGACTGACTGCGTTAATTCACCAACAATTATTGTTGATTATTAACTGGGTAAAGCGACTTTGGCCTCACTATATGTTGCCCAAATGACCTCTTGTAATAAATTGATCATACGTGTGTATGACATGTATGTCTTTTCTTTCACATGCTGTTAGTTATAAAACAGTAGTGGTTGTATTGGTGGTAGTTGTAGTGGTGGTAGTAGTGGTAGTAGTAGTGGTGGTAGTAGTGGTAGTAGTAGTGGTGGTAGTGGTAGTATTGGTGGTAGTGGTAGTATTGGTGGTAGTTGTAGTATTGGTGGTAATTGTAGTAGTAGTAGTATTGGTGGTAATTGTAGTAGTAGTAGTAGTGGTGGTAGTAGTGGTAGTAGTAGTGGTGGTAGTAGTGGTAGTAGTAGTGGTGGTAGTAGTGGTAGTAGTAGTGGTGGTAGTAGTGGTAGTAGTAGTGGTGGTAGTAGTGGTAGTAGAGTGGTGGTAGAGTGTGTAGTAGTAGTGGTGAGTAGTATGGTGTAGTGTGAGTGGTAGTGGTAGTATTGGTGGTAGTTGTAGTGGTAGTATTGGTGGTAGTGGTAGTATTGGTAGTAGTGGTAGTATTGGTGGTAGTTGTAGTGGTGGTAGTGGTAGTATTGGTGGTAGTGGTAGTATTGGTGGTAGTTGTAGTGGTAGTATTGGTGGTAGTGGTAGTAGTATTGGTGGTAATTGTAGGTGATGTAGTATGGTGGATAGTGGTAGTATTGGGGTAGTTGTAGTGGTAGTATTGGTGGTAGTGTAGTAGTAGTAGTGGTAGTATGGTGAGTAGTGGTGTAGTGGTAGATTGGGGTAGTGGTAGTATTGGTGGTAGTGAGTGGTAGTATTGGTGGTAGTGGTAGTATTGGTGATGGTGGTATGGTGGTAGTTGTGGTGGTAGTGGTAGTATTGGTGGTAGTGGTAGTGGTAGTTGTAGTGGTGGTAGTGGTAGTATTGGTGGTAGTGGTAGTATTGGTGGTAGTTGTAGTGGTAGTAGTAGTGGTGGTAGTGGTAGTATTGGTGGTAGTTGTAGTGGTAGTAGTAGTGGTGGTAGTGGTAGTAGTGGTGGTAGTGAGAGTAGTAGTGGTAGTTAGTGGGGAGTAGGGTAGTTGAGTGATAGTAATAAAACTGATAGTAGCAGTAGTGGTAGTAGCAGTAGTAGTAGTATTAATGGTGGTAGCAGCAGTGGTAGAAGTAGTAGTATCAATGATAGTATTATTATTAACAGTGATAGAGGATTGGGAGAGCCTTATATTTCTCTATCCTGACTTCCTGTGTCCTGACACAGGAAGTCAGCAAAAGAATGCTTCAGTGTACGTTAATGTACTTCAGTGTACTTCAGTGTACTTCATGTGTTCCAGCAGATAACTTCACTAGTGACTTGAAACGATTCCGAACACCAATTTTTCGTGTGTAGTTTACACTCTCTGTATATATATATATATATATATATATATATATATATATATATATATATATATATATATAATTCTCTCATTCTCTCTCATTCTGTCTCATTCTGTCTGTCATTCTCTGTCTCATTCTCTCTCTCTCTCATTTTCTGTCTCATTCTCTCTCACAAACTCTCATTCCCTCACTCTCACTTTCATTCTCTCCCGTGTTCTCTCTCTCTCACCATTTTAAGTTTATTCTGTCTTTACTTCCTCTCATCCCCTTTCTTATTTTCTTTTCTCACTTCCTCACCCTCTTCGTTATAACGTCCTTTTTTTTCCTCTCATCTCCCCCTCTCATTGTCTGCGGATTATTAATCCTCTTTGTTATTTCCCCTCTCCTTCTCTCACTTTCTTTATCTCTTGCTTTAACACCTTTCTTTTTTTAATTCTTCTTTGTCTTACGTCTGTATTTATTTAATTTTTTTTATATCTGACTTTGCTACAGTATTTCTGGTGTCTTGATGCCGGGGGGGAAGGGATTTTGGTCCAAGGAGTTGGGGTTACTTTTCTTGCCCCATGACCCAGGGGCAGCATAATCCGTACGGGTATAGTGCTTTCCATTGAGTATAATAAAAGGAAAATATAAAATAATGACAATTGCAGCAATAATTTTAATTTTAATAATAGCAACACTTTTGATAATAATAATAATAATAATAATAATAAAAATAGCATAAATTTTGCTACTACTACTAATAATAAGAACAATTTTGCTAATAATAATAATAACAACAATTTTGCTAATAATAATAATAACAACAACAATAATTTTGCTAATAATAATAATAATAACAACAACAATTTTGCTAATAATAATAATAATAATAATAATAATAATATAATAATAATAATAATAATAATAATAGCAAAAAATTTGATAATAATAATAGCAACAATTTTGCTAATAATAATAATAATAATAGCAACAATTTTGCTAATAATAATAATAATAATAATAATAATAATAATAACAATTTTGTTAATAATAGTAATAGCAACAATTTTATTAATAATAATAATAGCAACAATTTTATTAATAATAATAATAGCAACAATTTTGCTAATAATAATAGCAACAATTTTGCTAATAATAATAATAATAATAATAATAATAAAAATAACATAAATTTTGCTACTACTACTAATAATAAGAACAATTTTGCTAATAATAATAATAAGAACAATTTTGCTAATAATAATAATAACAACAATTTTGCTAATAATAATAATAATAATAATAACAAAAAAATGATAATAATAATAGCAACAATTTTGCTAATAATAATAATAATAATAATAATAATAGCAACAATTTTGCTAATAATAATCATAATAATAATAATAACAAATTTTGTTAATAATAGTAATAGCAACAATTTTGCTAATAATAATAATAGCAACAATTTTGCTAATAATAATAATAATAATAATAATAATAGCAACAATTTTGCTAATAATAATAATAATAATAATAATAGCAACAATTTTGCTAATAATAATAATAGCAACAATTTTGCTAATAATAATAATAATAATAATAATAATAGCAAAAATTTTGATAATAATAATAGCAAACATTTTGATAATAATAATAGCAACAATTTCGCTAATAATAATAGCAACAATTTTGCCAATAATAATCATAATAATAATAATAGCAACAATTTTGCTAATAATAATAATAATAGCAACAATTTTGCTAATAATAATAATAATAGCAATAATTTTGATAATAATAATAATAATAATAACAATAATAGCAATAATTTTGATGATAATAATAATAATAATAATAGCAACAATTTTGCTAATAATAATCATAATAATAATAGCAACAATTTTGCTAATAATAATAATAAGCAACAATTTTGCTAATAATAATAATAGCAACAATTTTGCTAATAATAATGATATCAATAATTTTGCTAATAATAATAATAATAATAATAATAGCAATAATTTTGATAATAATAATAATAGCAACAATATTAATCAAAATAATAGTAATTTTAATAGCAATAACAATTTTAATAATATTGATAATTTACAAAAGAAGTGTTAAATCCATTTGAGCCATACAGCCCTGGGGAATGTGACGTAATCATGTTTGATCCAAGGAAGGGGAGGATAGGGCCCATTCCTAAGATGTTGGATCCCTTTCACCAACGTCAAGGAAACTCCCTTGCTAGTCTTAGATATTACTCTCTCTTTCTCTTTTTCACTCTCTCCCACTCTTTCACTCTTTCTCACTCTCATTCTCGTTCACTCTATTTCACTCTCTTTCAGTATCTCACTCTATTTCACTCTCACTCTCTTTCATTCTTTCTCTCACTTTCTCTCTTTCACTCTCCCTCTCCTCTCTCATTATCAAGTAACTGTTGATTCATACAAACACAGGTGAGGCAGCTGACGATTACACCTGAGCGCAGGTGTAAATGACCTCAGTTACGGCCCAACACAGGTGCAATGACCTCAGTTACGGCCCAATATACTTGTATATGATTTTAGTTACGGATGTCAATTGTCTCAATTACGAGCGATCAGTGTTACAGCAGCCTCTAAATTGGATACAGCAGCGGTCCAACCCCACGGTAAGACACAGCAGCGGTCCAACCCCACGGTAAGACACAGCAGCGGTCCAACCCCACGGTAAGACACAGCAGCGGTCCAACCCCACGGTAAGACACAGCAGCGGTCCAACCCCACGGTAAGACACAGCAGCGGTCCAACCCCACGGTAAGACACAGCAGCGGTCCAACCCCACGGTAAGACACAGCAGCGGTCCAACCCCACGGTAAGACACAGCAGCGGTCCAACCCCACGGTAAGACACAGCAGCGGTCCAACCCCACGGAAAAATACAGCAGAGCCTGTATTATGGTGACAACATTTCGCTGTGTAGAGCTTTATATATATATAGGATGGGGTCCATCTCTGGTGTAAATTGTGGGACCCATAGCCTCGGAGAAGTGGATAAAAAGGCTTCAAGGAAGAATATACGTATTATATTATATACAAATACACCAACCTTATACAAAGTTCCTTTGTATGAGAAGAAAAGAGAGTAATAAAGCTAGTGAATAAGACTAAGTAAACGAGACAAACTTTATTGCACAAGTGTTTAATTCACCAGCCTATCGGTTCTCTGAACCAGTTATCTACACTAAGAGAACTAATTTTTTCAGTGAAAATGAGCCTTAGGCATGTATGATGTTAGGTTTAACATATTTAGAGATGGGGTTGTGAGGACCTACAAGACCCTAATGGAAATAAGTCACTTTGTCTGACCTTTTTTTGGGTCATCTTAGGTTCTCTACACATATACTGCTATGTATGATAATCTATGTAACTGTATTTGTGTATACCTGAGTAAACTTACTAAGCGAAGTGAATTCTGGGGTGTTGGGGAATTTGTGGAATTGAAAGAGATTGAATCTGGTACAAAGTGGGAGTTATCACAGTTGCTCTTTGCTGATGACACTGTGCTTTTGGGAGATTCTGAAAGATAAGTTGTGAAGGCTGGTGGAGGAGATTGGGATGGTATGTAAAAGAAGGGAACTAAAATTTGAGGGTAGCATAAAGTTTAGATAAAGCACTGGATATCATGCTGTGTAAATTAAAAACCCGACAAGTTTATGAGACACTTGTGCAACAATAAAAATTCCCAAATGTTACGCAAGTGTTATATTCTTCACTGGATATCAGCTTATAGGGAGGGACTCTCCAGAGAGGAATGTATTCATATTTATTAGAGGACGTGTCGGCAGATGCATTTTTGAAAAAATGTTAACCATAGAATAAACGAGGGGAAAAAGTTGAGACATCAGTGGAAAAAAATTATCTATGGAAATAGAGAATGGATTGTACCAGAGAACAATGGTAACAACACTGTTATATGGGTATACCTGGAGTATACCTGGAGAGGGTTTTGGGGGTCAAAGCCCCCGCGGCCAGTTCTGAGACCAGGCCTCGTGGTGGATCAGGGTTTGATCAACCAGGCAGTTACTGCTGGCCGCACGTAAACCAACGTACGAAGCACAGTCCTGCTGATCAGGTACTGACTTTAGGTGCCTGTGTAGCGCCTTCTTGAAGACAGCCAGGGGTCTATTGGTAATCCATCTTATGTATGCCTGGAGGCATACTGACACTTCTTGTGTTGTCTCTCAGTGTACTCGTGGCACCTCTGCTCTTCATTGGGGGAATGTTGCATCTCCTGCCGAGTCTTTTACTTTCGCAGGGAGTGATTTTCGTGTGCAAGATTGGCACTAATCCCTCTAGGATTTTCCATATTATCAAATTACCAATGTATTATGAAAGAATCTAGGTTTGTGATCAAGCATATTTGCAAGACCCTCTTATAGGCCTGAAGGGACACATTTTTTTAGTAATTTCTAGAACCTTTTTATGGAGCACAAAATAAATTATGGCGTGTCTACCCAATAGCAGAAGTTTATAATGACTCACGAAATCGTAATGACATCATTGTAAACAAACCACGAAACGGGTGAGGTTTGAACCTATGGTCTGTGAATTTTTGCGACTCGCTTGCCTTGGGTTAGTAGAAGTCTTTGTCCTCCTGAAGGACCCACTCAGAGATTCATAAGTCCTTCCCTGGGGTAGTGAGGAAGCGAAGTGTGAAGCAGTGTTCTTCTAGATTCGGGAAAGGATGCTTCACTAACTTTCCTACGTGGCAACAATGACTAGATTTACTTTCAAAAATTCATGCAAGAGCTATGAAAGTTACAATAGAAGTCATAAGAATGGAGAGGTCCTAGAAAGATCCAATTCCTAACATACAAAATGCACATCCAAACGCATCCACGATTATGGAACTTTAAATGAGTTAAATTAAATATATACAAAAATTAAAAGTATTACCATCCTGCGTGAATTTTCTTAATACCTCAAGCATTATTTAAGCTTGTTTAACTTATAATAAATTGGGGAGGGGGAGACGTGATTCGCAGGTAGTTAATCATCGCTGACTTAAGCTTAAAGCTGCACACTGCTGTGCGCTAGATTTCGGTGGTCTAGACGGCAAGCTGTGTTATACTGGGTCCGGCATAAATCGCTTTACCGGAATTGATTAGTTTTTGTTTTTCCTCTCCTTTTTTCTGTCATTCTGTGAAACAGAAAATAATGGCCTACACAGCACTAAATAAGGGATAAAACAGCACTAAATAAGGTCCAACGCAGCACTAAATAAGGCCTCACGCAGCACTAAATAAGGGAGAACACATGGTGCCCCGTGGCCTGGTGGCTGAAGCTCTGGCTTCGAGGGTAGAAACATCGGGTGTGTTTCCTTACACCGGTTGTTTACGTTCCCCATCAGTAAAATGGGTACCTGGGTGTTAGTCGACTGGTGTGGGTCGCATCCTGGGCCAAAACTGACCTAATTAGCCCGAAATGCTCTGCACAACAAGCGGCTTTCTATGTCATTGATGTCAGCTTGTAGATGTACTTGTAGAAATGAAGATATTATTATTATTATTATTATTATTATTATTATTATTATTATTATTATTATTATTATTATTATTATTAAATAGGTCCGACACAGCATCATCTATGAACAAGTTGTGTCCGACACAACAACATCGTGGATTCTTGGTACGTCTCTTGGCTACACTATTAGCATAACTTGCTTCCACTAGTGGGCCCCGCCCATCTGTGACAGTGTTTACTACTGCTTCACCTCACTTATCTCCAGAATATTAGTCTCCATCCTCGTTCTTCTGCAGTGTTATTAAGGCTGTTGGATAGAACACCTGTCGAGGCTGAATACCTATCGAGACTTAGGGACTACACACCTGTTGAAACTTAGGGACTGAACACCTGTCAAGGCTGAGGGACTGAACACCTGTCATGGCTGAGGGACTGATAACCTCAAACTACCTCTTCACGTCTTTCACTTATTATTCCATGTATTGGATAAGGATATACAGGTGTTACACAGGTGCTGCACATGTGTTGCACATGTGCTGCACAGGTGTTGCACAGGTGTTGATCAACTGTTGTACATGTCTTATTTAACTGTCGATTATGTATATCATTAAAATAATATTTCAACTCTCACGAATTGTGTTCTTGGTGTTTTAACTTACAAATGAGTTTGTTTTTGCATGAGAAACATTAGACAAAAATAACGGTTATGTTTACTAATGTTGTCAATGTTTGTAACTTGTGGTTTTTGTAAGTGTGTTATACACTTTTCCCTGAATACAAATAATGATATATATATGGGGTGCCGAATAGGTAAAACTGGTCAATTAGCAACAACTCATTTAAAATTAAGTCCTTTCTAAAATTTTCTCTTATACGTTTAAAGATATATTTTTTTTTTCATTTATGTTAATGTAGACATTAATAATTTTGTACCAAAAGAACCTTAGAAAACTCACCTAATCCAACTAAATATATTTTAGATAAGTTTTCAATAATTTAATAATAAACAAACATAATGAAATATATTTTTTTCGTTAGGTTCAGAATGATTTTTGCGAAATTATTGCATACACAAATTTTCGCTTGTCTTATTCGGCAAGAAGAGCGTTGCTATTTAAGCCATAATAGCAAGTTTTTCCTATACGGCACGACATGTATATATATATATATATATATATATATATATATATATATATATATATATATATATATATATATATATATATAATTATATATATATATATATAGTTGTGCGATTAGGTAAAAACTGGTCAATTAGCAAGAATTCATCTAAAATTAAGTCCTTTCTAAAATTTTCTCTATACGTTTAAAGATATATTTTCATTTATGTTAATGTAAAATTTATAATTTTGTACCAAGAGAAACTTTGAAAACCTACCTAACCTTATTACAACAAGCGCAATTTAATTTAGCCTAACCCAACTAAATATATTTTAGATACGTTAACATTAATTTAATAATAAAAAACACAATGAAATATATTTTTTCGTTATGTTCAGAATGATTTTGCGAAATTATTGCATACACAAATTTTCACTTGTCATATATGGCAAGGGAGCGTTGCTATTTAAGCCAAAATCGCAAGTTTTACCTAATCGGCACGACATATATATATATATATATATATACTATATATATATACGTATATATATATAGTATATATATATGTAATTGATGCATATAGGCAAATGGTCAGATTAGAAGAACTCATCTAAAATTAAGTCCTTTCTAAAATTTTCTCTTATACGTTTAAAGATATATTTTTCATTTATGTTAATGTAAAAATTTATAATTTTGTACCAAGAACTTTGAAACCTACCTAACCTTATTACAACAAGGCAATTTAATTTAGCCATCCAACTAAATATATTTTAGATACGTTAACATTAATTTAATAATAAACAAACACAACGAAATATATTTTTCTTTAGATTCAGAATGATTTTGCGAAATTATTGCATACACAAATTTTCACTTGTCTTATATGGCAAGAAGGGCGTTGCTATTTAAGCCAAAATCGCAAGTTTTACCTAATCGGCAGACATTATATATATATATATATATATATATATATATATATATATATATATATATATGTATATATATATGTATATATATATATATGATATATATATATATATATAGTATATATATATGTATATATATATATATGTATATATATATATGTATATGTAAATTGTATGCATATTAGGCCACGTTGGTGGGTGTATGTGGGCCGCAGCAGCTGAGTTGGTGGTGGTGAGTTAATGGGACTATTCTGTCTTCTGTAATAACGGCGATTCGTTACCAGTCAATAAGGGTCATTAATTAATACACGAAGGAGCGTCTTGAGACGGTCATGGAACGCTTGTTACGATCACCGCACCAGCGGTAATTGCTATCCTAGTAATTAGTAATTCGTGTCCTAATTATCCGGATTTGAGGGCCATTTCTCACACGAAATTAATCTGCTTTAATAAGGACAATTTTATTTATGGTTGTCTTTACTACAAAATATTTAATTTGTAAATAGTTGATGAAATACTGTTGAGGCTGATGGACTCTTGATCCAAGGAATCGGAGCTATCATCCCTTGAGCTCTTAAGGTGCTTCTCTCCCTTCTTACAGGGAGAAGTTTGTACCTTACGGGTTTATCGCTGCGTTATTATTACAATAATAAAAAACAGCTGGTTTTTTTGAGGTTAGTAAAGACTTGACATTCTGTGGGACTACCTTTTATTGGGGCAACGTTTCGCTCTTTGTAGAGCTTGTCATGTAATGTTTCGCTCTTTTTGGAGCTTTTTCATAACGTGTTTGGCTATGTAGAGAGCTTTATCATGCAACGTTTTGCTCTATATAAAGCTTAATCATGTTTCACTGTGTAAAGGTTTATGATATGTTTCGCTCTATAGAGATCTTTATCATGCTCTGTGCAGAGATTTATCCCATCTTGGCAACGTTTCGCTGTACACTGAGCGAAACGTCGCACCAATATAAGCTTGTATTGCAACCAGTCGCAAGTCTGAACAATTGTTGATAATACGTCATTTCGGTTGCAAGTTCTGCCATATACCTGTGAATGGTTTCGAAAGTTTCTTTCCTCGCAGACCCGTCTGTTCAACCAGGCTGTAGCTGTTGCTATCACAGCCTGGTTGACCGTGACTGTGTAACCCAGTAGCGGCCAGTGAAGAGGCGGGGCCAGGAGCTATGTCTCGACCCCTGCAACCACAACTAGGTGAGTACAGTGGTCACTGGTGGTCGTGACTGTGTAACACGGTGGTCAATGGTGGTCGTGACTGTGTAACACGGTGGTCACTGGTGGTTGTGACTGTGTAACACAGTGGTCACTGGTGGTCGTGACTGTGTAACACTGTGGTCACTGGTGGTCGTGACTGTGTAACACTGTGGTCACTGGTGGTCGTGACTGTGTAACACGGTGGTCACTGGTGGTCGTGACTGTGTAACACGGTGGTCACTGGTGGTTGTGACTGTGTAACACGGTGGTCACTGGTGGTCGTGACTGTGTAACACGGTGGTCACTGGTGGTCGTGACTGTGTAACACGGTGGTCACTGGTGGTCGTGACTGTGTAACACGGTGGTCACTGGTGGTCGTGACTGTGTAACACTGTGGTCACTGGTGGTCGTGACTGTGTAACACTGTGGTCACTGGTGGTCGTGACTGTGTAACACGGTGGTCACTGGTGGTCGTGATGTGAACACGGTGGTCACTGGTGGTCGTGACTGTGTAACACTGTGGTCACTGGTGGTCGTGACTGTGTAACACGGTGGTCACTGGTGGTCGTGACTGTGTAACACGGTGGTCACTGGTGGTCGTGACTGTGAACACGGTGGTCGTGGTGTGAAACACGGTGGTCACTGGTGGTCGTGACTGTGTAACACGGTGGTCACTGGTGGTCGTGACTGTGTAACACTGTGGTCACTGGTGGTCGTGACTGTGTAACACGGTGGTCACTGGTGGTCGTGACTGTGTAACACGTGGTCACTGGTGGTCGTGACTGTGTAACACGGTGGTCACTGGTGGTCGTGACTGTGTAACACGGTGGTCACTGGTGGTCGTGACTGTGTAACAGGTGGTCGTGACTGTAAACACGGTGGTCACTGGTGGTCGTGACTGTGTAACACGTGGTCACTGGTGGTCGTGCTGTGTAACACGGTGGTCACTGGTGGTCGTGACTGTGTAACACGGTGGTCACTGGTGGTCGTGACTGTGTAACACTGTGGTCACTGGTGGTCGTGACTGTGTAACACGGTGGTCACTGGTGGTCGTGACTGTGTAACACGTGGTCACTGGTGGTCGTGCTGTGAACACGGTGGTCACTGGTGGTCGTGACTGTGTAACACGGTGGTCACTGTGGTCGTGACTGTGTAACACGGTGGTCACTGGTGGTCGTGACTGTGTAACACAGTGGTCACTGGTGGTCGTGACTGTGTAACACGGTGGTCACTGTGGTCGTGACTGTGAAACACGGTGGTCACTGGTGGTCGTGACTGTGTAACACTGTGGTCACTGGTGGTCGTGCCTGTGTAACACGGTGGTCACTGGTGGTCGTGACTGTGTAACACGGTGGTCACTGGTGGTCGTGACTGTGTAACACGGTGGTCGTGACTGTGAAACACGGTGGTCACTGGTGGTCGTGACTGTGTAACACTGTGGTCACTGGTGGTCGTAACTGTGAAACACGTTGGTCACAGGTGGTCGTGACTGTGTAACACGGTGGTCACTGGTGGTCGTGACTGTGTAACACGGTGACAGCTGGCGGAGTAACAAATGAAGATTTGCTGCAGTGCGTTTAAAGTAAACATGAGTACCTGGAGAGTATACCTGGAGAGTATACCTGGAGAGTATACCTGGAGAGTATACATGGAGAGTATACCTGGAGAGGTATACTCAAAGTTGTAGAGGAACTGCAGTGTTCCCTAAAAGAGGATGAGATATCACGTTTTGCATGTGCCTAGATCCTGCTGCCCGCCCTGTCTGGCCTGTGTCGGGTGACCCTATCCGGCCAGCGAGGCCAGAAAAGAACAATAACTTACAATCCGGCCAAGCAGTCTCTCACTTGATAAGCAGAAGACCTTGAAATTAAATAGAGAGGACAGAGAGAATCACGTTAAAATACGTGGGTCAAGTCAGGACCGGAAGTTGTCTAAAAACCCAACACAATATAACAGTAAACATGAGTGGAACTCAACACTTGTAGACTTGATGGGAGAATAAAGTCAAGGAATGTTGATCCGTCAGGAGGATCCCATGTTAAGTTCCACAGGGTGGAAAAAGTGGAGGGGTATAGGAATAATCTACATACCCTTTCAGAACAAGCATTCTACCAATTAAACCACCACCTCCACTTATTCATACTTCACTACATACACACACAACCCGCACATATAAAAAAAGAGAGGAGCTTACGACGACGTTTCGGACCGACTTGGACCATTTACAAAGTCACACTAACACAAAGAAAAGGTAGAAGGGGTATTTATAGGCCAGCAGACAGGGGAGGGCACAAGAAAGTGGTGGAGGAGTAATAGTGGAAGTAGTAGTGGAAGTAGTAGTAGTAGTGTATTTGTCCTTTATTTTATTTTCATCATTTTTTTTCCCCTCTGTGTTCTTGTACTTACCCTATGCGGGCCGCCACCTTCATTGCAGTGCTCCTTTCCTAGAATTGACTGACTCCACTACTACTACTACTACTTCCACTACCACTACTACTTCCACTATTACTCCTCCACCACTTTCTTGTGCCCTCCCCTGTCTGCTGGCCTATAAATACCCCTTCTACCTTTTCTTTGTGTTAGTGTGACTTTGTAAATGGTCCAAGTCGGACCGAAACGTCGTCGTAAGCTCCTCTCTTCTATGAGCGTGTTGTGTGTGTATTGTTCCAGTCACGGTATTGTGCCTTTTTTGTTACATACTTCCACTCTTATCTACTGAACTATTATTCCCTCACAATTCCCTAACGATAAAAACCCGAATAATTATTTAAAAAATATAACCTTAACAAAAATTAAATAATTGATAATACCCATGCAATAAAACCCAGAATAATAATTATTTTTAACAAAAAAAAAAAAACCGGGTTAACGGAGTGCTCACAAGGTTATGAAAAATTAAATGAGCCAATAATCTGAGGAAAATCCTCCGGTATAACCTACGTAATAATTCACGATAATTCATTAACATTAATTAATGATCAAATTTGCACATAAATGATATCAGTCTCAAATGAACAATCAGTTAACTTCACTGCCGACAGTGTGTGTGAGTTACACTGCCGACAGTGTGTGTGAGTTACACTGCCGACAGTGTGTGTGAGTTACACTGCCGACAGTGTGTGTGAGTTACACTGCCGACAGTGTGTGTGAGTTACACTGCCGACAGTGTGTGAGTTACACTGCCGACAGTGTGTGAGTTACACTGCCGACAGTGTGTGTGAGTTACGCTACCGACAGTGTGTGTGAGTTACACTGCCGACAGTGTGTGTGAGTTACACTGCCGACAGTGTGTGAGAGTTACACTGCCGACAGTGTGTGTGAGTTACACTGCCGACAGTGTGTGTGAGTTACGCTGCCGACAGTGTGTGTGAGTTACGCTACCGACAGTGTGTGTGAGTTACACTGCCAACAGTGTGTGAGTTACACTGCCAACAGTGTGTGAGCTACACTGCCAACAGTGTGTGAGCTACACTGCCAACAGTGTGTGAGTTAAACTGCGAGGGAGATAAAAATAAGAGAGTGCAATAGATACTCCAGCAGATTAAGTGGGACAACGTTTCGCTTCTATGTTTCACTCACAAGTTTCATTCACGTTTTACTCGCATGTTTCGCTCACGTTTAGCTCACACATTTCGTTCATTAGTTTCGCTCACACATTTCGCTCACATATTTCGCGTTTCGATCACATGTTCCGCTCACAGGTTTCACTTACAGGGTTCCCTCAGAGGTTTCCTTTCACATTTCTCGTTGACGTTTCGCTCACGAGTTTCGCTATGAGGAGACTTAAAGCTGACCCGCCGGCAAAACATTGGCCCTATAAAAGCTCTTGATCCAAGAAACTAAACCTCTCCTCTCCTTCCTTGGATTAAACCTGATTGCCTCCCATTTCCTCAAGCAATGTTTGGCCCCCAACGCATGTTGCATATACTAATAATTATAATAATAATAATTTTTCTCAATGTCAGCATAATTTTGCCACCTAATTGGCTAGTTTATTGTGCACTTCTTATCCATCCCATGGATAGTAGTGGCTAGTTTATTGTGCACTTCTTATCCATCCCATGGATGGTAGTGGCTAGTTGATTGTGCACTTCTTATCCATCCCATGGATGGTAGTGGCTAGTTTATTGTGCACTTCTTATCCATCCCATGGATGGTAGTGGCTAGTTGATTGTGCACTTCTTATCCATCCCATGGATAGTAGTGGCTAGTTTATTGTGCACTTCATAGCCATCCCATGGATGGTAGTGGCTAGTTTATTGTGCACTTCTTATCCATCCCATGGATGGTAGTGGCTAGTTTATTGTGCACTTCTTATCCATCCCATGGATGGTAGTGGCTAGTTTATTGTTCACTTCTTATCCATCCCATGGATGGTAGTGGCTAGTTTATTGTGCACTTCTTATCCATCCCATGGAGGGTAGTGGCTAGTTTATTGTGCACTTCTTATCCATCCCGTACTGTAGAAATGCTGTTATCGAGAGAACAGTGTTGGGAGGAGATAATATTTCCGCTTTACGAAAGGATTAAACTCAATTAAAAACTCGTTTTGATCGTTTCATTTCTAATCTTCGTATCAGTTGTATGAACATCATTCAATGTTCCATTAAATGTCAACCTGAAATCCGTATTTGCATTATAGATAATATGGATTAAATCCTACCGACCCACAGGATCGTTAAGGCTTCGACTTCCTAATTGTTAACTTTCATGCGTATCTTTATCCTAAAAGGAGGTCAGGATAAAATGATACGCTTTACGTATATGTTCTGATATAGGAAACAATTGGCGTATATAGTCCAGAAAAACGCTATAAACACAAGATTAAGAGGGAATAACAGCAAAACTTGTTTCCATATATATGTCTTATTGTCAATAAAATTATAGAGGGTAATTAAATAAGAAATAGTAATAAATATACTACCACTAATAATAAAAATATATAATCAGAAAACAGCGTAAATATTTCAATCAGGAAGGAAGAAAACAAACTTGTCGTCTGGCTAAGACATGTCTAAGACATGTCACTCTTAAGTGAGATTCACAAACTCATTGTGCAAACTTCATTGTTTTCTTATGGCAAAACTTGTGAGATGAGGTATTATGCCAGCAGCGAGTGTTTGTCTTCTCAAGTGTTTGTCTTCTCAAGTGTTTGTCTTCTCAAGTGTTTGTCTTCTCAAGTGTTTGTCTTCTCAAGTGTTTGTCTTCTCAAGTGCTTGTCTCCTTGAGTGTTTGTCTCACTCTCTTTAAGACTTTACCACTCAAACCAGTCTTTACACTTTGACAAAGTTGTGCAAGACAATATATGTGTTTTGTGTGGAGAAATGTGTTCTTTGTTTTTTTTTGTGAGGATGTGGGTGTGGGGTTTGGAAGAGGCGGGGTGGGTGTGGGTTTTGGAAGGGGTGGGGTGGGTTTGGGTTTTGGAAGGGGTGGGGTGAGTGTGGGTTTTGGAAGGGTTTGGGTGGGGTGGGTGTTTGTTTTTGAAAGAGGCGTGTGGGTTTTGGAATGGTTAAGTGGTTTTTTTTTTTTTGTGAGGGGCTGGATGTGGGTATGGAGTTTTTGGTATAGAGTGGATGTGGGTTTGCGGAAGAGGACGTCTTCCACCAGTGTATCTTACAACGATACAGCCTTCATAAACGACACATCTGTATACTGGAGCTCCTATTTTGCACTTCACAAAATAAACATTACTCTTTAAGGACTGATGTTTACGTGTGGATGTTTACATATCCGTAATTCTCACTTATATTTATACCATTTTTCATTTTAATTTTACAATCAATTCAAAGACGATTATTAAGTTTGTCTCAATGTAGTTAAAAAAAAAATCTTGGTTAAAAGTAATGGGGTAACTACGGGCTTTGTTTACCATGACGTAGTGAAATTATATAGCCAGATTGGACCCCAGATTGTCCTTGAAGCGTGTGTGATTAACATTCTGCCAGTGACTGCACGAAGGTCTTGAATAGATAGGGAGTGCACAATAAACTAGCCATTTCGACGGTAAAATCGAAAACTTGTGTGAAGTTCTAGAGGAAATCCCACAAGCCTTAAAAAGTGCAGATACAATTCCTTTGCATAAAAATATAACAGCTCAGTACACTAACATTGTACATGTTTAAAATCTTTGAAAGAGTGAAAAAACACCACATTACAAACTTTATGGGACAGCATAGCCTGTATGTCCCAAGCCAGTATAGATCAGAGCAGGAAGATCACGATTGTCACAACTACTAAACCAGTATGACAGGATTATGAAGGCAGTCGAAGAAAAACGAAGTGCAAATGCTGTATACACGGAGTTGTAAAATCAATACATAAGTGCGTATAAAATGAGGGCGATATGTATAACAATAAAAGAAGGCAAGTGGATATTCAGCTTTCTGGTCATCTAGAAGACAGAGTAGTAGTAAACAAAACGAAATTTATTATTTGCAAAGTGTAATGTTCAGTACCGCAAGGCACGATCCTGGCGCCCTTGCAGTTTCTTTTCCTCGTAGTGGACGTAAACAAAGATTTGCCACTGTTTTGTATCATTTGCAGACAATACCAAAATAAGCACGAAAATCACATCGCATCATATTATTCAGGGGTAACAATTTCCAGCAAATTAGATATATAAAGAATGGGAAAAATAAGAGTGACACTATACAAAACTCAAGAGGGTCACCAAATAGAACTAACTTGATGTAAAAATGTCACATGACTCTCTTTTAAAGATCACAATAAGACAAATGTTACGACACCAGAAAATTAATGGGGTGGAGAGTAAGAACTTAAAAAATATATAATAATGAAAATAGTGACATTACTCAAATCTCAGTGTTGACGGCTCTGTTGAAGGCAAGAGCGAGATCAAAACTGGAACAGAGATAGATCATTTACGGTCCTCGTAGAGTTAATAAAGTATTTAAATTACTAGTAATGTTTCAAAGTTCTAAATATTTATTCAGTGGAGTGAGAGATTTGGAATACATTGTAAAACAAACCAGTAAAATTCAGAAGCGCCATGGACACAATAGAAGAACATTGTATCAACATCCGTGGTAACACTAACGTCTTGCCAGAAGATACCAGAAGCACTGCCAGAATAAATGTAGATGTCTTCAAGAGGAAACTCGTCTGGTACCTCCACCAAGTGTTGGAACCAGCAGCAACAACAGTCTGGTTGACCAGGGAAGCATCAGACAAGCATGGAGTCTACCTGGAGGGTGTTCCGGGGGTCAGCGCCCCCGCGGCCCGGTCCCGGACTAGAACTCCCGGTGGATCAGGGCCTGTTCAACCAGGTTGTTACTGCTGACCGCACGCAGTCCAACGAAAGTACCACAACCCTGATGCTGTAGTCTTATGCATTTATTTTCGTTCTTAAGTATTTTACACTAAACGAGTGTGCTGGAGATATATACAGCAAGAGGTTACTTTGAGGAACACTGCAGTAGGCCTACTGGTCCATACTAGGCAAGTCCTTCTGAAACCCAAACCCTCTTAAAAATATTTGCTCAACCCATTTTTAGTGCTACCCAATGGCGGTGAGAAGCCACATGGAGTCGATAAGATTCAAATCGAACAAACATGTCAATTAATGTGATAGTTATAAAGCCTATCATCTGTACGTAGGACATTATTATATTTTGATTAAAAATGTATGTATAACGCTTTAGACTCGAACCTGTGAACTTACATTAAGAGCAACACAGAGAACCTTAAAACAACGATTAAAGTAAATTTTCAGTGTTTATATATGTACCAAGATATATAAACCTCTCGACATAAAAATACGCAAAAATTAGGTAAAAATTGTTTGTTTATGTAAACAGACGAGGAAATTTATGCTTTCACGTAATTAACTTGATTAAAAATATACACGCATGTTTTTTTTAAATCTGTTATGAGAATTATTCAACACCTGCTGGCACACAGTATAAGGTAATTAGTAGGCAGACACACTCAGCACAATTAGGAGGAAGTAATTCTCACATGCAATCAGCAAGCGGTATAGCAGGAGCGCTGAGGGCAGTGTATAAGAGGGATAACTCAAACAGAGAGAGAGAGAGAGAGAGAGAGAGAGAGGTGCTCAGCTACGCTGCTGGTGGTGGATCGATGGGATCCCGAGCGGGTCTTCCACACACCGCTTCCTCACCAGTGCTGTGTCAGCAGTGTGGCTTAGGTCAGCTGTGTGCTTAGGTCAGCTGCTGCTGCAACTTCTTGAGGACTGCCACGGCTTAAATAGGCTCAGGCTTTCCTCCATACACGTCAATGGAGGGACAAAAATAAGGGGAATTTTCTGGTGCACTGCGCACCTCGTATTTGAGCGCTGTGAGAGCATCTCGCATCGGAAGAATCACAATGGATAGACAGACGCAGAAGCAGCTTCATTAACACAACGTTTCGCCTGCGCAGCCGGCTTTATCGTCGGTCTCGATAAAACCTGCTGAGCTGGCGAAACGTTGCAATAATAAAGCTTGCAATTACTGCTTTTGTGGCTTTATTACGTCCAAAAGTCGCACTCTTCCTCACGAATACTGAGTGGCAGGAAGAGTGCCGAAAAATATGCTTAATGCAAGAGCAAGCCAACGTTTCACTCATGACAACCTCTCTGTGAGTGAAATTTCTAATAAAGGATTGCCCTTCTCTGTATTACCCAAGAGAGCGTAAAATATACCTAGTTGGATGAATCTTATTGAAGCTAGCTGACCAAGTGGCTAACGCGTCGGTCTGGAGTTTTGAGACTCTCTGACCGCGGGTTCTAACCCCACCCGTGGTATGGTTTGTTTACAATCGTGTCATTACGATTTCGTGAGTCATAGATCAAATGAGTCTTTGATTCGCTTCACACATAGCTTAGATTAAGGCAAATTATGGTAAAACTCTTTTTGTTATCCAACCTTAGCTCATTTCAAGGCCCAGTTCTATCTTAGGTATACTGTCATTCCCTAGGATACCACCCACAACAGTCCACTAACATCCAGGTACTACTTACTGTTAGGTGAACAGGGGCAGTAGGTGTAATGTGACTAGCACTCAGGTACCTACTTACTGCTAGGTGAACAGGGGCAGCAGGTGTAAGGTGACTAATACCCGGGTACCTACTTACTGCTAGGTGAACAGGGGCAGTGGGTGTATGGTGACTAACACCTAGGTACCTGCTTACTGTTAGGTGAACAGGGACAGCAGGTGTAAGGAAACATGCCCAACGTTTCCACATGTGCCGGGAATCGAACCACGGACACTCAACATATGAGCGGAGTGCACTGCCAACCTAGCCACGGGTCACCTTAACTTTCTAATTATTTGGGATCTTCAGACAATAGACTTAATTTCTAAAGCTATTTAAGATTATTAATATAAATTTGGATAATAGCGCATGTGCCGGAATCTCAGTATGTAACTCATGTGTAACACCAGGGTACCAGAGCTTTGTTTCGCAAGACTGAGGGACTGATTGCCTTATCTTGTATTGTATTCGTATTCCGTCTATGGGTTGAACTGAAAAAGTCACTGTGTGGCAAATCGCCTCCAAATAAATGTTGTATATCAAATCATCTAAAATAAGATCCAAGACATATTAAGCTTATATACTAAATTTACTTACAATACATAAGACAATTGTAGATATAAATCCAGATACAATACTCTTAACCCTTTTGGGCCCTAGTTTTTTTGGCCTTTTATTTATCCATTATGTTCTTGCGCTACTGATGAATTTGGGGTACATAATAAACTAGCCCCTCGACTTCAAAATCTAAAATATCTACCAGTGAAGACACCCAGGTGTTACATATGTCTAATTCCTAATCTTGTTTACCATTATTGTCATGTCTTGAGTAACTCGTCGAGGACTTGAGCTAGAGCACGACACAGGTACGTTGGCGTGGGCTTCGTCTGTGAATATCTGTATTTATGGTCACAGTGGTGGCCCATGCTAACCTTTCAATAGTGCATAGAAATATACCTAGTGTGATGAATATTGTTAGGCCGGCATGGACCGGTGGTAAACACACTGGCCACTGTGTTTTAGGACCCGCCTGCCATGGTTCGAGTCCCTACTTGTATAGAAAAACTTGTAAACTTTTCGCCAGCCAGTGGCTTCTTCAGTTCAACGCCGAGAAAGGTGGAGGATGAGGAGTTTGAGGTAATCAGTCCCTCAGCCTGGAGTCGATAGTGACAGATGAGGTGCAGCAGTAGTAGGCGGCGTCACCAGTGGGCAAACCCACTATACAATAATTTGATATGATAGAAATATATGTATTGTATTGATACGGGCACCGTAACGTCTGCGGTAGGGTTTACCTGGAGAGGGTTTCGGGGGTCAACGCCCCCGGCCCTGTCTGAGACCAGGCCAGGGTGGATAGCGCAGTGGCCTGCTGGTTTCAGGACTGGCTTGCCCCAAGTTCGAGTCCTACTCCATTCAGTGAGTTGTCTACAGTCGTGTCACCTCGACTGTAGACATTGTTTATCAGACGTTTTAAGGTATACTCGCTTATGTGAGTTTACCTCGATAGTTTAAGTGAAGCGAGACATGCGCACATCAGCGCTGTTATGTGCGCACTCCTTTCAAAATATGTGCACATCGTGGGGTTGATATGTGTACATCCCACTTAAAACGTACATGTGAGCATGATGCTCATGTGTGTGCAAAAGGTTCACATGAACATGAAAAAAGCTCATTTTCCCTTCACGTTCATTTCCTTCTTTCTCTCGCATTCTTACTCATTTCTCATTTTTATTCCTCAAATTCTTATTTCTCACACAATCTCACTCGTCATGACTCAGGAAATCCTATTGACACGATTGCATGGCTTTGAGGGGACATGAGCTAGAGTTCGTCACGGCCACGCTGGCGGGAGATTCATCTGTAAAATCTTGCATTTGTGGTCACAGTTGTGGCCCGTGCTAACCTTCCTATGGCGTATAAATATACCTAGTTGGATGACTCTTATTGTAGCCAGCTGGCCCAGTGGCTAGCGCGTCGGTCTGGAGTTTCACGACTCTGACCGCGGGTTCTAACCCTACCCCTGGTATGGTTTCTTACTCTATTATAATTTCTTAGCAACAAAAAAAATTCTACCCATCACAATTTATTGTTTTAAAAAAAAAATATCTCCTTCAAGTGAAGTGCCGTGTGAAAGGCTCTTGATCCAAGGAACTGGAGTGGTCTTTTTCCCCCTTCGATAAATTCCGATTATCTTCCCCCCCCGTTCCCCAGTTGGCTGAACGAGGCCCTACGGGTTTACCGCTCACACCACCGTGAATATAATAAGTACCAGTAAATCCACTCTTGGGTCTTGCCTCTTCACCACCTCCATCCTCCCTATTCCTCTCTCATTCTTTCTCCTTCACCCCTTAATCTTCGCTCTCTGCACACCTTCTTTAGCGGGGTCTTTCCCCTTGCTATTACTCCCCTCCACTTACACATTTGCTCCTTTCCTTGTATCTTCTCATTTTATAATGGCAATCTTAATCCTCTCTCTTCCACTCACTCCCTTTGTTTCGAGTTCCCTCTCTCCCTCTTTCTTCACTTCTCTCTTTGTCTTCCCTAACATCTCGTATTTTCTCATTCCCCCTTTTGTAATACAATATTTCTCTTTATCTGTCTGTCTCTCTCTCTCTCTCTCTCTCTCTCTCTCACTCTCTCCCGTTCCCCCTCTCTCTCCCTGAGAACATGACCGTAGATAAGCACATTTACGGAGCAACCTGCAATGTAAACAGACTGACTATTGTAACAAGTACCTCTGGCAGTTTGTCAGACACTCACATAATCAAAGCAGATCACTTTATTAACACACAGTCTGCAGTGTGGACGCCTGGGCTTCACTCATTACTAATTGAGGAATGCACAAAAAATACAGCATAGTAATTATTCTGTGGTATGTGGTATATCAGGGTATGTGGTATTTCATGGTATGTGATGTATTATGGAATTTTAATAAAAAAAAATTGGTAAGACATTCAGAGCAGTTGTCACAATATTACTTGCAATAGATAAGAGATAAATCGTAGATAATCTAGATGTGCTCATGTTACCGATAGATATGAGGTGCACAGCGACAAACCGAAATCTGTTCTAATAATTCTCTCTCTCTCTCTCTCTCTCTCTCTCTCTCTCTCTCTCTCTCTCTCTCTCTCTCTCTCTCCTTATTCTTTTAACTGTTCGTTACACTCCCTCTCTCGGTTTGGTGTACCTCACCCCCATTATCACTTCAGTCGTCTCACACATTTTTATCAGATCGCCAGCAGTAACAGCCTCGTTGATCAGGCCCTGTTCCACCTGGATGCCTGGTCATGGACCGGGCCGCGGGGGCGTTGATCCCCGGAATGCCCTCCAGGTAGACTCCAGGTAGGTATCTCTTCCTCACCTACCCAGATATCCACTCCCTTTTCCCTTCTCTTCCGGTTCTCCTTTCCTCCCTCACCATCCCGCTTACTCCCCTCTCTTCCCCAATCCCAGAATCCCCTAGCCTACTCCCCCCCTCCCCTCCCACTGCGAGGTGGCCCACTCAGGTTACAGTGTTTGTTTGTGTATGTCTGGCAGTGTTAGTGGCGAGGCTGCTGCCCACCTCGCTACTACAACAACTTACACTCACTTCTACGATCATGAGATAATAAGCAGCGACGTGTCGTGGCTTACCAGGGGGAGGACGCAATGCTGAGAGAGAGAGAGAGAGAGAGAGAGAGAGAGAGAGAGAGAGAGAGAGAGAGAGAGAGAGAGAGAGAGAGAGAGAGAGAGAGAGAGAGAGAGAGAGAGAGAGAGAGAAAGCGTGACGTCTGATGCTGTTGGTTTCTGAGCGGGTGATGGGTCTCTCTCTCTATCTAGCTATCTATCTATCTATCTATCTATCTATCTACCTATCTACCTATCTTTCTCTGTTTTTCTGTCTCTGTCCTCTGTCTCTGTCCTCTGTCTCTGCCTGTCTGTCTCTCTGTCTGTCTGTCTGTCTGCTCTCTCTCTCTCTCTCATAAATAAATAAATAAATATTTTTCTGTTTACTGAGATAACTGGCAGGTGCTGCATACTTATTCCATATGATAAAATATAGTAAGCTAGCTAGGTTTTAGCACTTTCGGCTCACAACCAATGAACCCAGGTTCAATCCAGGGCAGGAGCGAGGTATCTGGACAAGCCTACTAACACCTACTGCTCTTGCTCAGGCAGGCAGTAGATAGCGAAAGCCGACAAGCCTGATGATCGGGGTAAGACTTTTACCGATGTTTCGATCGTTGGGACTTTGTCAGGTACCCGACACAGTCCCACAGCGGTCGAAATGTTGCAAAAAAAAAGGTCTTCTGCTGCCTACAGTCCATTTGCATAGGCGAAACGTTCCAGAAATAAAGATACCCAACTGTGGCGCATATATGACTGTTTATATGCCTGACTTGTACCATTATCCTAGTGGAAATAAGCCTGGGAAAACAAGCCTGGGTTAGTAACCTTCCTGGGTTAGCAACCTTCCTGGGTTAGTAACCTTCCTGGGTTAGTAACCTTCCTGGGTTAGTAACCTTCCTGGGTTAGCAACCTTCCTGGGTTAGTAACCTTCCTGGGTTAGTAACCTTCCTGGGTTTAGTAACCTCGAATAAAGGCCTTAAATTTTACAATGCAACATATTATTCTACATGGTACCCAATATTCTCAATGGTACCCAGTGTTCACAGTGGTGCCCAATATTCTCCATTGCACCCAATACTTAATGGTACCTGTCATTCAGTGGTATGTATTAATCAATGGTAGCTATTACTCAGTGGTAGCTATTACTCAGTGGTAGCTATTACTCAGTGGTAGCTATTACTCAGTGGTAGCTTTTACTTAGTGGTACCTATTACTTAGTGGTACCTATTACTCGGTGGTACCTATTACTCAGTGGTACCTATTCCTAATCATGTTGGTGTGCCAACTTAACCCTGCGTAGAATGAATGAGAATTAGGACTTTTGCTATTTATTCACTGCTGCATTGCGTAACAGTTGTGCGTAATACAGCACATACAGTTATACGAAATCATATGTACACACACACACACACACACACACACACATACACACACACACACACACACAAACAGACACAAATGTTCAATTTACATTTCTTTTAGTAAATTCTTATATCAGCAAAAAATAAATCCTGATATAAGTCTCTGTTCCTGTTAACTTTGCCCACCTCCTTTGCCTCGTAAATCCCAACTCAGTAACTTTACAGATTACTTTAGGATATTTGCTGGGCTTTTGGATCCCCTTTGCCAGGGCTTGGATCATAGTCTGTAAGAGCCTGGATACCTCTTGTGAGGTCTTGAATCCTCCTTCCAACATAATGCAAGATCTTATATCGACCTTGTTTAAGATCTTGGAATTTTCTTGAAGAGCCTCGATTCCTCTAAAGGGCTTGCATTTCTTCTTAAAGAGCTTGGATTTTCCTTACAGAGCTTTTATCTTCCTTAAAAGTCTTTTGATCCTCTGAAAAGAGGTTTGATACTCCTTAAAGGGTTTTGATCCTTCTTAAAGGTCTTTGATCCTTCTTAAAGGTCTTTGATCCTTCTTAAAGGTCTGTGATCCTTCTTAAAGGTCTTTGATCCTTCTTAAAGGTCTTTGATCCTTCTTAAAGGTCTTTGATCCTTCTTAAAGGTCTTTGAGCCTTCTTAAAGGGCTTTGATCCTTCTTAAAGGGCTTTGATTATCCTTAAAGAACTTTGATATTCTCTGAACGACTTAGATTCCCTTTAAAGAGCTTGGATCTTACTTGAATCTCTCCCTTAAAGGGGTTTAATCCCCGGTGATCTCGGCATGGATTCACCTTGTAAGTTATTGAGTAAATCTCACTCACTAGCTCTTCAGAGTTGTCAAAGAGTTTCAAGGAGGGGGTGAGCTTTGAGGCTAAAGTGTAACTCTTGATTCAAGGA
>WNWK01001667.1:142500-187500 GCA_009830355.1 Cherax destructor | reverse complement strand
CACGCTAATCCGGTCACGTTCGACAGATGACGATTAAAAATCCGCGCTAATTCGGCACCCGACGATTAAAAATCCGCGTTAAACCGGCACCACCGTTCGCCAGACGACGGCGGAGAAAAAAAAAATTGCGTTAATCCAGCAGCGTTCGCCAGACGATGATTAAAAATCCAGGTTAATCCGGCAGCGTTGGCGGGAAGCGGCAGCAATCTTGTGAACTTATGTAACTCTAATGAGAATCTTGCAGACGACCTAACGCCATTACTCCAGCCCTCAGGGAGGCTCCGCGAGACCCTGAGAGCGAGGCACTGGAGGAGAGAGACAGAGGGGAGAGAAGAGAGATAGAAGGAGAAGAGAGACAGTGGGGAGTGAAGAGAGGGTTGGAAGGAAGATGGTGAGACAGAAGGAAGAGAAGACAATGGGGAGAGAAGACAGTGAGGAGAGAAGACAGTCGGAAGGAAGAAGAGACAGGAGGAAGAGAGGCAGTAGGGAGAGAAGAGAGTCGGAAGGAAGAGGGGAGACAGAAGAAAGAGGGGAGACAGAAGGGCGATAAGAGAGGGAAAAAGGGGGCTTCTGAAATGAGGGAAGAGACAAGAAGGAAATAAAGAGAGAAGAAAGAAGAGGGTTAAAGGTAAGAGAGACAAGTGGGACTAAATGACAGAGTCTGATAAGTATGCAAATTTGGCCACACCAGAAAATATAAATAAAAAAATAAAAATGAAATAAATTACTTTTAAATAAAACTGATTTAACACTTGTGAAAAAAAAATAAGTTATATTAAGTTTAATAACCTGAACGACCTGTATCACTTAAGACAACAAAAGCATTTGACCCCTCCATGGAAGATGAGTTAGGTTAATATCACATACCTGCAAGACCCTCACTAAAAACTCATCACTAGTAATCCCTTCTTCTTGAGCAGTTGCAAAGGCAACTACTAAAGAGGAAGTTTCTTAACTCTTTGTAACAATATTTCACAAATTATATACAGTGATGAATCTAAGCAGGAGTCTACTGCCAGGGCTGCGTCTGTTCTTGTTGCCACCTCCAGCAGGAGTCTACTGGCAGGGCTGCATCTGTTCTTGTTGCCACCTCCAGCAGGAGTCTACTGCCAGGGCTGCGTCTGTTCTTGTTGCTACCTCCAGCAGGAGTCTACTGGCAAGGCTGCATCTGTTCTTGTTGCTACCTCCAGCAGGAGTCTACTGGCAGGGCTGCATCTGTTCTTATTACCACCTCTCTAGATTAGAACTCTAACAACTTTGTTGAATTAGGCATAGGAATTAACCAAGAGTCTACACTTCAAACTTATTTTTTTATCATCGTTATGACACTATAGTTAACTTATGACACTGAGCTTGACTCTGTGATTATTACTGATTTTATGTCACTACTGAATACATTTGACTCGCTTAATAACTCTAAATTAACAACATGCTCGTTAGAGAAGCTAAGGACTTAATGTAAAGTTTTTATGAATTTCACCAAACCCTGAATTATTTCATGATCAAGTTGATAAGTTATACAAAGAAAGTAAATTGGAAAACAACTTTCATATATCTGAGTCTAGCATTTGAAATAATATTAGAAGAGGAGTGAGTGAGCCAGTCTGTGTTGTGCACAGATATATTAGGAGTGAGTGAGCCAGTCTGTGTGTTGTGCAATGATATATTAGGAGTGAGTGAGCCAGTCTGTGTTGTGCAATGATATATTAGGAGTGAGTGAGCCAGTCTGTGTGTTGTGCAATGATATATTAGAAGGAGTGAGTGAGCCAGTCTGTGTTGTGCAATGATATATTAGGAGTGAGTGAGCCAGTCTGTGTGTTGTGCACTGATATATTAGAAGGAGTGAGTGAGCCAGTCTGTGTGTTGTGCACTGATATATTAGAAGGAGTGAGTGAGCCAGTTTGTGTGTTGTGCACAGATATATAAGAAGGAGTGAGTGAGCCAGTTTGTGTGTTGTGCACAGATATATTAGAAGGAGTGAGTGAGCCAGTCTGTGTGTTGTGCACTGATATATTAGAAGGAGTGAGTGAGCCAGTTTGTGTGTTGTGTACAGATATATTAGAAGGAGTGAGTGAGCCAGTTTGTGTGTTGTGCACAGATATATTAGAAGGAGTTAGTGAGCCAGTCTGTGTGTTGTATACTGGTATTGTGAATGGATACTTATCATAGATGTCCTATGTATTAATTATTAGTTCCTGTTAAGCGCCTCTTCTCTGTCTTCTCATCACGACTCTTCCTGTACAATCAACTGCCAATCCAGAGTATGAATGGGAAACAGTTTAGTGGCACTAAACACCTCTTTGAACAAAAACCTCTTTGAGCATTTTCGATACGACGTTCGAGCCCTATTTGGATTGGATCTTTCGTGGTCCCCTTATATAAAAAAAAAACTTACCACAGCTTTGACTATGGATCGCAAAGTGATCCATCTGAATGGTATTGCTTCGGCATGTCTAGTGGGACAGCACATTATTGTTAACAAATATTCATTACTTAACTGGGTTTGAGGTAATGGTCCCCCACAATCAATAATTTCTACCAAGATAGAGGTTTACCTAACGCTGGTACGGGGTACAGTGGAGTGACTTTAATGGGATGCTTAGGTTTACCTACTGTCTGACAAGTGGCACGCGTCCTGACACTGGCACCCACTTAAACGTCTATTCCTGGCCAATAGAAGTTTTTGGCTATTAAATGCAATGTCTTCTTCACACCTAAAGGGCCACACATGGTATTATCATCCACTGTTGTCATAACAGGTGCACCAGTACATATTCAGCTTTCTATGTTTCATTGTAGAAACCTTCATTTGTGGTCACAGTGGTGGCTCATGCTAACCTCCCTATGATGCACAGAAATATACTTAGTTGGATGAATCTTATTAGAGCCAATTGGCCAAGTGGTTAACGCACTGGCCTCTGAGTTTTAGGATTCACTGGCCATGAGTTCAAACCCCCACCCGTTCCCTGATCTGTCGATAGTACCGGTACCTTCGCTTTCCGCATAAGCATATCTGAACTAGTTGTATAATAAAATGTATTTTACTTTTCTTACTCCTGCTCTGTGATGATCTGTGATGACCTGTGATGACCTGTGCATGACCTGTGATGACCTGTGTATGAGCAGACGCAAGTGTCTTGTTATTTATCTATTACTCTGTATACAGTAGACTCTGGCGCATTAAGAGTTCGGGATGAGCAGGTTGGACTCCTTGTCCATATCCTCATGAGGTGTGTGGCTGCACCATATCCTCATGAGGTGTGTGGCTGCACCATATCCTCATGAGGTGTGTGGCTGCACCATATCCTCATGAGAGGTGTGTGGCTGCACCATATCCTCATGAGAGGTGTGTGGCTGCACCATATCCTCATGAGAGGTGTGTGGCTGCACCATATCCTCTTAAGAGGGGTGTGGCTGCACCATATCCTCATGAGAGGGGTGTGGCTGCTCCATATCCTCTTGAGAGGGGTGTGGCTGCACCATATCCTCATGAGAGGGGTGTGGCTGCACCATATCCTCATGAGAGGGGTGTGGCTGCACCATATCCTCTTGAGAGGGGTGTGGCTCTAGTGGCTATGCGCGACACATGGACCATCTCACAGCCCTTGGAAAAAAAATCTGGTAACGACAGCTTTGCTAGCCTCTAAATATTCTTATGAGGACTAATACCTCCTCAACATGTCGTCTAAAGTTAATACCTTGGATAACATGTGTACTTCCTGTATGGAAAGTCACCAGCAAGTCCCATGCACATAATTATTGTCTGTGACTTATACAAATACTTTCTACATAAAAAGGCTGTGCTCCTGGATGCTAGATCTAGGATTGTCAAATGACTTCAGTGAGGTTTGGGTGATGTCACACTTAATGCTGAAGTTTTGGAGTTAAGGTGCACTTAATACCGAATTCTCTAATGGAAATGACCTCAGTTAAGGGATTAGTATTAGCGAATGCTGCTTGCGTAGTACAATAAACTGGCCTCATTTCTACCTTCCCAGTTGTACTGGTTGGATGTGCGTTAGCAAATAGTCAACATTAATTATTTCGGATGGAATAATTCTGGACTATATGGTTCCTGTGTCATATTACTGGTATTATCATTGGTCAGTTGACCACGAAGAAATGGCTGCTAGCCTTCAGCTTGCTCCTTCTCAGGTCGGATCAAGAAAGAAACCCAGTCTGTTGCATTGGCTGCTGCTAACATGGAATGTTTACACTGTTTACACTGAAACAGGAATGTCTCCCCAGTATAGATTTTTCTCTGTTGACTTCCATCCTTCCATTGTAAAACTTTGGCACTTTCAGCTGACCTTCCCTGAGGTGTGTTTAGCTTTAAAGTGTCGTATTTCAGACTGTTTTAGTGTTTATAATTGTTCACAATATTATCCTGTATTGTACAAAATTGGACGGGAAGTCGAACCGGGGTTCTGACAGGAGCAGGTCCAGCATGTTACAACTAAACTACGAGAATTACATGGGAAGATTTCACGTACCTCACTTTCTGTGATGAGTCTGCGTCAGCGGTCACCAGCTGTGACCCAGCTGTCCCGTCCCACACCAGTAGCTTTCATAGTATATCTGCTCTAGTGATAATGTAGACTATATGCCTTAACGGGTATGAAATAGATGTACTATGGAGGTTTTTTAAGAATGTGGGAAGGGAGAGTTGGGTCACAGCTGGTGACCGCTGACAAAGACATGTCACAGAAAGTGCAGTCTGTGAAAGCTTCCTATGTAAGCCTCGTAGCTCAGTGGTACTGCGGTGGATCTGCTGCCTGTCAGGACCGTGGTTCTAGTCCCTGTCCAGTCTTCTCTGAGGGGGAGAGTGAGTATGTGTGAGTGTGTGTGTGAGAGAGTGTGTGTGTGTGAGAGAGTGTGTGTGGGAGAGTGTCTGTGGGAGAGTGTCTGTGGGAGAGTGTCTGTGGGAGAGTGTCTGTGGGAGAGTGTCTGTAAGAGAGTGTCTGTGAGAGAGAGTGTACTCACCTAGTTGTGGTTGCAGGGGTCGATTCGCAGCACCTGGCCCCGTATCTTTACTGGTCGCTACTAGGTCACTCTTCCTGTTCCATGAGGTTTATCATACCTCTTCTTAAAGCTATGTATGGATCCTGCCTCCACTACTTCACTTCCCAGACTATTCCACTTTCTGACAACTCTGTGACAACTCTGTGACTGAAGAAATACTTCCTAACATCCCTGTGATTCATCTGAGTCTTCAACTTCCAATTATGACCCCTTGTTGATGTGTCCCATCTCTGGAACATCCTGTCTTTGTCCACCTTGTCAATTCCTCTCAGTATTTTATGTCATTATCATATCCTCCCTATCTCTCCTGTCCTCCAGTGTCGTCAGGTCGATTTCCCCTAACCTGTCCTCTTAGGACATGCCCCTTAGCTCCGGGACTAAACTTGTTGCAAACCTTTGCATGCAAATTCGTGCTGCATACTCCAATATAGGCATGATATATACAGTGTATATGTCCTGAACGATTCCTTATTGGAATGTCTTAGGTTTGCTAGGCGCCCATATGCTGCAGCAGTTATTTGGTTAATGTGCGCCTCAGGAGATGTGCCTGGTGTTATACTCACCCCAACATCCTTTTCCTTGAGTGAGGTTTGTATTATCTGGCCCCGCTAGACTGTACTCCGCCTGCGGTCTTCTTTGCCCTTCCCCAATGTTCATGACTTTGCACATGGTGGGGTTGAACTCCAGGAGCCACTTTCTGGACCTGGCTTGCAGCCTGTTCAGATTCCTTTGTAGTTCTGCCTGGTCTTCGTCAGATTGAATTTTTTTCATCAACTTCACATCATCTGCAAACAGGGACACTTCTGAGTCTATTCCTTCCGTCATGTCGTTCACATATACCAGAAACAGCACCGGTTCTAGGACTGACCCCTGTGGAACCCCGTTCGTCACAGGCGCCCACTCTGACACCTCGTCTCGTACCATGACTTTCTGATGTCTTCCTGACAGGTATTCCCTGATCCACTGCAGTGACTTCCCTGTTATCCCTGCTTGGTCCTCCAGCTTATGAACTAATGTCTTGTGTGGAACTGTGTCAAAAGCCTTTTTACAGTCCAAGAAAACGCAATCTACCCACCCATCTCTCTCTTGTCTTACTGCTGTCACCCTGTCATAGAACTCCAGTGGGTTTGTGACACAGGGTTTCCCGTCCCTGAAACCGTGATGGCTGTCGTTGATAAGCTCATTCCTTTTTAGACGCTCCACCACTCTTCTCCTGATAATCTTCTCCATGACTTTGCATACTATACATGTCAGTGACACTGGTCTGTAGTTTAATGTTTGTGTCTGTCTCCCTTTTTAAAAACTAGGACTACATTTGCTGTCTTCCATACCTCAGGTAGTCGCCCTGTTTCGATAGATGTGTTGAAGATTGTTGTTAGTGGTACACATAGCGCCTCTGCTCCCTCTCTCAGGACCCATGGAGAGATGTTATCTTGCCCCATCGCTTTTGAGGTATCTAGCTCACTTAGCAGCCTCTTCACTTCTTCATTGGTTGTATGTATTGTGTCCAGCACTTGATGGTGGACCCCACGTCTCCGTCTTTCTGGAGTCCCTTCTGTCTCCTCTGTGAACACTTCTTTGAATCTCATGTTGAGCTCCTCACATACTTCTCTGTCGTTTCTTGTGATCTTCCCTCCTTCCTTCCTCAGCCTGATTACCTGGTACTTGACTGTTGTTTTCCTCCTGATATGGCTGTACAACAGCTTCGGGTCAGATTTAGCTTTTGCTGCTATGTCATTTTCGTATTGTCGTTGGGCCTCCCTTCTTACCTATGCATATTCGTTTCGGGCTCTACGACTGCTCTCCTTATTCGCCTGGGTTCTTTGCCTCCTAACTTCTACCATTCTCTAGTACATTTGGTTTTGGGCTCATCCTGGCCTTTCTCGTTATTTCTGTTACCCTTGGGTACAAACCTCTCCTTAGCTTCCTTGCATATTGTTGTCACATATTCCATCATCTCAGTTACTGACTTCCCTGCAAGTGCTCTGTCCCACTGAACCTCGTGCAGGAAATTCTTCATGCCTGTGTAGTCCCCTCTCTTGTAGTTTGGCTTCATTTGTCGTGCCCTTCCTGCTTCCCTCTCCACTTGTAACTCTACTATGTATTCGAAGCTCAGAACCACATGATCACTGGCCCTGAGGGGTCTTTCATATGTAATGTCCTCAATATCTGCACTACTCAAGGTGAATACTAGGTCCAGTCTTGCTGGTTCATCCTCTCCTCTCTCTCTCTCTCTGGTAGTATCCCTTACGTGTTGGTACATGAGGCTTTCCAGTACCACCTCCATCATCTTAGCCCTCCACGTTTCTTGGCCCCCATGTGGCTCCAGGTTCTCCCAGTCAATTTTTTTGTGATTGAAGTCACCCACAATCAGCAGCTTTGCCCTGCTCGCATGTGCCCTTCCGGCCACTTCAACCAGTGTTCGTGAGAGAGAGAGAGAGAGAGAGAGAGAGGGAGAGGGAGAGGGAGAGAGAGAGGGAGAGAGAGAGAGAGAGAGAGGGAGGGAGAGAGAGAGAGAGAGGGAGGGAGGGAGGGATGGGGGCTTTAATCCTCTACTGCTAATTGAGGACTCTCAGCCAAGGAAAAGATAATAAACGAACTTCAGGGAAAAAAAATCTATTGATTTCTCCACGAAAATCTTTGAGTAATTTCTTTCCCTCGCATCCCTTAAGTATGTAGGTAAATATATCTTAAAACTAATGTTAAGTGATACAAACTTTACATTATATAAATGACCATGACACCATGGACGGAAGACCAGGCTATAAAACACACACACGCACACACACACTCAACCTTTCTCCACGTATCATTAAACAAATGCGGAACTCTTGACAAAAACGAAAGCTACTTAAGTGAACATAAACTGTGATCGATACACACCATTTGCAAGACGCATGATGTGCTTAAGACAATTGTATATTGCAAGGTGAAGTGTGAGTGTATGTGTTTGTTGAGTGTGTCTCCTAGGTGGCTACAAGTGCTTAAAACACTTATGGGAGACTTCGCGTTTAACACATTTCTTGCAGTTTTTCTTATAGAGGAAGTTGATCTTGAAAGATTGTGTAAGTTTTAGGATATTTTTCAAGTTTAAGGATATTTTTCAAGTTTTAAGATATTTTTCAAGTTTTAGGATATTTTTCAAGTTTTAGAATATTTTCAAGTTTTAGAATATTTTCAAGTTTTAGGATATTTTTCAGGTTTTAGGATATTTTTCAAGTTTTAGGATATTTTTCAAGTTTTATGATATTTTCCGAGTTTTAGAATATTTTTAAAGTTTTAGGATATTTTTCAGGTTTTAGAATATTTTCAATTTTAAGGATATTTTTCAAGTTTTAGAATATTTTCAAGTTTTAGGATATTTTTTAAGTTTTAGGATATTTTTTAAGTTTTAGGATATTATTTAAGTTTTAGGATATTTTTCAATTTTAAGGATATTTTTCAAGTTTTATAATATTTTCAAGTTTTAGGATATTTTTTAAGTTTTAGGATATTTTTTAAGTTTTAGGATATTTTTCAAGTTTTAGGATATTTTTCAAGTTTTAGGATATTTTTCAAGTTTTAGGATATTTTTCAAGTTTTAGGATATTTTTCAAGTTTTAGGATATTTTTCAAGTTTTAGGATATTTTTCAAGTTTTAGGATATTTTTCAAGTTTTAGGATATTTTTCAAGTTTTAGGATATTTTTCAAGTTTTAGGATATTTTTCAAGTTTTAGGATATTTTTCAAGTTTTAGGATATTTTTCAAGTTTTAGGATATTTTTCAAGTTTTAGGATATTTTTCAAGTTGTAGGATATTTTTCAAGTTGTAGGATATTTTTCAAGTTGTAGGATATTTTTCAAGTTTTAGGATATTTTTTCCAACTCTTCCTGCTGCTTCTGGAGCTCTTGTTGCTACTACTGCTACTACTACTGCTACTACTACTACTACTGGTGTTGCTGCAGCTGCTTCTGCTGCTGCTGCTTCTGCTGCTGTTGCTGCTTCTGCTGCTGTTGCTGCTACTGCTAAGTTGATGGAGTACTGCCTCAGTCTGAATGAATCAAAGAGATATAAGAAACGACCTGGAGTACTCAAGAGGGTCAACGCCCCCGCGGTTCGCTCCATGACTTTTGGATGGGTAAGGGAGAGTTGAAATGAGAGAAGTACACAACACGAAGCCTGTGTTTTGGAGGGAGGGTACACGCAGGAGGGAAGGTGTGAGGGAGCTTACACGCATGAGGGAAGGTGGGAGAGAGAGTGCACGCAGGAGGGAAGGTGGGAGGGAGAGTACATGCAGGAGGGAAGGTGGGAAGGAGGGTACATGTATATGTGACTTACTTAATATTTCCTTTATAAGCAACTACCTGATAAGTGCAATCATTTACTTATATCTTATAAATACCTTTTACCATTAGCCAACTTCAGTCACTTTATTAACTTCCTCTTTTGATACGCCTATAAATTCCTTTCTTCTGCCCTAAAAGATATTTGAGCCTATTATTCATCCATTTTGGGTCATTTCTATTCGATCTAATTTCTTTATATAGGATAAATGTTATTTGGGCAGCATGTATAGTGTTCAGAAAACTGTCATAAGTTTTAGAATATTTTTCAAGTTTTAGAATATTTTTCAAGTTTTAGAATATTTTTCAAGTTTTAGAATATTTTTCAAGTTTTAGAATATTTTTCAAGTTTTAGAATATTTTTCAAGTTTTAGAATATTTTTCAAGTTTTAGAATATTTTTCAGGTTTTAGAATATTTTTCAGGTTTTAGAATATTTTTCAGGTTTTAGAATATTTTTCAGGTTTTAGAATATTTTTCAGGTTTTAGAATATTTTTCAGGTTTTAGAATATTTTTCAGGTTTTAGAATATTTTTCAGGTTTTAGAATATTTTTCAGGTTTTAGAATATTTTTCAGGTTTTAGAATATTTTTCAGGTTTTAGAATATTTTTCAGGTTTTAGAATATTTTTCAGGTTTTAGAATATTTTTCAGGTTTTAGAATATTTTTCAGGTTTTAGAATATTTTTCAGGTTTTAGAATATTTTTCAGGTTTTAGAATATTTTTCAGGTTTTAGAATATTTTTCAGTTTTAGAATATTTTTCAGGTTTTAGAATATTTTTCAGGTTTTAGAATATTTTTCAGGTTTTAGAATATTTTTCAGGTTTTAGAATATTTTTCAGGTTTTAGAATATTTTTCAGGTTTTAGAATATTTTTCAAGGTTTTAGAATATTTTTCAGGTTTTAGAATATTTTTCAGGTTTTAGAATATTTTTCAGGTTTTAGAATATTTTCAGAAGTTTTAGAATATTTTTCAGGTTTTAGAATATTTTTCAGGTTTTAGAATATTTTTCAGGTTTTAGAATATTTTTCAGGTTTTAGAATATTTTTCAGGTTTTAGAATATTTTTCAGGTTTTAGAATATTTTTCAAGGTTTTAGAATATTTTCAGTTTTAGAATATTTTCAGTTTTAGAATATTTTTCAGGTTTTAGAATATTTTTCAGGTTTTAGAATATTTTTCAGGTTTTAGAATATTTTTCAGGTTTTAGAATATTTTTCAGGTTTTAGAATATTTTTCAGGTTTTAGAATATTTTTCAGGTTTTAGAATATTTTTCAGGTTTTAGAATATTTTTCAGTTTTAGAATATTTTCAGTTTTAGAATATTTTCAGTTTTAGAATATTTTTCAGGTTTTAGAATATTTTTCAGTTTTAGAATATTTTTCAGGTTTTAGAATATTTTTCAGTTTTAGAATATTTTTCAGGTTTTAGAATATTTTCAGTTTTAGAATATTTTCAGTTTTAGAATATTTTCAGGTTTGAATATTTTTCAGGTTTTAGAATATTTTTCAGTTTTAGAATATTTTCAGGTTTTAGAATATTTTCAGTTTTAGAATATTTTTCAGTTTTAGAATATTTTCAGTTTTAGAATATTTTTCAGTTTTAGAATATTTTTCAGTTTTAGAATATTTTCAGGTTTTAGAATATTTTCAAGTTTTAGAATATTTTCAAGTTTTAGAATATTTTCAAGTTTTAGAATATTTTTCAAGTTTTAGAATATTTTTCAAGTTTTAGAATATTTTTCAAGTTTTAGAATATTTTCAAGTTTTAGAATATTTTTCAGTTTTAGAATATTTTTCAAGTTTTAGAATATTTTTCAAGTTTTAGAATATTTTTCAAGTTTTAGAATATTTTTAGTTTTAAATATTTTCAGTTTTAGAATATTTTCAAGTTTTAGAATATTTTCAAGTTTTAGAATATTTTCAAGTTTTAGAATATTTTCAAGTTTTAGAATATTTTTCAAGTTTTAGAATATTTTCAGTTTTAGAATATTTTTCAGTTTTAGAATATTTTTCAAGTTTTAGAATATTTTCAAGTTTTAGAATATTTTTCAAGTTTTAGAATATTTTTCAAGTTTTAGAATATTTTCAAGTTTTAGAATATTTTCAAGTTTTAGAATATTTTTCAAGTTTTAAATATTTCATTTAGAATATTTTCAAGTTTTAGAATATTTTTCAAGTTTTAGAATATTTTTCAAGTTTTAGAATATTTTTCAAGTTTTAGAATATTTTTCAAGTTTTAGAATATTTTTCAAGTTTTAGAATATTTTTCAAGTTTTAGAATATTTTTCAAGTTTTAGAATATTTTTCAAGTTTTAGAATATTTTTCAAGTTTTAGAATATTTTTCAAGTTTTAGAATATTTTTCAAGTTTTAGAATATTTTTCAAGTTTTAGAATATTTTTCAAGTTTTAGAATATTTTTCAAGTTTTAGAATATTTTTCAAGTTTTAGAATATTTTTCAAGTTTTAGAATATTTTTCAAGTTTTAGAATATTTTTCAAGTTTTAGAATATTTTTCAAGTTTTAGAATATTTTTCAAGTTTTAGAATATTTTTCAAGTTTTAGAATATTTTTCAAGTTTTAGAATATTTTTCAAGTTTTAGAATATTTTTCAAGTTTTAGAATATTTTTCAAGTTTTAGAATATTTTTCAAGTTTTAGAATATTTTTCAAGTTTTAGAATATTTTTCAAGTTTTAGAATATTTTTCAAGTTTTAGAATATTTTTCAAGTTTTAGAATATTTTTCAAGTTTTAGAATATTTTTCAAGTCTTAGAATATTTTTCAAGTTTTGAACATTCTCAAGTCTTAGAACAATTTCAGGTTGTATAACATTCTCAAGTTTTAAATCATTCTCAAGTTTTAAGTCGTTTTTAAGTTTTAAAACTTTCTCAGATTTTAAATTAGAACTTTTAAAATTTTTAAAACGTGATAAAGTTCTAAAGTTTTATCACATCTCAAGATATTCTCAAATATTAAACCCTTTCGAAGTTTTAAAACAATCTGTGAAAAGAATTAAAGATTATCTGCATAATTTAAAGATAATTCGATGTTTTTTAAATTAGTTTACTTTTATTATTAATATTATTATTATTATTATTATTATTATTATTATTGTAGTTGTAGTAGTTGTGGTTGTTATTTTTACTTTAGTTGTTGTTATTGTAGTTTGTTTTGTTGTGGTTGTGATTGTTGTAGTTAGTGATTTTTGTTGTGATAGTTGTGGTTGTAGTTATTGTTTCTGTGGTTGATGTGTTTATGGTTACTGTGGTTGTTGTGAGTGTGGCTACTGTGGGCATTGTGATTTTGGTTACTGTGCTTGTTGTGTTTGTGGTTACTGTGATTGTGGTTGTTATTGTGGTTACTGTGATTGTGGTTACTGTGGTTGTTGTAATTGTGGTTACTGTGGTTGTGTTTCTGGTTACTGTGGTTGTTATGATTATGGTTACTGTGGTTATTGTGATTGTAGTTACTGTGGTTATTGTGATTGTGGTTACTGTGGTTATTGTGATTGTAGTTACTGTGGTTATTGTGATTGTGGTTACTGTGGTTGCTGTGATTGTGGTTACTGTGGTTGCTGTGATTGTAATTACTGTTGTTGCTGTGATTGTGGTTACTGTGGTTGCTGTGATTGTGGTTACTGTGGTTATTGTGATTGTGGTTACTGTGATTGTGATTGTTATAGTTGTTACTGTGGATTTGTGCTTTTCTTGTTATTGTTTTTGTTTTTTATTGTATTTGTTTTTGTGTTGTGGCGGAGATTGCTAAGGAAGTAGGTACACTGCTGGGACCCTCCAGCTCCTGGCCAATGGCAAGTGATCATCTTAAATTTAAGGACGATTATTATAAAGCATTTCTTGAAAAGATCCTGGATTTTATTATTTAAAGTAACCTGGTTTAAAATTGTTTGTGAATAATAATAAGTGTTCACTGTATGTATGGATGTTCAAGTGTTCACTGTCTTTATGGATCTTCAAGTGTTTACTATCTTTATGGATGTTCAAGTGTTCACTATCTGTATGGATGTTCAAGTGTTCACTATCTGTATGGATGTTCAAGTGTTCACTATCTGTATGGATGTTCAAGTGTTCACTATCTGTATGGATGTTCAAGTGTTCACTATCTGTATGGATGTTCAAGTGTTCACTATCTGTATGGATGTTCAAGTGTTCACTATCTGTATGGATGTTCAAGTGTTCACCATCTGTTCAATAAGTCGCTTTCTCTTACAGCTTTTCTAAAATCTTTTCAGCCTTGAACACCCAGGTGCAACACCTGGGTGTCTTTGATGAGACGTTTCGCCCGCTGGTGGCTTCGTTTTGAGCCGAAACAGAAATATTAATACTGAAGACTGTAGAAAAGGTGGCGAGAAAATTTTTGAGGTGTTCAGTCCTCAGTCTTGATATATGTTCAGTCCCTTGTCCCTGATAGATGGTATACAGTCCCTTATCCCTGATAGATGGTATTCAGTCTTTCATCCCTGATAGATGGTCAGTACCTTAGCCTTATTAAACTCAAGGGAGAGCACTAAACCCGTAGAGATCATACGTCGCCTATGGACAGGGAGGCACAATCAGGCTTGACTCAACAGGAGGGTAACTCAAATTCCCTGGATTAAGAGCCCCTCAACAGCATCAAGGCACCCACTTTGACATAAAATATTCCCAGCACTTTCATTTCCTCACAACACCTGTTTTGAGTCGACTCACAAAAAACAAGTGTGAAAAGAAAAATGATTTTGGGATAATAAGCGCCTTTTAATGTGCTTCTGTAGGGAGAATATTTTTGGGTAATAGAGTTTTGTGGCGGCGTTCTGTCCACCGTAATGGTAATTGTCGTAGAGGAGCGTCCATCCCAGTACACGGAACTGGTCATAAGTAATAATATCCCCTCCCTTACTCCCTCAGGCAGGCTGGGTTTTCACAGGGACCAGATAATTTTTTGTATCAAGATTAGATACATTAACAGCGTACTGCTGCATTGTTGTATATGATAGTTACATTGTGGGAACGCAAGCTGCTGCTGTGTTCCTGCTTTCTTGTGATCTAATGTCTGTCCATCTATCTCTTTCTATCTGACTCTGTCCATCTATCTCTTTCTATCTGACTCTGTCCATCTATCTCTTTCTATCTGACTCTGTCCATCTATCTCTTTCTACCTGCAGTCTACCAAGAGTGTGTTCCGGGGGTCAACGCCCCCGTGGCCCAGACCTTGACCAGGCCTTCCGGTGGATCAGGGCTTGAGTAACCAGGCCGTTACTGTTGGCCGCACGTAGTCTAACGTATGAACCAGAGTCCGGCTGATCGGGTACTGACTTTAGGTAGCTGTCCAGCTCCCTCTTGAAGGCAGGCAGGGGTCTATTGGCAATCATCCCTTATGCCTGGTGGAGGCTGTTGAACAGTCTTGAGCCCCGGACACTTCTTGTGTTTTTCTCTTAATGTTCTCGTGGCGCCCCAGTCTTTCATTGGGGGTAAGTTGCACCGTCTGCCTAGTCTTTCGCTTTCGTAGGGAGTGATTTCTGTGTGCAGATTTGGGACCAGTCCCTCTAGGATTTTCCAGGTGTAGATTATGGTGTATCTCTCTCGCCTGCGCTCCAGGGAGTACAGGTTAAATAACTCCAAACATTACCAGCAATTAAAGTGTTTGACGGAATTAGATCAACGATTTCACTCCTATCAATCACCAGGATGGGTTTCCCTATTATTTCCCATCACATAGGATCAATTAAATACGACAGCATTGTGCTACTACACTATTCTACACGATATTTATACAGTAAGAACATAAGCTATGTTTTCTGTCATCCATCAAGCAGTATGGGTTATATACAGCGTTGAAAAGTGTCAGCCTGAGCTGGGAGGCTTCAGTAGTGTCAGCCTGAGCTGGGAGGCTTCAGTAGTGTCAGCCTGAGCTGGGAGGCTTCAGTAGTGTCAGCCTGAGCTGGGAGGCTTCAGTAGTGTCAGCCTGAGCTGGGAGGCTTCAGTAGGGCAATGAGAATGTCGTCAAGTATTCCATTAAAGGTTCATTAGTAACGTCAACCTCAAAGGTTTTATTTATGTGTTAAGGAAGAAAAATAGACGGGAAGGGGGAGGTCTGGGGATGGAGGGATGAATAAAATGCAGCACTAACAGCAGCAGCAACAGCAGCATCTGTGGCAACATCAATAGGAACAGCAGAAGCAGAAGCAACAGCGAAGACATAAGTAACAGTAGCAACAGGAGAAGAAACAGGAGCATCAGAAGAACAGCAGCAATAAAAGAAGCGGCAACCGCAGTAACAGAAGCAGAAGAGCAAAAGCAGCAGCTGCTGCACCAGCAAAACAGCAGCAGCATCAAGAACAGCAGCAGCATCAACAATAGAAGCAGCAACTACAGCAGTAACAGCAATATCAGCAGTAACATCAACAGTGCCCAAGCACTCATGGCAACCATTGTTAAACACCTTTGTACTTCCCTTCACCTGACCAAATTTTTCCTCTTCTTATCCCTTCTTTAATCCATCCCTCCCTTCTCTAGCAAGCCTTGCTAACTTCCCTTCCTCTTTCTCTCCCACTTTATTCATTCCTTTCGCTCTTCCTTCTTCATTAGTCAATTCCTCCCTTCTCTTACCCATCAAACTCCCACTAATCCTCATTACTTTCTATGCGGTCATGTGAATTTAAAATTTCCACCTTCGATAAAAAGGAATAAGTGTACAACTGTGGCATGCTAAGAGTACGTTACAATTTATTCAGCGTGTGTCACATACCCATATGGGCTGCCCTCCCGACCAGCAAGCCAGATGTTAAGAGTATAACGAGCAGGGCCTCCTTGTTATGCTAGTACCTTGGTTCAACCAAGCAATTACAAGGAAGCCCGCCAGAGTTGTGAAGCGATGTGGTACACTTGTGAATTAACATTGGCAGACTTACCTCTAAGTCTGGTTGAAGACGGTTCTCATCGTGTCGTCTTGCTTGCAAACTGCCTTTCTGTACATATCCTCTGTAAATTTTGTATATATAATTGCTTGCTGTTTGGTGAAGGATATATATATAAGTAAACCATACCACGGGTGGGGTTCGAACGCGACGGTCTGGAGTTTTGAGACTCTCTGACCGCGGGTTCGAACCCCACCCGTGGTATGGTTTGTTTGCAATCGTGTCATTACGATTTCGTGAGTCATATATATAAGTATTTACTCACTACTGTCTTTTGTTCGTTTCTCGTTTCTGTGTTGGTTATGGTGCTACAACCAGGTTTGCAGTTTGTGTTTGTAACAACTGTTATGGATTCCATAACACATTGAATTACTTATTTGTGATAAAGTTGATACATTAGTCAAAGAAAGTACCTTGAGGGGAAAAACGTTGATTTTAACTTTGGTATATGTGTTTCAAGCATTTGGAATAATAGGAGAGGTAAAGAGTAAATCTGAATGTCACAGAAATGCAGTTAGAAGCCTGAGTAGATCTATTATACACCATGATACCATGAAGGTAGATAAGCATGTCTACGGAGCAACTTGCAATGTAAACAGACTGATGTTGTAGTGGCCAGGCTTAGGCTTGGTTACAAGTACTTCTGGCAGTTTCTCAGACACAGATGATCAAACTAAATGTAAAGTATGTGGTCAGTCCTATGGTCACTATCTTGAACACTATGTGCATAATAGTCCACTTATTGGGGAATATAGAGATTAGTATAATAACCAATGTGATGCGTCCAGGTATCTTATTAATAAAAATAAGAATACAGATATATTAAGCAAAATATCTTAAATTTGCTTGCAACAGAGCAAAACATAACAAACATATATCTAGATGTACTGATGTACTCCTGTTAACCTTTCGAATGTTCTTGTCTTACCGTCCACGGGATGTACATGAGGTACATAGTGAGTACATTAGCCACTTCGCCGGCAAAATCTAAATCTAAATCTCTAACACTGTCACCACCCCCTTTCTATATTACTTTCACGACCTCCCTAAATAACTTTCATCACTTCTTGCTACATTACTTACACCATCTCTTGCTATATCACTGTCACCACCACTTCCTATATCACTGTCACCACCACTTCCTATATCCCTGTCACCACCTCCAGTACCACCTCTTAGCCTCCTGACACAGGCCATCCTCGTTAACAAAGTCAGTATTTCACTGACTGTGTTGTGGAGACCTCTGGTGATTTCCAGGTTCTTGTTTCTTTTTCAAAGGATTATTTCCTCCTCTACTGCATTTATTTGCTATGTGCTAAAACCTAACCTAGCTTAGTTTAATCTAGTTAACGCAACTCGAAAAACATCCTTAAGGCTTTAGGCGGACGGATTAGGTTAGGTTAAGTTAGGTTAGGTTATGCTGGGTTAAGTTGTTTATTAATAAAAATTAACTAATTGTATAATACCATAAGAGATAGTAGAGTGTTAGCCAAAAGTTACAAACCAGTAATTTTAACGTCCTACGATAGGGTAATGAGATGCCACATTACAAACTTCACGGAACAGCACAATCTACATAACCCAACCCATCATGGTTTTAGAACTGGACGATCATGCCTGTCACATCTGCTGAACCACTGCGGCAGAATTACGGAGGTGCTGCAAGACTACCAAAACGCAGATGTGATATACACACATTTTGCAAAGGTGTTTGACAAATGCGATTATGGGATGACTGCACACAAAATGAGGGCTATGGGCAATACGGGGAAGGTAACCTATAGATTTTCAAGTTTCTGACAGATAGAACTCAAAGAGTAGTAGTAAACAGAACAAAATCCAGCATCAGGAAGGTAAAAAACTCAGTACCCAAGGGACTGTCCTGGCACCTCTGCTGTTTCTTATTCTCATAGCATAGATAAAAACACTCGTCACGGTTTTAGTATCATTTATAGAAAGTCACCTCGGTAGAAGACGCTGAAAAATTGTAAGATATAAGCAGGGTTTCCTAGTGGGCAGTGGAGAACATGATGTTCAATGGTGATAAGAACATGACGTTCAATGGTGATAAGAACATGACGTTCAATGGTGATAAGAACATGACGTTCAATGGTGATAAGAACATGACGTTCAATGGTGATAAGAACATGACGTTCAATGGTGATAAGAACATGACGTTCAATGGTGATAAGAACATGACGTTCAATGGTGATAAGAACATGACGTTCAATGGTGATAAGAACATGACGTTCAACGGTGATAAGAACATGACATTCAACGGTGATAAGTAAATGACGTTCAACAGTGATAGGTACATGACGTTCAACGGTGATAAGAACATGACGTTCAACGGTGATAAGAACATGACATTCAACGGTGATAAGAACATGACGTTCAACAGTGATAAGTACCTGACGTTCAACGGTGATAAGAACATGACGTTCAACAGTGATAAGTACATGACGTTCAACGGTGATAAGAACATGACGTTCAACGGTGATAAGAACATGACGTTCAATGGTGATAAGAACATGACGTTCGATGGTGATAATCTGCTTAGATGTGGAAAGAACACTGTACACACATCCCAAGAGGATCATCAAACTGAACAACAAAAACACGTAAGAGACTTAAGAGTATGTCAGCTGACTATTCTCTCAAAGAGCACAATAAGGCAAATGTCACAACAGTCAGGAAGATGTGAGAGTGGATAATGAGAACTTTCAAAACAGGGGAAGTAGTGTCTATGGTAACGGTATTCAACTCGGTTATGCTCTCTTTCAGAATATTCTTCAGTATTGGTGGCCCCGTTCAGGTCAGGAAAGATATAAAAGTTGGAACAAATACCGAGATCATTTACGGTCCGCATAGAGCTAATAAAGCATTTAAATAACTGGGAACAAGTCAAAGTTCTAAATATGTAATCACTGGAGGGAAGGAGAGAGAGAGAGACATGATAATATCGTGAAAAGTACTTGAGGGCCTGATTCCAAATCTGCACAGTACCATAACATACTGGAGTCAGAGATGTGGGAGGAAATGCAAAATAAACCCAATGAAAAGCAGGGGCGCCGTGGACACAATAAGATAACACTGCATCAACATCCTTGGTTCCAAACTATTCAACATCGTACCAGAAGATATTAGAAACACTACTGGGACAAGTGTAGAAGCCTTCCAGAGGAAGTTGGACAAGTATCTCCACCAGGTGCCAGATCAACCAGGCTGTGATGGATATATAGGCCAGCGGGATGCCAGCAGCAACAGACTGGATGACCAGGCAAGCACCAGGCGAGCCTGGCCCATGGCCGGGTATATCAAAAGTAAAGGTACAACTAATGAGATGTTACTAAGAGGCGATCAATTTGTATAGCGAGAATGGAAAACTTTGACCCTGGGAGATTACAATACACAGTCAGATACTCACTGTTTATGGCTCGTCTAACAGTCACTTATCCCACTGTCTTAGTGGGGGGAAACGTACAAGAATAGATTCACTTAGGACACCTTACTGAAAACGTTTCGCATCTTGGACCGTCAAATACATAAAAACATGTATTTGACATTAAGTAAACACAAGTGCATCTAATACGACATTTTATTGTAGCAACGTTTCTCTCTCCAGGAGCTTCGTCATGCCGAACGGTTTGACAGATCTCCTGGAGAGCGAAACGTCACCACAATAAAATGTCATATTAGTTGCATTTGTGGCCTTTTACTTAACATATTGTTGGTAATTCTACCAACAGGAAAACATGTATTTGAAGTGATCAAAGGTCGTTGTCAGTAAAGGTGTCCCAAGTAAAGGTGTCCCAAGTAAAGGTGTCCCAAGTAAAGGTGTCCCAAGTAAAGGTGTCCCAAGTAAAGGTGTCCCAAGTAAAGGTGTCGCAAGTAGATGTATTTGTGTCCATTTCCTCACATTGTTGGCAGACATTAGGCCTTTTTTTTTGCAACAGTGAAATATTGACTTTGATTTAGAGGATGTGCTGCAGCCTCTTTATTGACGTTCCGTTTAACTCCATCATCCTCTGCCTCCTTCATCCTTCTTCATTTTCTTCCTCACCTTCCTTTCTCTAATCCGTCCTCCTCCATCCTCCTGTGTTCTCCTCCATCCTCCTGTGTTCTCCTCCATCCTCCTCTCTCCTTATTATCCAACTTCCACCATTCTCCTCTGCAATCCTCCTCCATCCTACTCAATTATTCTTCTCCCTCCTGTTCTTCCTATTCCATCCATCCTCATCCTCTTCCATCCTCTTCCTCAAAACACTCTGTCCACCAAACACTCATCTACCTTCCTTCCTGTCAACCAAACGCTCATCTACCTTCCTTCCTGTTAACCAAACACTCATATACCTTCATGTCCACCAAACACTCATCTACCTTCCTTGCTGTCCAAACACTCATCTACCTTCCTTCCTGTCCACCAAACACTCATCTACCTTCCTTGCAGTCCACCAAACACTCATCTACTTTCCTTCCAGTCCACCAAACACTCATCTACCTTCTTTCCAGTCCACCAAACACTCATCTACCTTCCTTCCTGTCCACCAAACACTCATCTACCTTCCTTGCTGTCCACCAAACACTCATCTACCTTCCTTCCACGTTATATATACAACAAGAAGAGTTGATTTCAGTGTATTTACAAAGTTTGCTTTATTTCTTATTTAAGTGATTAAAGTGATCGTGTACAGGTGACAGTCTTAATGACCCTCGTGTAGTGACTGGTGGCGTACATGTGCCAGTCGTAATGACCCTCGTGTAGTGACTGGTGGTGTGTATGTGACATAGTCTTAATGACCCTCGTGTAGTGACTGGTGGTGTACAGGTGACAGTCTTAATGACCCTCGTGTAGTGACTGGTGGTGTACAGGTGACATACAGTCTTAATGACCCTTGTGTAGTGACTGGTGGTGTACAGGTGACATACAGTCTTAATGACCCTCGTGTAGTGACTGGTGGTGTACAGGTGACATACAGTCTTAATGACCCTCGTGTAGTGACTGGTGGTGTACAGGTGACATACAGTCTTAATGACCCTCGTGTAGTGACTGGTGGTGTACAGGTGACATACAGTCTTAATGACACTAGTGTAGTGACTGGTGGTGTACAGGTGACATACAGTCTTAATGACACTCGTGTAGTGACTGGTGGTGTACAGGTGACATACAGTCTTAATGACACTCGTGTAGTGACTGGTGGTGTACAGGTGACATACAGTCTTAATGACACTCGTGTAGTGACTGGTGGTGTACAGGTGACATACAGTCTTAATGACACTCGTGTAGTGACTGGTGGTGTACAGGTGACATACAGTCTTAATGACCCTCGTGTAGTGACTGGTGGTGTACAGGTGACAGTCTTATTGACCCTCGTGTAAGAGATGGGTATTAAACTCCATTAACCTACCAATAAATCAACCTCCCTATTCTCCCTTCCCCTCCTCTTCCTCCCTTACAATCCTCTTTTCTTCACTCATTCCTTTCTACTCATCTACTCACCCTCTCGTCTCAATTCATCTCCCCTTCTACTCTTAGTCTCCTTCCACTTCTCTACTCTTCCCTCCCAATACTCTTTCTTCCTTCCCACTATTTACTCTTCCTTCCCCTCCCTTCCCCTCCTCTCCTCCCATAAAGACAACAAGCCAAGCCTCCACTTAATCCTGCGGCAGAAGACAACAATGGACACAACCCAGACGCAAGCAACTCCTTCCCAATATCAGGAAAAAATGACGTAAATAACAGGAAAATATAAAGGGAGTAACAGGAAAAATAAAGCGTGTAACGGCAGAATCTTTCTAATAATAATAATAATAATACAAAAAGAAATACACATAAGCAATAAATATCTGAGTCTCCAACTGAGTTCTTACGTAGCACAAAACATACACACACACACACACACACATACATACACACACAAGTCCAAATCCTAAATAATACCTGCGAATCCAAGGCCCCCCCCCCCACACCACATACAAACCAACAATCCTCCCCCTCCCTTCCCCTCCCCTCCCCCTTCTATCCCCCTTCCCCCACACATACAATATCCAAACGAGCACAGAAACTGGAAACAGTTACCCTGACAAAACACACAGGTAAAAACACAACTATAAATCCGCCCTAACAGCCACTCCATCCGTCTCATACGCCCGCCAACAACACAAAAAGGGTTGGAAAACACACATATATGAGAGAGAGAGAGAGAGAGAGAGAGAGAGGGGGATAGAGAGAGAGAGGGGGGGAAGGGAGGGGTAAAAAAAATATAACACTCGTTGAAAGACGAAAACAGCTTTAAAACCGGTGTATCGAGCGCTACAGACCACGGCAGTGAGCGGGGGTTCGCCTCTGGTCATTAGTGCTTCTGAAATGTTTGGTCCGAGGGTGGGGGGGGATCATGGGTAAAACACACACACACACACACACACACACACACACGGGTACAATGAAGCTCATGGAGCAGGGAGAGTGGATCTAGTAGCGACCAGCGAAGAGGCGGGGCCCAAGAGCTGTAACTCAACCCCAGCAGCCACAAATAGATGAGTATACACACACCATGCAGGGAAGAGTAGCGGCTGGACCGCATATTCCAACACGCTAGTAAGTGTTCAACACCTTGACATTGATGGTACACATAACCAACACGTTGATGTATAAGACACATGTACAACACCTGAGGTGATCACTCCTGTGGTGATCACTCCTGAGGTGATCACTCCTGAGGTGATCACTCCTGTGGTGATCACTCCTGAGGTAATCACTCCTGAGGTGATCACTCCAGAGGTGATCACTCCAGAGGTGATCACTCCAGAGGTGATCACTCCAGAGGTGATCACTCCTGAGGTGATCACTCCAGAGGTGATCACTCCAGAGGTGATCACTCCAGAGGTGATCACTCCTGACGTGATCACTCCTGTGGTGATCACTCCTGAGGTGATCACTCCTGAGGTGATCACTCCTGTGGTGATCACTCCTGAGGTGATCACTCCTGAGGTGATCACTCCTGAGGTGATCACTCCTGAGGTGATCACTCCAGAGGTGATCACTCCAGAGGTGATCACTCCTGAGGTGATCACTCCTGAGGTGATCACTCCTGAGGTGATCACTCCTGAGGTGATCACTCCTGAGGTGATCACTCCTGAGGTGATCACTCCTGAGGTGATCACTCCAGAGGTGATCACTCCTGAGGTGATCACTCCTGAGGTGATCACTCCTGAGGTGATCACTCCTGAGGTGATCACTCCTGAGGTGATCACTCCTGAGGTGATCACTCCTGAGGTGATCACTCCTGAGGTGATCACTCCTGAGGTGATCACTCCTGAGGTGATCACTCCTGAGGTGATCACTCCTGAGGTGATCACTCCTGAGGTGATCACTCATGAGGTGATCACTCCTGAGGTGATCACTCATGAGGTGACCACTCCTTCCCAGGAGTTATCAGTCCCTGAGGGACTGATTACCTCAGAATTACGCCTACTTACTCCTACTGTTTCTAGGGTTAGAATAGCCTGTATTCGACTGACTGAGTCTGTAGAACAGGCAAAACTTTTCGACTATTAGATTCCCAAGGAGGGATAATGGAAAATGTGCTCTGCTGGGGGGCGAAACATCTGAGAGGAGGAAATAATGGTCTGGGGAGAAAGTGGAAAGATGTAATGCAAGAGAGAACGTATAACACATTTCGCTCAAAATTGAGCTTTGAAAAATCTGAATCCTGAGGGAAACGTGTACAATAGAAGCGTGTTTTGCTTTTAGTGCCTATATATTCACTTGTGGCACTCACCACTTGTTGTCTTGTGGCACTCACCACTTGTTGTCTTGTGGCACTCACCACTTGTTGTCTTGTACCATTCACTACTTGTTGTCTTGTACCAGTCACCACTTGTTGTCTTGAACCAGTTACCACTTGTTGTCTTGTGGCAGTCACCACTTGTTGTCTTGAACCAGTCACCACTTGTTGTCTTGAACCAGTTACCACTTGTTGTCTTGTGGCAGTCACCACTTGTTGTCTTGTACTAGTCACCACTTGTTGTCTTGTGCGAGTCACCATTTGGTTGTTGGTTCAGTCACCACTAACAGGAATGACTTATGAAAAATATTGCACGTCTTGAAATTGGGAATATAGATCATGACGTGTAAGATACTTAAGGGAAGCCAAGATCATGACGTGTAAGATACTTAAGGAAAGCCAAGATCATGACGTGTAAGATACTTAAGGGAAGCCAAGATCATGACGTGTAAGATACTTAAGGGAAGCCAAGATCATGACGTGTTAGATACTTAAGGTAAGCCAAGATTCTGACGTGTAAGATACTTAAGGGAAGCCAAGATCATGACGTGTTAGATACTTAAGGTAAGCCAAGATTCTGACGTGTAAGATACTTAAGGGAAGCCAAGATCATGACGTGTAAGATACTTAAAGGAAGTTCTTATTAAATTTCGGTAATGTCAGATAATTATACGGAGAGACAAGTCACTATACGGTAATCTTACTAAAGCTAATCTAACCTGTTGTTACTGCTATTCCAACCATACTGTAATGCATACAACTGAAGGACAGGTTGACTGAGGAAGGAATAGGAAATGGAACGGCACTGTTGATCAAAAACACTGTTCTTTGGGAAGCTTGACAGAAGGACTGAGTAGATGAACACAAGAACAACACTGCAGGAACACTGATGATGGGACAAATGATTACAGTATTGTGCAGTGTATCACCACCAGACAGCGAGAGACTGAGTCAGATTGGAATATCTACTAGTTATGAGTGAGAAGGGTTGGATTCCAGAGGGACCTGCCTTCTTACTTCTACTTGTGAATCCCGTCCCATGCAACGTGTTCGAGACATCTTCCACCTCACCTTCGACAGTATTTAAGACTCGGTTCTCATGCTTCAGCTTCACATCGTTTCAGACTATGAAGCTGAACTCTTCTACAGGCTGAGGGACTGACTACCTCATATCTCCAAGGTTGATGGACTATGTACATCATCATTTCACTACTACACCTGCTACCTCTGTATTTGACTGAAGAAGCCCACTCTAAATATACCCAGCTGTTGCACATGTGTCTTAACCATCAATTTTTCGTTATTTTATACCAACATAACAAGGATACGATAATATCTGTTAATTTAACAAGGAAAACTCACAGAATCATTGTGAGGAACTATAGCCACAAGGAGGTAACCAAAAGTGGTAACCAAAAGTGGTAACCACAAGTGGTTACCACAAGTGGTTACCACAAGGGGTAACCACAAGGGGTAACCACAAGGGGTAACCACAAGGGGTAACCACAAAGGGTAACCACAAGTGGTAACCACACGTCAGACCCGAATACATGTAGAGCAAAATTGAAGAAGACATTGATAAAGGTCATGTACCAGCACATAGAGAAAACAAGAGGAGAGGTTAGACATGAACCAGCAAGACTGGATCATGTGTTTACCTCATATGAGGCAGATGTAGAAAAAATTGACTGAGAAACCCCCAGCTCTGAATTCATAGACTGAATGTGGTTCGAACCCATCCTAAACCAGTTCAACAACTGGCAGGTCAGTGCTCAAACCTCCGTTCCTGACAGATTTCGGGCTGGCTTGACATGGATTCACATACCATCCATTCTGTGAGTTGTCAAGTTGTTTAGGTTTTGCCACCCAGGTGGCTGGATTATTATGCACCCCACATCCATCCTCTGGAAGGTAGTGTGAGAACATGAACATACACAAAAGACATAGGAACTAAGCTCCTAAAGGATTAAGAGGAATACATCTGAATACATATGTATAGGTTAGGGAAGACATGATAACGAAATACAAAATACTGCGAGGAATTGACAAGGTGGACAGAGATAGGATGTTCCAGAGATGGGACACAGAAACAAAAGATCACAATCTTTTGTAAGCATATTTAGAATATATACTTAATATGTCTTGTATCTTATTTTCATTAGATGCCTTGACATATAAATATTATACTGGCATCTCTGATCCTCAATAAAGTAGACAGTGAAGCACAGTGTTCAAGACAGTGACCATAGGCTTGACCACATATTTTGCATTTAGTTTGATCATCTGTGCGTCTGCCAAACTACTATAAGTATACCTATAACCAAGCCTAAGCCTGGCTACTGCAACATCAGTCAGTCTGTTTACATTGCAAGTTGCTCCATGAGCGTATTTATCTACGTTCATGTTATTATAGTGAGTTATAGATATACTGCATTCCTATGCTAGACCCAAGTTATATTTTATATTTCCCCTCGGGGTACTTTATTTGGCTAACTTATCAACTTTATCATGAAGTATTTCAGTGTGTGATGGAATCCATAATTTTTTTACATTATTACATTTTCTCTGTTTTTAATATATATATATATATATATATATATATATATATATATATATATATATATATATATATATATGTCGTGCCGAATAGGTAAAATTGGTCAATTTTCTCTTATACGTTTAAAAAAAAAAATTCTTTTATGTTAATGTAAAGATTAATAATTTTGTACCAGAAGAACCTTAGAAAACTTACCTAACCTTATTATAACAAGCGCAATTTAATTTAGCCTAATGCAACTAAATATATTGTAGATAAGTTTACAATAATTTAATAATAAACAAACACGATGAAATATTTTTTATTCGTTAGGTTCAGAATTATTTTTGCGAAATTATTGCATACACAAATTTTCGCTTGCCTTATTCGGCAAGAAGAGCGTTGCTATTTAAGCCAAAATCGCAAGTTTTACCTATTCGACACGACACACACACACACACACACACAAACTCCTGGCGGGGCCAGGAGCTAAGTCTCGACCCCTGCAACCACAATTAGGTGAGTTCAATTAGGTGAGCACACACACAGCATATGGGCGCCTGGCAAACCTGAGAATAGCGTTCCGATACCTCAGTAAGGAATCGTTCAAGACTGTTCACCGTGTACGTCAGGCCCATACTGGAGTATGCAGCACTAGTTTGGAACCCACACCTGGTCAAGCACGTCAAGAAATTAGAGAAAATGCAAAGGTTTGCAACAAGACTAGTCCCAGAGCTAAGGGGAATGTCCTACGAAGAAAGGTTAAGGGAAATCGGCCTGACGACACTGAAGGACAGGAGGGTTAGGAGAGACATGCTAACGACATACAAAATACTGCTAAGTATTGACAAGGTGGACAGGATGTTCCAGAGAGGGGACACAGAAACAAGGGGTCACAATTGGAAGTTGATCACTCAGATGAGTCAAAGAGATGTTAGGAACTATTTCTTTAGTCATAAAGCTGTCGGGAAGTGGAATAGTCTGGCAAGGGATGTAATGGAGGCAGGGACCATACATAGTTTTAAGACGAAGTATGATAAAGCTCGTGGAGCAGGGAGAGAGAGGACCTAGTAGCGATCAGTGAAGAGGCGGGGCCAGGAGCTGTGTTTCGTCCCCTACAACCACAAATAGGTGAGTACACACACACACACACACACACACACACACACACACACATACACACATAACACATAAACACATTATATATATATATATATATATATATATATATATATATATATATATATATATATATATATATATATAATGTGAGGATTCACGAAAGCTCTTGTAATTTCGCTGTTTTTTCATAGTGGTTGTTTTGCATATTGTGATATCACCTGTTTACTATGATCTTTTTGCCTATATATATATATATATATATATATATATATATATATATTGTGTGTGTGTATATATATAATGTGTGAGTATGTGTGTGTGTGTGTGTGTGTGTGTGTGTGTGTGTATGTGTGTGTGTGAGTCAAATAACCTCATTGATATAGAATAATTATAAAGAGTCGAGTGTCATAAGTTATCTTTAGAGTCATTAAGACTCCTGCAAACACTTTAGTTTAAGGCGTAGTATATGTCCAATTGGTAATTTTTATTCCTACGTGGAGGATGAGAGTGAAGCAATGGCTTTCTTTCTGAAAAAACGCACTCGGGGGTTACCAGTTATCGATTCTAAACTAACCTAGAGCTAAATTAACATAGTTTTTCCCTCTACAGTGATTTGTGCACTTTCCCTGCTTCTGTTCTATGGTTCACATCGTCTTTCAGTTTCTCGTCTGCCTAAAAGTTCATTCCCAGATGTGTGAACAGTCACTGTGGTACTCCCTTCCTCCAGTCTGATATCCAATCTTTCGCTGCCTCCAGCCTTTATTACCCTCATTACCTTGCTCCATTCTATGATCAATTTTAACTTCCTTATTTACCATACTCCTCCAGATTCATTTATCAGGTTTTGCAACTTTTCCTCAGAATCTTTCCCCCAAAAAAGGTGATATTGGCAAAAAGCAACTATGATAACTTGTATCACATTCGTTATCTTTTAATTCCACACCTCTCCCCAACATCCTATAGTTCACTTCTTTAATAACTCCGTCTTTAACTTGACTCACGAAATCGTAATGACACGATTGCAAACAAACCATATCACGGGTGGGGTTCGAACCCGCGGTCAGAGAGTCTCAGAACTCCAGACCGTCGCGTAAGCCACTGGGCCAGCTAGCTTCAATAAGATTCATCCAACTAGGTATATTTCTACACCATAGGAAGGTTAGCACGGGCCACCACTGTGTCCACAAATACAAGTTTTTACAGACGAATCTCCCGTTAGCATGGCCGTGACGAACTCTAGCTCAAGTCCCCCTCAAAGCCGTCATGTTGACGGCTTTATACATTTGCAACATCTGCCACATTGCTTCCACATACACCCCATCATATGCTTTTCCTAAATTCATAAATGCAAGAAAAAACTTATTTATTCTTATATAAATAATGTTGACTAATATGCTTCAATGTAAACACTTGATCTATACTTCGTCTATTCTTCAAAAAAAAAAAAAAAACTCTTTTTCCACTTTAATCTTACTTTTTGTCTTATCCTTAATTCTTTCAGTAATAACTACTAAACACTTCACCATGTATACTCAACACACTTATTTCCCTAGAATTCTTACTCTCTCCTTTATCCCCCTTTCCCTTATTCCAAGGAACTATACATGCGCTCTGACGATCACTTGATGCCCCTCCCCCCTTTCATGCATAAATTTAACAAATACATAGACCACTCTATAACTGTATCCTATTGTGCTTTTAGCATTTCTGTTTTGATCCCATCTATCCCAGCATCACACACTCCTCCCATACTCTCATCTGGCTCTTCCTCACGCCTACAAGATGCTTTACCTCCCTGTCCAGTACCAGAAATCCCTACCTCCCTCTCTTTATCAGCATTTAACAACTCACAATATTCCATCCATTTTCCCAATACCTCCACTTCCCCATCTTATTAATCGCACTCAAAAACGATTTCTCATTCTCAGTATTTTTTTATTGTTTAAAACTTCCCTCAGTCTCATTGGCTCTCTTATTGCTCTCCTCCGCCACTCTTTTAACCTCTCTTTTTACTCTCCATATACTCGACCTTTCTTATATCACTTGTGCATTGTGAGACGCTCTTACTTACGTCTTTATCCTATTCTACCAATCGCTCCTCTTTCCTCCCTCACCCACCCTCCTATAACCACACACTTCTGCTGCACTGACACTTCATGTACCCTATACCTCTTCGACTCCCCCTTCATTATCTGTACTCTCTCTCTCTCCCATCTTTCTCCCAGTAGTTGCTTATATCTTACCCTACCTATCTCCTCTAATTTATTGTCTTTCACTTCTCTCTTATCGACTAATTACATTCTCCTCGTAACCCATCTATCTCTTACTCTCACAGTAGATACTCCTAAATAATAATCTGATATACATCTGTCGCCTCTCAAAAACACAGACACATCCCAGAATCTGCCCATTAACCTTCTATCTGCTAATACATAGTTCAACAAACTGCTTTCCTTGCGCCGTATATTGTATCTTCTGCAAAAACAACCACTGTGAAACAATAGTGAACTTTCTGTTGATGTTTTGTTTTTATAGTTCCTTGATTATGTGAGAAATCACAAAACCGCTTGGAAGTTCACTATTTTTTTTCATAGAGGTTGTTTTGCATATTATGATATCACCTGTTTACTGTGATCTTATTGCATTGTATCTCCTGTGTATATTTAACCACTTTTTTTATAATACGTACAACCTCTTATCTCTAACCAAAACCTCTTTAAGCCGTAGGTTAAGACCTCTTATTATCATTTACCTCAAATTAGCTACAACAGTTACTCCATATTTAGTATTTAAGAACCACAACAATTATTTTCTCACTTGCTTCAAAATTTCCCTAAACACTTCCTCTCCTACACACACACCTCTCTTCCCCAGGTACCTAAACACTTCCTCTCCTACACACACACACCTCTTCCCCAGGTACATGAACACTTCCTCTCCTGCACACACCTCTTCCCCAGGTACCTACACTCTTCCACTCCTACACACACCTCTTCCCCAGGTACCTAAACACTTTCTCTCTTACACACACCTCTTTCCCAGGTACCTAAACACTTCCTCTCCTCTACACGTCTCTCTTCCCCAGGTACCTAAAAACTTCCTCTCCTCTACACGTCTCTCTCTTCCCCAGGTGCCTAAACACATTCTCTCTTCTACACACCTCTCTTCCCCAGGTACCTAAACACTTGGTTTAAAAGACACGTGAGCAAACATTAAAACATATTACAAAACGTTTCTGTCCTGGGACCTTGAGAAGTGACCAAGGTCCCAGGACCGAAACGTTTTCTAATGAATATATCCATATCCTAGTGCTTGCTCTGGCATTATTCTAAACTCATGTGTCGGTATCAGTTACCAAGGTTAATACCACCTTAACACTTCTCATTCCTCCTTATTCTAAGTCACATAATTCTTGAATTTCAATACCTGTTCTCTTCTCTTCTTCTATAGTTGATTCTTTATTGTTTATCTTCTACTCCTTCCTTATCCCTACTACTCTAGCATGCACCCGATTTTAGCCTGGTTATTCCTTCCTATTGAAATTCTCTAATAATTATTAGCTTCTTGTCGCTAGAACATCCAGCTTAGAGCTGGAACATCCAGCTTAGAGCTGGAACATCCAGCTTAGAGCTGGAACATCCAGCTTAGAGCTGGTACATCCAAGAACATTCAAACATCCTAACTTTAAAATTTATTTTTATTTATTTTAGTGAACCGTTTTAGTGGAACCGTTTCAGTGGAACCGTTTCAGTGGAACCGTTTTAGTGAAACCGTTTTAGTGAAACCGTTTTAGTGAAACCGTTTTAGTGAAATCGATTCAGTGGAACCGTTTCAGTGGAACCGTTTCAGTGGAACCGTTTTAGTGGAGCCGTTTTAGTGAAACCGTTTTAGTGGACAGTTTTAGTGAACAGTTTTAGTGAAGGGGATTAGAATAGTGCAGAGTGCGGTATAAGTTGATAACTCAGTTAAATACTAGCATTGAAGATCTGAAGGAATCAGAAAGGACCTTCACGAGTCATTATAAGGAAACTAGAAACCAAAATTGCTTAAATAAAAATGGCAAATTAGACATTCACATCCCAAATCTAATTTAAGCCTTAGGGAGAGACTAGAAAAAAAGACCAATATCCTAAAATATACAAAATATTAAGTTTCAAGCCGCTCAGATATCGCGCTATCGGGTAATCAGAGTTGAAGATAATCAAGTGCGACACTCAGAAGTTTCTGATTGAAAGGCAACATTTTATAATGGAAGCAAATCGGACCCTGCACTTGAGAAAATAAGTTCAAAGTTTCCTCTAAGACTGACCAGCTTTTAAGATATATTAGTAAATTTTATGTAATTTTAGAATACCTGATTACTATTATTACTATTTCTAGCACTACTACTACTACTATTACTAATACTTCTACTCTTACTACTATTGTCACAGGAAGGAGTTTGAAACCCAGGCCGGAAAAGAATACGAGATAGAATGATAACATCCTGGAATGATAACATAAATGGATGATATAACCCAGGGATAACATCCTGGGATGATAAAACCCAGGGATAACATCCTGGGATGATAAAACCCAGGGATAACATCCTGGGATGATAAAACCCAGGGATAATATCCTGGGATGATAAAACCCAGGGATAACATCCTGGGATGATAAAACCAGGGATAACATCCTGGGATGATAAAACCCAGGATAACATCCTGGGATGATAAAACCCAGGGATAACATCCTGGGATGATAAAACCCAGGGATAACATCCTGGGATGATAAAACCCAGGGATAACATCCTGGGATGATAAAACCCAGGGATAACATCCTGGGATGATAAAACCCAGGGATAACATCCTGGAATGATAAAAGTTAGGATGTTAACATCATGAAATGATAACATCCTGGGATGATAACCTCTGGAATAATAACATCCTGGAATAATAACATCCTGAGATAACATCCTGGGATGACAACATTTTGGAATGAAAAAAAAATCCTGGGATGATAACATCTTGGAATGATATCCTGGAATATCTTTAGATATCCTGGGATAACATTCGGGTATGAAAAAATCATGGGAAGACAGAAATACTGGAATGATAACATTCTGGGATGTTAACATTCTGGAATGATAACATTCTGGGATGTTAACATTCTGGACTGATAACATCCTGAGATAACATCCTGAGATAACATGCTGAGATAGCATCCTAGGATGATAACATCCCAGGATATTTCATGGTTTGAGCATCATAAAGTATTTAAAGAATTTTGAGTTGTATTATTGAAGAAAATTCTCAAGAATTTTCTGGGTTAATTATTAAGGAAGAATTTGAAATTTTGGTTGAATTATAAAACAAGAATTTCAAGAATTTTCTAGTTGCATAATTGATGAATTTCAAAAAAATTTTAGTTGGATTATTGAAGAATTTTGAGAATTTTCTACTAGGATTATAAAAAAAAATCAAGATTTTTCTGTTTGGATTATTAAAGAATTTCTAGTTAATGAAGAATAAAAAAAAATTCTAGATAGATTACTCTAGAATTTCTAGAATTTGAGTTTTTGCCTCTAGTTGAGTGGAGGTAGAGTTGGTGTTGCCGTCTGGTCAACATTCACTGACTATTACGACTCCCGACGCAACAGTGGCAGGAGCCTGAGCAAGGGGCTGCTTCAGAGAGGGAGGTTCTTGTGGAAGGTTTTGAAGGAAGGGTGCTGGGGAGGTGCTGAGCAGGGTGCTGGGGAGGTGCTGACCATGGTGCTGGGGAGGTGCTGAGCAGGGTGCTGGGGAGGTGCTGATCAGGGTGCTGATCAGGGTGCTGGGAAAGTGCTGAGCAGGGTACTGGGGTAGGTGTTGGAGGGTGGTGAGAAGGTGCTGTTGTGGGAGGTGCTTATGGGAGGTACTTGCTGGTGGGGAGCTATTGAGGGAGTTGATGGGGAGGTACTGGGGGAGGTGCTGGGGGAGGTGCTGGGGGAGGTGTTGGGGGAAGGTGCGACAAAGCGTAACGTGTCACAATTTCACGGACCGCGTGACAAAGTTGGTGTGTGAGGGAGAGAGAGAGACACACACACATACAACAGAAACAGAGAGATGGAGACAGACAGAGAGATATGTTAACAACCAAGTGAATGCCTTCACTAAACATCCTTAATCTCCAAAGTGCCTCCCTCGCCGGCAGGATGAAACAAAGCCTTCTGATCAGCCTTGGTTTGACTTTCGTTGTTGAGAGGCTGCTACGGCTAAATACAAGTCTTGGAGACGTTGTAAGAGTCATCCCACTACCTATAACAGGAACCTGTACAGCCAAGCCTGTTGACAAATGGAAGAAGTCCAAAAATGGACTATCTCTAGATGGGAGGCTGACACACAAAGAAAGCAGGCATCAGGTAGAGTGGGCTCCTAAACCTGGTGATCTTTGATCAAGGACCGACTAGGACCGACCTGATGAAATTATTCATCTCTAAATCCGAAGGATGACTCTACTAGGAGTCAGGAGAAAGCTGACCACTTTGGCGAACACTTTGCTGCCAAGATGCAAGTTCTTAATCCAACAAGAAAGCCTCCTTGGTTAGCCGCAAGAACTGTGTCAAAGTTGCCAGTGGTGAAAATAAGGCATGATGAAGTGTACATTCTTTTAAAGTCGCTGTACCAGGAAAAGGTTGTAGACCCAGATAAGTTGAATAGATGTGCAGACCAGCTAACAGCACCTGTAACTCACATCAGCACTGCCTAGCACAGTGTAAATGGCCTCTCTGGAAAGAGGCAAGTGTTGTCTCTCTTCACAAAAAGAAGAGCAGAACGGAAATCAGCAACTATAAACCAGTGTCACTTTTATCAGTCACTGGTAAGATTCTTGAGACAATAATCTGATGGCAGATGACAGCGCTTTTCGACTACCAGTCGTTTCTTTGTGACCGTCTATATGGCTTCAGAAAAGATCACTCTGCTGCTGATCTGTTAAACCTCTCCACTGTGTGGCACCAGTCACTGGATGAATCCAAGATCAACTGAGTAGTAGCATTGGACATTGCTGGTGCTTTCGACCGAGTATGGCACCAGGGACCCTTGGCAAAACTGCAAGCACTGGGAGTCGCCGGCTCTGCACTGTCTCGGTAATTACCTTCAAGCGTAGTTCTCAACATCTTATTGGTGCAAGTGTTCCACAGGGAAGTGTGCTTGGGCCATTATTGGGGAATGTCTACTTCAATGATCTTCATCTCATCCCAGAATCCTATGTATATGCTGACAAATGTACGTTGACATTTACTTATCCAATAGAGGAAACGCCACCTGCTCTAAGTTACATCAATCACCAGCTTACAGCTATATCAGCCTGGTAAAAACGATGGCAGGTCCTGAGAAAACACAAATGATGATAGTCTCTAGGCACCATGATGGTATTAATGTTGGTAGAATTACTGACAAATGTTAAGTAAAGGGACACAAATGCAATTACTATGACATTTTATTGTGGCATTGTGGCACTTGTGTCCTTTTACTTGATACCATGATGGTAATGCAGGAGCAGTGGTAATAGAGAACTGAAAAGTGTTGGTACTCGGGGATAAAACATAACGACATCAACGAAATGAAGTCAGTTGAACAAATAAAATTGCTGGCCCACAGATGGCTCCAACTTCATCCTGTTCCCTATTTGTATGTCTCATAACAATAAAAAGGCTTTCAAATGAGCTGATGTAGGTAACAGCTCTTAGCTTGTAAATAAGGTTAAGCATCCCTAATTTTGTCAAACCCTGTGTAGAAAGAGAGAGAGGTAGAGAGACAGACACAGACAGACACAGACACAGACAGACAGACACAGACACAGACACAGACAGACACAGACACAGACAAACTCAATCTTGGAGTTTTGAAAGAGTCATCCTGGTAATTTACCAGTACATCTCGGCACTTAAGTTCTTATCAAGGCTTTGCATCCCAGTATGGAGGATGGTAATTACATCCCAGTATGGAGGATGGTGATAACATCCCAGTATGGAGGATGGTCATGATAACATCCCAGTATGGAGGATGGTCATGATAACATCCCAGTATGGAGGATGGTCATGATAACATCCCAGTATGGAGGATGGTCATGATAACATCCCAGTATGGAGGATGGTCATGATAACATCCCAGTATGGAGGATGGTCATGATAACATCCCAGTATGGAGGATGGTCATGATAACATCCCAGTATGGAGGATGGTCATGATAACATCCCAGTATGGAGGATGGTCATGATAACATCCCAGTATGGAGGATGGTCATGATAACATCCCAGTATGGAGGATGGTCATGGATGGCATCAAGTAATGTTTGACTCTGGGCAGAGCTTTATCAAGTAATACCTGGAGTATACCCGGAGAGGGTTTCGGGGGTCAACGCCCCAGCGGCCCGGTCTATGACCAGGTAGAGCTTTATCAAGTAATGTTTCACTCTGGGTAAAGCTTTATCAATAATGTTTCACTCTGGGTAAAGCTTTATCAATAATGTTTCACTCTGGGTAAAGCTTTATCAATAATGTTTCACTCTGGGTAAAGCTTTATCAATAATGTTTCACTCTGGTTACAGCTTTATCAATAATGTTTCACTCTGGTTACAGCTTTATCAAGTAATGCCTCACTCTGGTTACAGCTTTATCAAGTAATGCTTCACTCTGGTTACAGCTTTATCAATAATGCTTACTCTGGTTACAGCTTTATCAAGTAATGTTTCACTCTGGTTACAGCTTTATCAAGCAATGCTTCACTCTGGGTGGAGCTTTATCAATAATGTTTCACTCTGGTTACAGCTTTATCAAGCAATGCTTCACTCTGGGTGGAGCTTTATCAAACAATGCTTCACTCTGGGTGGAGCTTTATCAAGCAATGCTTCACTCTGGGTGGAGCTTTATCAAGTAATGCTTCACTCTGGTTACAGCTTTATCAATAATGTTTCACTCTGGTTACAGCTTTATCAAGCAATGCTTCACTCTGGTTACAGCTTTATCAAGCAATGCTTCACTCTGGTTACAGCTTTATCAAGCAATGCTTCACTCTGGGTAAAGCTTTATCAAGCAATGCTTCACTCTGGTTACAGCTTTATCAAGCAATGCTTCACTCTGGTTACAGCTTTATCAAGCAATGCTTCACTCTGGGTGGAGCTTTATCAAGCAATGCTTCACTCTGGGTGGAGCTTTATCAGGTCTTCTCATATGTAAATAAAACAGAAATCTGTTAAATATTTTACTCTTTCTCAGGACTGCTGATCTTCTCTTCCCGTCTCGTAAACCCGTACGTTAACACGAAAATCCCGACACTAATCTTGACATCCAGTATACAATACAAGCATGTGAATGCATACGTACATGTGTGTATACACTTTTGCATTTTGGTTTTCGCCTGAATTTCTCAATGGGTTTTGCTGCTGCTACAGTGATTCCTCTCAGTTCCATATGGAAGTGGGTTAGCATCCTTACTCAATAAGTAATGCATGTCTTGAAAGAGGATTAAAATGCAAGAAGCGAGGGGTAAAATGAAAGCTAATATAGCTGTAAGGACTGAAATTGATTATATATATACAAACTATATATATATATATATGTCGTGCCGAGTAGGTAAAACTGGTCAATTAGCAAAAACTCTTTTAAAATTAAGTCCTTTCTAAAATTTTCTCTTATACATTTCTAGATATATTCTTTCATTTATGTTAATATAAAAATTAATGATTTTATTCCAAAAGAACCTTAGGAAACTTACCTAACCTTATTATAACAAGTGCAATTTAATTTAGCCTAATCCAACTAAATATATTTTATATAAGTTTATATTTTATATAAGTTTATAGTGTATTATTGTAACCACGAACGAGTGGTATTGATCAATAACAACACTGCACTAGCCAAGGACTCGAACCTATGTTGTACTGGCCCGCCTATGGTGAGCGAGAACCACATGACGCTTTAACCCACAGGACCACCAAATCCATTATTTTTGGTGGTCCTGTGGGTTAAAGCGTCATGTGGTGTAGACAGAGACAGGGCCATACACTGGAATATTATATATCAGTGTGTCTAGTCAGTCAAGCAGCACGAGACACTTCCAAGCAAACCCTACTGGAAATGGGAAATGTCTGAAATCTTGTGATTGCATCCACATTCTGTTGCATATAGATGAATGTACTGATACATGGTGAGATTGTAACCCAATAATGACCACCATTTTTAGTGGTAACGATCATTTTTTTTCGAGTGCATCTCCGGCAAGACTAGCTATGTAAAGAAATTGTAATACACGACTTTAATACTTTTAAATATGTTCCAATGTTCAATTGGGTCGGATTAAGACACTTTGTAATCGCTCTGTGCCTGTTCGTTTGCGCTACCGCACACAGGATAAGCTACAGATGCACAGTTAACTAGCAAGACAGAAGGTACAGCGTGAGATGTTAAGCGCAGGTGGGAATATAGTCTTGCAAGACATGTATGGTTCTTTTGTATAAAAAATACAATGGAATTATAAAAAGTAGGATTGGAGAGCAAAAAAGAGGGTTTAGGAAAGTTAGTGAAGGTGTAGACCACATGATTACATTGGAGCAAGTGAGCAATGTATATAGGTTTTAAAAGGTAAGGTCGTTTTTTGGTGCATTTGCGGATTTCGAAAAAGGCATATGATAGGGTGGACAGGAGAACGAAGTTGCAAGTGTATGCAATAAGTGGTAGATTACTGAAAGCAGTAAAAAGCTTTGACGAGGATAGACATTAAACAAATTTTTGGGTAGAATATAAGGTGTGTTTCACGAATCACTGACTACCTACCAACATCATCATAAAAAGTCAGGTGTTGTTGGGGTGGCAGCCAGGTGTAGTCTCGTCCTTATATGCCTTCCTGTTAACCTTTCATTTTTATAGTTCCTTGATAATGTGAGAAGTCACGAAAGCGCTTGGAATTTCATTTTTTCACAGTGGTTGTTCTGCATATATATATATATATATATATATATATATATATATATATATATATATATATATATATATATATGCAAAACAACCACTATGAAAAAATAGAAGAATTCAAGCGCTTTCGTGACTACTCACATTATCAAGGAACTATAAAAGAAACGTGAGAAGAAGGCTTATAAAGGGGCAGAATACACCTCACAGGTCTATTTTTCATAGTGGTTGTTTTGCATATTTTGATATCACCTGTTTACTGTGATCTTTTATTATATATATATATATATATATATATATATATATATATATATATATATATATATATATATATATATATATATATATATCCGAGGGAAAGATTGCAAGACATGAAGAGGTTAATAACATTAGCAAGAGGAGCCTCACAACAGCCGGATGCCCAGCAGTAAGGGAGCCACCCCAACTATGCAGATCAGATTGCAGCCAAAAGCGTCCAGATGGTATCACCCTTCAAGCCTGGACAGACGGCAAGGTGGTGTGGGACTACACATGTGCATTTACCTTGGCTGATACCTATCTCCAATACACCAGGGAGGAAGGAGGGGCAGCTGCCACCTTCAGGGAGTCCTAAAAGTCGAGAAAATATGGAGAACTTGCCCATCATTATATGTTTGTTCCCATAGGCTCAGAGACCCTTGGCTCATGGGGAAAGAGTGCATCTAAGTTCTTCAAGGAGCTAGGCAAAAGACTCAACAGGGTAACTAGGGATCCCAGGGCAGCTAGTTTTCTGTTCCAGCGACTCAGCGCTGCTGTTCAGAGGGGTAATGCCTGCTGTATTCTGGGCACGCGCCCCAGCTCTGAGAAGCTGGATGAGATTTTCGCATTATAATCAGTGACAAACATGTACCAATATGTACTAGACATGTATCTCTCACACCTCGTGTACTGTATATGCCATCTTTATATCAATAATGTATCTCTTAAATCTTATGTACCATATTATGTACCATATTATGTAATAAAATATACCTATTCGTAAAAAAAATAAAGAATAAAAAGATGGGGTGGTAGGGGAAGTGGAATATTCAAATGGCATCAGGAAGAAATCCAAATATTCTTAATTGAAGCCTTTTGATTCACTTCTCCGAGGCTATGGGTCCCACAATTTGCACCAGAGGTGGACCCCATCATATATATATATATATATATATATATATATATATATATGTGTGTGTGTGTGTGTGTGTGTGTGTGTGTGTGTGTGTGTGTGTGTGTGTGTGTGTCGTGCCGATTAGGTAAAACTTGCGATTTTGGCTTAAATAGCAACGGTCTTCTTGCCATATAAGACAAGCGAAAATTTGTGTATGTAATAATTTCGCAAAAATCATCCTGAACCTAACGAAAAAAATATATTTTATTGTGTTTGTTTATTATTAAATTATTGTAAACGTATATAAAATATATTTAGTTGGGTTAGGCTAAATTAAATTGCGCTTGTTATAATAAGGTTAGGTAAGTTTTCAAAGTTTCTCTTTGTACAAAATTATAAATTTTTACATTAACATAAATGAAATAATATATCTTTAAACGTATAAGAAAAATTTTAGAAAGGACTTAATTTTAAATGAGTTCTTGCTAATTGACCAGTTTTACCTAATCGGCACGACATATATATATATATATATATATATATATATATATACATATATATATACATATATATACATATATATATATACATATATATATACATATATATATATACATATATATATATCATATATATATATATACATATATATATATACATATATATATATACATATATATATACTATATATATATATATATATATATATATATATATACATATATATATATATATATATATATATATATATATATATATATATATATATATATATATATATAGTTCCTTGATAATGTGAGTAGTCACGAAAGCGCTTGGAATTCTTCTATTTTTTCATAGTGGTTGTCTTGCATATATATATATATATATATATATATATATATATATATATATATATATATATATATATATATATATGCTCACCAACGCTTCAGGAAAGGACAAGCTCGTCTCATAGCGGTGAAGGCACCACACTCAGGAGATTTCCTTCTAGCTGTTCCCAATTCCTCTCTGGGGACTCGACTCGACCCACAGGCCATTCGGATTGGTGTTACTCTTCGCCTAGCCGCCCCCATACTCACCGAATATAGGTGTATTTGCGGCAGGGCGACGGCTGATCAATTCGGACTTCATGGTCTCATGTGTCACACATCAGAAGGGAAGTATGCTAGACATGAGGAGGTCAATGACATCATAAAGAGAAGCCTCGCCACAGCCCGTTGCCCAGCTCAACGGGAACCCCATGTGCAGAGGTCTGATGGAAGTCAAAAGCGTCCTGATGGAGCCACCATGCTACCCTGGAAGGATGGTAAGCAGATTGCTTGGGACTACACCTGTGCTGCCACATTGGCAGACACCTACCTGCCACACTCCGTAGCTGAAGGAGGTGGAGCTGCCAGCCACAGGGAGACCCAGAAGACCCGCAAATATGAAGACCTTCCCTCTTGCTATAACTTCATCCCAATAGGGTCGGAGACCCATGGAGCATGGGGCAAGTGTGCTCTAAATTTTCTCAAGGAGCTGGGTGGAAAACTCATCATAGAAACCAAGGACCACAGGGCGACCAGCTTCCTCTTTCAGAGACTCAGTGTTGCGATCCAGAGGGGAAATGCCTGCAGTATTCTGGGCACGCGGCCCACTGCCGGGGAGCTGGACGAAGTATTTGACATGTAGCTTTGAGTTGTCATTTATGTTGTTTTACTCACTATTGTATTCTTGTATTATCCACTTCTCCGAGGCAATGGGTCCCACAATTGACACCAGAGGTGGACCCCATTATATATATATATATATATATATATATATATATATATATATATATATATATATATATATATAATTTCACACACACACACACTGCATTGCCAACAAATCACCCCATTGTCACGTAAACATAATTTACAGCACAGTAATCCGGGTCGCTAATCCACATTCGATTTGGCTGCGTAACCCGTCAATCTGTTTATTGTCGCCCCTCCCCTCCCCTCCCTTCCCCTCCCCTCTCTCCCTCCTTCCCTCTCCCCCTCACCTCTCCCCCTCCTCCACCCACCAGAACACATCACCAGCCGACCCCTCCCCTCCCCCACTCGGCACACATCACCGGCCAGCACTCAATGGCAGATGGACGTTCGTGTGAAATTGAGCACTCGTAATCTGGCCGTTCGTAGGACAAATGTTGTGGAAATTTGCCTGTCCAGTGATACACGAGAGAGAGAGAGAGTGGGAGGGAGAGTGGGAGGGAGAGTGGGAGGGAGAGTGGGAGAGAGAGTGGGAGAGAGAGTGGGAGAGAGAGTGGGAGAGAGAGTGGGAGAGAGAGGGGGAGAGAGAGTGGGAGAGAGAGTGGGAGAGAGAGAGAAAGAGCGAAAAATGGTGAGGAGAGCTGTGAGAGAGATATGACAAGAAAGAAAAATAGAGTAGACATAACTAAAAATAGAAGGAGCAAATGAGAAATAAATGAGAAGAAACAGTACATAAGAGGTAGAGAAGACATAAAATAGAAAGAAATGAAGAGAAAAGAGAGAAGAGAGTGAAGCAACATGGGAGACAAGGGAGGAAAATCAGAGAGGCGAGAGAACGAAAGAAGAAACAGAAAAGAGAGAGAGAGAGAGAGAGAGAGAGAGAGAGGGAGGAGAGAGGGAGGGAGGAAACGGAGTGAGGGGAGGCGAAGCGTGAAATTGGGAGGGTGGGCGACAGTCCAGCCTCAAAAAAGGGAGCGAAGAGAAGTGAGAGTTAGAAAGGGAGGAATGTATAGTTTCGTCAGGAGTAGCGATAGATAGATAGATAGATAGATAGATAGATAGATAGTTCCCAGGCAAGTGTTGCAAGACCCCCTCACTCCAGAGTGGAGGTAATTGGGAGGTGCTGCGTTGATGGGTGGGAGTGAAAATGGGAGGGAGGGGATGGGAGAGGAGAGAGAAATGAGAGGGGGAGGAGGAGGGGGTGATAGGTGGGTAGGGAGTAGGTAAATGGGGATAGGTGTAGGGGAGGGGGAGGGAGGGCGGGAGGGAGGGAACAAATTAGAGAGTGATTGAAGGGGAAAGTTAATGAAAGTGGGAAAGTATGAAAGGAAGAGTGAAGAAAGAAGGAGAATGAAGGAAAGGGTGAAGAAAGGAGGCACGAGGGAAGTGGTACATTAAATTAGCATGAATAGAAGAATAGGGAAGAGGGAGGGAGGGATGGAAGGATAGATGGATGGAAGGATAGATGGATGGAAGGATAGATGGATGGAAGGATAGATGGATGGAAGGATAGATGGATGGAAGGATAGATGGATGGAAGGATAGATAGATGGAAGGATAGATGGATGGAATGATAGATGGATGGAAGTAGAAAGTTCGTAGTAAGAAATGGACAAATAAGAAAAAAAAAATATGAAAAATAGCTCATTTAAAAAAAGTAAATGAAAGCTTTTCTATTGAATCTTAAATTGGGAGATAGTTCAAATAGGGAGATATGTCAAGTAGGGAGATATGCCAAGAAGGGAGATATATCAAATAGGGAGATACGTAAAGTAGGGACATGTATCAAGTAGGGAGATATGTCAAGTAGGGAGATATGTCAAGTAGGGAGATATGTCAAATAGGAGATATATCAAGTAGGGAGATATATCAAGTAGGGAGATATATCAAGTAGGGAGATATATCAAATAGGGAAATATATCAAGTAGAGAAATATATCAAGTAGGGAAATATATCAAGTAGGGAGATATGTCAAGTAAGGAGAAATGCCAAGTAGGGAGACATATCAAGTAGCGAGGTATATCAAGTAGGAAGATATGTAAAGTAGAGAGATATGTCATGTAGGGAGATATGTCAAGTAGGGAGATATGTCAAGTAGAGAGATATATCAAGTAGAGAGATGTCAAGTAGGGAGAAATATCAAGTAGGGAGATATATCAAGTAGGGTGATATGTCAAGTAGGAAGATATATCAAGTAGGGAGATATGTCAAGTAGGGAGATATGTCAAGTAGGGAGATATGTCAAGTAGGGAGATATATCAAGTAGAGAGAGATGTCAAGTAGGGAGATATGCCAAGTAGGGAGATATATCAAGTTGGGAGATATATCAAGTAGGGAGATATGTCATGTAGGGAGATGCCAAGTAGGGAGATATGCCAAGTAGGGAGATATGCCAAGTAGGGAGATATGCCAAGTAGGGAGATATGCCAAGTAGGGAGATATGCAAGTAGGGAGATATATCAAGTAGGGAGATATATCAAGAGGAAATATATCAAGTAGGAAATATATCAAGTAGAGATATGTCAAGTAGAGATATTCAAGTAGGAGATATGTCAAGTAGGGAGAATGTCAATAGAGAGATATTCAAGTAGGGAGATATGTCAAGTGGGTGATTCATGGTCAAGTAGGGAGATATATCAAGTAGGGAGATATATCAAGTAGGATGTATGTCAAGTAGGAGATATGATCAAGTAGGAGATATGTCAAGTAGGGAGATATGTCAAGTAGGGCAAGAGGAGATATGTCAAGTAGGGAGATATGTCAAGTAGGAGATATATCAAGAGATTCAGTAGGAGATATCAAGGAGATCAAGAGTGGATATGTCAAGTAGGAGAGATATCTCAAGCAGGGAGATATGTCAATAGGAGATCATGTCAAGTAGAGATATCTGGAATATGCATAGGAGATATGTCAGAGTAGGGAGATATGTCAAGTAGGAGATATATCAAGTAGGAGATATGTCATAGGAGATGTCAAGTAGGAGATATGCTAGAGGAGATATGCAAGTAGGAGATAGCCAAGCAGGAGATATACCAAGTAGGAGATGTCAAGGAGATATCAAGTAGGAGATATCAATAGGAGATATGTCAGGAGATATATCAAGTAGGAGATATATAGTAGGAGATATGTCAAGTAGGAGATATGCAAGTGGGAGATAATGCAAGTAGGAGATATGATCAATAGGAGATATGTCAAGTAGGAGATATGTCAAGTAGGAGATATGTCAAGTAGGAGATATTCAGTAGGGAGAATGTCAAGTAGGAGATATTCAAGTAGGAGATATGTCATAGGTCAGGGAGATATTGTCGACATAGGAGATATGTCAAGTAGGAGATATGTCAAGTAGGAGATATATCAAGTAGGAGATAGATCAAGTAGGGATATGTCAAGTAGGAGATATAAGGAGTATGTCATAGGAGAATATGCAAGTAGGGAGATATCAAGTAGGGAGATATGCCAAGTAGGGAGATATATCAAATATGGAGATATCAAGTAGGGAGA